>SJOL01007796.1:172422-280981 GCA_004794785.1 Opisthorchis felineus | reverse complement strand
GTCCCGCAAAGTCAACATGAATTCATGACCATGGAGTTTCTTGCACAGGCCGTGAACATAAATCTGTTTTTCATATTTGATTTGATTTTGCAGACAGTTGGTATTTTGAGCACCTGCGTACAAATTCCAACTGCTTATCTACGTTCGGCCGCTAGACATAACTACGTGCTAGCGCCTTAATGCGGTTAATACCGGGATGTCCAAAATGAAATTGTTTAAGGACATTGCTCTGTAATTCCGGCGGCACTGCACCCTTTCTGCGAGGAGTATGTAGCCGTCGATCTCGGAGGTGAGGATCATCGTTGGTAGAAGGGTTGAAGCTGTTTAACTGAACATTGCTGGAGGCCATTGTGTGCGGTGGAAATATATTAACTTTGGAAGTGACAGATCATGAGCAGTAACGGCAACGAAGCATCGGTGCTGAACACTGATGTCATGCTGTCGATGATGATGATGATGAGCAGTAGCATTGCGAACCATGGTAGAGGTAATTGGAAGTGTTTGGATTTTTGTGAGAAGCATCGCGTTAACTTCTGGTTCCACCGTTATTGAGGCAACAACAGCATCCTTGAGTTGTTGATGTTGAGAATCTGTGAGTCTTGGTCATGCTTCAGCTTGACCAATAGCATCAGATTGGGGCTTGAGGCTTGCCTTGTTTTTTTGTACAGCATCCAAGACCGTCTTGGAGGACATCGTCAAATTTTGTTTTGAGTGTGTTAGTAAAGTGTTCTACAACGTCTGAGGAGGATGAAAATTTCAAAGGGCTGCACACAGATGATGAAGGTACATTGAAAAGATCAAGTTTGTCAATCCAGTTAATTCTAAGAATGTTCAAATTAGGGCAGTCAGTGAGGTAACAGGTTCCGGAGAAATGCACATTGTTGAGAGATACATTACAGGCTACTTTGCCAGTCAGTAGTAAGGTATTACCAGATGCGCTTTGGCTCTATGGTTCACGAATGACACAACAGGTTTTCCTATTAACTCCCAACTGGAACATGAGATCAGCGTAATATCTGAAGCTATGTCGAGCTGCAGACGGATAAGGATGTTGTTGATGGAAACTGCAAGGTATTTTCTTCGGGACTCAAATTCAAATTGGAATGTTGCCATCACAGGTCTGGACTGCGGACGTTTCTTGTACGGCTGCTTTTTTACTGTGTTGCTGACTGGACTGTTGACGCTCTTTTGCGTTTTGGGTACTGTGGATTTTTGGGTACGGCAGAAGCCTTCCTTGTGGCCCCACCGATGACACGTCTAGCACTGGTGCTTCTTGAATGGATAAAAATGTGCAGAATACCACTCACCACAGATGGCTCAAGTGGTTAGTGCGCGAATTTACTGACCGGAAGGTCCGTGGTTCGAACCCGACCTCTGCATCTCGACTCCCTGTCTAGGTTTGGGCAACCTGGCAGTATCTCGGCCGTCGTGCTTCCTTCAGGTGGCATGGCAGTTAGGCACCGGAAGGGTGCTACAGCTGAGCGGTTTTTAGTGATTTTTCTCATATGTAATAGTGGTTCGTTTCAATTCCATGACACCACTGGGTTTAGTAGGTCGTGACGTCTGCTATATCGTGTTTAAGATTACGCAAACGTTGGCATTCGGTGGGGATTATTTTCACGGCAATGTTTTTCTCGTGCTTAAGCTTGGAAAGTAATTGGGTGCGAATATCTGATCCATGCGGAGACTAGAGACCAGCAACGAAAACTGGGCATCTGAACTGATTCTCTGTAAGTGACTGCAATCGGAATTTTACACTCACGGCTGACGACACAGGCAAAAGTGACGTGATTGTCAGCGTCGCGCTTGGGCACTTTGGGACGATTGTATCGAACATTAGAAAATGAATGCTTAACGGAGTTGTTCCATTGTTTGTGAAAAGTTTAGATCTTTGGATGTTTGGGGAGACTGAAATTCGTGAACGAATTGCGCTCGAGGGTTTCAAGTTTCCGGACAAAGAGACGGGATTTCCTCGCACCATCTTTATCGGTAAACTCATTCTGGAAAGTATCTACCATGAATCGAATGTGAGACCAGATGCTAGTTCGTGTGCAAGCGTGAGGTTGCATTAGCAAGTGCCAAGCTTACGCCGAATCGTGCGGCAATAAAAAAACAGTTTGTTTCCCTTCAGGCCGTCGTAAGTCAACAAGAAGCATGTCAATCCACTATCTTCAACAGTATCGATTTGAGCTAGCTCAACAACTCTGCAGTAAACCAATACTGTGCTGGTAGCGAACACGTGGGGGACGAGATAGCTTACTGGTTAGAGCGCGAATTTACTGACCGGAAGGTCCGGGGTTCGAACCCGACCTCTGCCTCTCGACTTCCCCTGTCTAGGCTTGGGTAACCTGGCAGTATCCCAGCCCTCGTGCTTCCTTCTGGTGGCATGACAGGTAGGCACCGAAAGAGTGCTACAGCTGAGCGAGCGAGCACGTGCATGAAACATGACAGAATGTGAAAGGAGCTATACTAGCAGCGTTCAGTGCTCTCTGTCTGACTTCTCCGATACAATCAAATAACCACTGGATGTAGTCGAGGTCGCTAGTCCTGATTGATGCCAGGAAATCACACTAATGCGCAACGAGTTTGACGGCGCACGCAAATCCCTCAAACGCCAAACGATGATGAGCTTAAGGAAAGGCCGAGAGCCCTGGTGGACATAGAAAGCTCAGGAGATCGAGAAGTCTTTTGCTACGGAAACTGATACGATCGACTGGCTCCAGGAAAGCAGCGGTTTGTCCAAAGATAAGTGAAAAAGGCGGCTTATTAATTCACTCGCAAAAACGCCGATTGGAAAGATGGGTCGGACACTTCGAAGAACACTTTAGCTGGCCTCCTGCAACACAGCGTCCGGAGATAGTGCATACGGGCGAATGGAATGTAAACATGAATCGCCCGTCGGAAGAAGAAGTGAAGTACGAAATTTCCCTACTGAAACGTCAGAAGGCACCAGGACTGGATGGTTTGTATCCAGTCCTCTTCAAAGAAGGCGGAGAATCCCTGGTGACCCATCTGACAAAGCTTATTCGTGGGACATGGAGCGAAGAGAAAGTGCCTGCAGAATGGGGCATTTCGACAGTTATTCTTATCTTTAAAATGGGTACGCGGATGCTCTGTGGAAACTACCGTGCCATCATCCTGGTAGCTGTCGCATCGAAGGTGCTCTCTGGTCTTATCATTCAAAGGTTGACTGAACACAGGGAGAGGCAGATCCGTGAAAACCAAGCTGGATTCCGTCCTGCAAGAGCATGCATCAATCATAATTTCACCCTCCGTCAGATTCTGGAACAGCGACACTGTTTCCAGTGCCCAACAATGGTTGCCTTCCTTGACTTGAAAGCTGTCTTCGACTCTGTGGACCTTCAGGCACTATGGCAGTGTCTGTGGAGCAAAGGTGTCCCCCATAAATTCTTGACCGTCTTTAAAGCGCTGTACGCCAACTCCCGTGGATGTGGGAAGGTCTAGGGGAAGCTCTCGCTTGTGTTCACCACATCAAGTGGTGTCAGGCAAGGTTGTCCTCTTTCGCCTTTCCTCTTCGACTTCTTCATTGGTACGATTATGGGAGATTCGCTGTCAGCCTCTAATACCTGTGGAGTTCTCCCCGGTACCTTATGGGGCATTCGCTCGCAGACATCGAGTACGCGGACGAAATAGCTCTTCTTGGATCTGGCGCCGTCGTAATGCAAACAATAGTAAATAATCTAAGTAATTCCACCTCACGTTTCGGCATGCGCTTCACACTTGCACAGTGTAGAGTGTTACTGCAAGACTGGATGGACTCGAACCCTAACCTCATGCTTGCAGATAAGCCGATTGAGGTAGTAGACAGGTATCTCTACTTGGCCAGCTGTATCAGTCCCGGTCGTCTTGTGAAATATGATATTTCTATCTCGATTGGGAAGGCCAGAGCAGCTTTCGTGAACCTGCATCACCTGTGGCGTAGGCGTGAAATCAGCTTATCTGTCAAGAGTCGAGTTTACAATGCTGCGGTGTGCTCCATGTTATTATACGTGTCAGAAACCTGGCCTGTGCGCATCAAGGACGTTAAAAGGCTTTCATTGACTGACCATCGATGTCTTCGGAGCATTGCCCGAGTCTGGTGGGAACACCGGGTCAGTAATGCTGAAGTATGTCGAATGGTTTTCCAAATAAATAACTCACCCACGATCGGTGAACTGGTCCCACTGCATAGGTTGCGCTTGCCTGGTCACGTGCTCCGTTTGCCAGTTGATCCACTTCGAAGGGCTCCTTTTGCACAACCACGCGAAGGGTGGAAACGAGCCAGGGGGTGAAACAATGAATTGACACCGAAGTATGAAAGCTATTACCAGCAAACTCAGCTGCTCTGATCATTGCCTTCTTTTTAGATGAGGATCCCGAGAATGGGTACATCAATGATTAGAAACCTTGTCAGACATGGCCCAGTCGCGCCCTCAATGGTGCTCGCGCATCGAAGCTATTGCTTTTAATGTATAGCTCTACTCCCGATCTCCCAACTTAAAAGTCTATTGAAACCCTGTATTGACGCATCAATCGTCAGCTCCCGCCTCCACTGCGCACCTATCTACCCCACCTCTCCAAATAATCGGTGAACGAAACTGTGGCAACTATAACCACTGCGACAAGTACGCGGTTGTTACAGCTGATGATGATGGTACATTGAGTAGGTTTTTGACAGCCAATTGAATCAGGAGCGCATACTTGAAGGGCTTTTGTTAGCGGGTCGATGAGCAAAGACCTGAAAGGGAGGACGTTGCATCCCACATACTCAGATCGAAGATTGAGGGTTGGTTGAGGTACCTCATCTCGAACCGTACCCTCAAAAGTTTGACACACCGGTCAGTAAGAAGATGTGGGATTTCGCCCAGAAATTCTCGCCGTAGACCCTGACTCGAGAAAGTGAACTGTTAGACAAAGGTTTTCGAGGTTTCTCCTGTGGGACCCTGCACTTAACCATGAATCCACAGTCTGTCCCACTTGACTGTAGGAGGTTAGTTTGGCTCAAGGACTCAAAGAATAGTGCATGGATGCTTGATTGTTGATGCTTTTGCTATTGATCCGACCCAATGTGGTTGGATCGGCATCGGGTTCATGGTAAGCTTTATTGGTCTTTTGATTGCTTTGTATAATTCGCCGTCGTTCAGGGTCAACTGCCGAGCAATCGGTGTGTGTGGTATATAGGGCCGATCTTTTCTAACCCACCTTCCCTCGGGAATGGCAGCATCACAGTCTCAATAAACGTGATAATACTGGCCACTCCCAGGAAATACTTTGCTGTTCTCTCTCCTGTCACAACGAACTGCACGATCTTTGGCTACAGGCCGCCTCAATACAACTTCTCACTCTCTCTCTCTCTTCGAATTGTTCTCCGCTGACCTTCCTGATTTGGTGTACCTTGAAAATCTCCGTTCTAGCCAATGTAGTTCGCAAGATCACTGCAGTCTTGAAGTTCGACCGCTACGATAAGTTGACTGCATCAGGTTGGATCTAGAGGAATACGGAATTTCCCACAAGAATCATTGGTAAACAAAACTACAACCCAAGGAGGATGGCAGTTCGGATTCAACTCGAAACAGCGCCCGTGCACCTAAAATATGTCGTTCTGAAGAGGAAGGAAACGGGTTTCAGACAGCCGTTGTTGTCGCTCAGTCAATGGTCGTCAGCGGTCACCGTTTCTTGACGGGAGACATTAATTCTCGGGTTGTTCAAGTTTCAGAAAGTTGGATCGACTTGAACGATAATAGCCAACGTGTATTGTCTGTGTGCAGCTCTGCAGTTGTCCACAGTCAACATGTGGTTCAGACGTGGCAATACGCACCCGTGAAGTAGGTGCGGGCATGTTATTGATTATAGCTGTTCAACAATTACACCTCAAAACATTCTTTCCGCAAAAGTCATGCGTGGCGCTGACCGAAACATGGACCATTTTTCGGTACGAGCGAAAGTGCGCACCACCTTGATACAATTAGTCCGTTGTGGGACAAAAGGATCGACGAAGCTGAATATCAGCAAGTATGAGGAAGTTTCAGGCGATGTCCAAGAGGCTTTTGGAGCTAACAATGCGAGAGCCACTGGACGAACAACGGACGGTAATGAGAACATATGCGTGACGTTGCACTGGGCATAGCTGGAAAATTGGCGCCAGGGGATTTGCTTGGATGCTGCAATGATCCGCCAGACTACCGATCAAGGTCCTGGGTTGCAGCAGGTACAGTGTCGCTCCTTTTCTCCTTTTTCTCCCAGGATGACCAACTGAACAGTTCAACTAGGTGTTGGAGTCTGAGAAGGCAAGCTTCGTGACTTACCTTGATGGCCGTGGCAACCTCTGAACGGAAGCAAACACTTCAATGAAAGTGACAGCAAATGTTGATGGCTTTGGGCACTGTCCCGTCTTATCGGTTCCAACTGGCCTCCGACAACCTCCCAAGCAACGAAGCACTTGAAGCGATTCCTGATACAGGCAGCTAGATCGTAGAACGTTTTAACGGAATCAAGCGCTCAATGCATTGTCAAAATTCACAGTGGCCACATCACCGTACCAGACTTCCTGAGGGATACCTTTATAGACCAGGTGACCTGTTTTCCTCGGCAGTGTGCTACGAATGCTGCCAAGTGTAGAATGAGTTTCATTTAACCTTCAAAATGTCACACTATTGTCAAACCATAAGCAATCTGCTCAGGATAGATAACATCTCTCAGGTTGCATGTACCTTCCATCTGAGGAGCCGTTCAACACGTAACCATGGGATATAATTGCGTGGTTGAAGGGTGGGTGGTGTTGTGTCCTGCCAGTGTGGATTAATCACTACTTATGGGCCACCCCTGTCCGAGCGGTATAGGCTTCAACCGCTTGGCGGGGAATCGAAGGTTCGAATTTCTAGAGATTCATGAGATGCACACTGCTGAGGATTCTCTTCAGGGGTGAAACAATTGTCCTGTGCCTCTCTGTCTTTCAGTATGGATTGACCTCATTTACAGGACCAAATCTGTTAATTGAAATTTTTATTTTGGTATCAAGTCTGGCATGAAGCAACCCAGGCGAACAACCGACGTCAGATAGGCATGACAGGGTTATGAAAAGTATGACTATTGTTGGTTCGATCCGCCCTCCAGAAAGCAGCTAACATGACTTGTCCTGCGCTTGGTTGGTGACGCTTCGTGTCTGTCAACAGTGCTCTTGTTGCCATTTTCTGAAAAAAAGCTTATCAGGATGTTTGAGCTTGTGGACACCCCGGGTGTTTGTTATGAACTAGCTCTAGGACCGTCGACAGCCTGCATGTCTTATCACACAACGTTCACCATTTGGTATTGGGAATCTGATGGGATCCCTCTCTCATCATGTTCCCTTCTCACTTTTAGCACCAAACATCATGTCATACCGCACTCAGGCGTTACCCAGTTCTTCAGATGAAGGTTCAGACGGCGGAGAGGAAGATATATTCTGGAAGAGGAAACCTCCCTACGCTCAGAAAAGAGCAGCCACAGATAACGATGTCACGATGGTTCAGGCAACTTCAAAGCGACCGAGAAACAATGTTTGGCTGAATGTTCTGAATGAGTGCGCGCTGGATGAGGCCCTGTCAGGTGCAAACTTTCATGAGGTAACTATCGCCTGACTTTCTTTAGCCTGTTGTATTTTCCATAGAAACGGGATACGTCAAGAGGTGTTGAAAGCTATCTGGTGCAGTCGGACACCGATCAAGTGGATAATATAGGACGGGAATCTAGGTATTGTGGATTTTGGCGCTTTCTATCCTTTCCACAGGTCGCCTTCTTGTGATACACCCTCAAGCCGCCTTTTCGGACGGCTGCCTCCTAGGCGCTGGGATCCCTCAATTTCCAGAAAACATGTGAGCGTAAATTTTGATAGTCCGTCGGATGCAGTCAAGGCAGCACTCGTAGAATTGTTAAATGAACCTAATGACGTTCTGATAGGTAACTCTGATTTTCCATATATGAATCCCATGTTTGAATCCTTTCAGGTCAAATTGTTGATGTTCTGGGTGTCCAGAGATCTTTAGAGTTCTATTTTCTCACAGAGGATGTTGAAGAGGCCGGTGGAATATATTATGCGGCAAGTTTGTACCCACTTTCCTCTCTATTCTTTTTTACATGCGGTATTTTCATCTCGAACTGGTGTGCGCACACAAATAAAGAGCCTCTGATTTTGGGCTTATCATTAAAACCTTGATAAAATTTAGGGGCACTCAGTGGGCCTGAATAAGAGACATTAAACGCATTGTAACGAAACAAAAACAGGCTGAAGAAAGAATACTGTATCCTCACGTGATGGACTATTCTTATCTTATTTCATCCATAATTTGGTCAGCAACTTAGCCTGTAAATTCACGAGTTCATGTTGCTGGCGAAGTGCTGTACTCTAGAGGAAAATCACTTGGGGGATTTCAAACACTTTTGGAACCGTTTCACTTCATTTCAGGCCGCTGTTCTCCACTAACCACGCAAGGGGTTGTTTCCGTAATGCAGAATGAGGTGAACCGAAGCACACTGCATGCATGTGCTTACAGAGCAACTAAAGTGCCAGATATACCAGACCTCTGTTCTTCTTCGAGTTCGTTTGAACCAGTCGTTTGCGAATGAAGACACATCTGGCCGACGCGCAGATTTGCAAAACCGCCAGTTATTATTTATACTATTTAAACGTATAAGGCTGGATTTCAGCTTCGGCTTTCACCGATGAACAGCTAAAATTTCGGCGGTGCTTAACGACCTAGGAAGCCAAATATCAGTTCCGAAATAGCATTATGAGCCGAGGAAGTGTGGTTGGATTTTCTCAAAGTTTGACAGCTCTGGCGGCTGCACGGCATTGGTATTACTAAAAGGGAGAGTGCCCGTCAAGGCGGTACTCCTAAATAGCTACTGAGTTTGGCCACTGCGTGTACAATATGTGAAACGACCGTCCACATTTGGTCGTTGTTGTTTGTGGATTACATTCCAAGCAGCACGGCGGGAGGCAGTAAGAAGTTAGAATTGTACCATTTTTATTTTAAAATCAACTTTACTGGCTCGCTCAGGTATTGAGGACGCAGGCATTTAGCTTCACATCACAGTTATCATAAAGCCTAAGTCTGAATTAAGGGTAGAGGTCAAAGCAATGCACTGCAACCCGATACTTATGGAGCACTTTGTCATCGCTTCCATTGAGTTGGAATACAAATTTGTGGTAAATTATCCTGTTTCGTAGTTTTTTCTCCTGCGGGATTTGCTTTTTTCTATTGTACTGATGAACGTTTTGCTGGTTCATCACTGCGCAGTCAGAGATATGCAGGCATTAACTCCAGGTGAAGCAGATACCCACTGCTTTCCGGACACAGAGATATGACTCCCGATACAGAGAGTACGGTGAGGTTCCTGTGAGTTGCTCATCTCCAGAAGATACCTCCATCGCTGGAAAATTTGGGCGTCTCTCTAGGTCGTTCGTTCCAGGAGAGGCCAGATCCTCATGCATAGGTACTTGTTCAGGAAGTCTCACTCGCGTTCCCCATACGACCCGCTTCACTAGAACATTCGTTTTCATCGTTTTACGGCAGTTAGGCACCCTATGTACTACCGCTATCGATGATGATGATAATGTGATTCTATATTTGGTTGTCTTCGTGTTTCCAAAACCCGTAGAATTTCAACATTTTAAGATGTTCTGACTTGTAATACCATTCAGTTGCACTTCCGCATGGGATCCTGTCACCTGGACTCGAAGACCCTCTGCTGAATCCTGCAGAAGATAGATTCCTGCGAGGAGGCATCACACTGAGAATTTGATTTGACAAGTGCACCAACTTTCCAGTTAATTGATGATACTAGAACACTGTTGCTTTGCGTGCGGTGGCTCTGCCACGTGCTGCCAATGCCGAAACATACTCTACTGAGACGAGTACTGGACATGGCGTCCCCGGGACCCCCCTGCGCTAGACTGGAGACATTTCAAGAAATGGTAGCTGACCGATGTCAGTGGCGTTCATGCTGTCAGTTTCTTTCCAGATCATCTGATTGAGCGCTTGGATGTGTATGCGCCTGAGAATGATTGCGATAGGTCCGCACCAGGTTCCCTCTCTCACCCACTATCTCCTCTTCTTTTCACTTTACCGCTTTAAATATGACAGTGGAACATCCGTGCAACTTTTGATGTTGCTGTCCCTGATGATGATGGCTATTGCTGTACTATCTTTCGACATCAGGTGAATTTTCTTGACTTGAAGTCACTCAGCTTGTTCGATAGTGCAGCCTAGATTGACTACATGGAAGCACTTTCTGGACACAGGTCACGCAATTTCAATGCGGATTGCAGTGAAGCACGGCGTTTATCGAGTCCAGAATAATTTTCCGGCACTCCACCACGTCTTTCCCGAAAACATTTGGCTAAAAGTCAAGCCTATGACTCGGTCCTCATCAGGTTCTCCCTGAGCATCGACGACTTGAACGGAATATAGACTGTACGCCGCCGGTCAAGCGTTTGTGTGAATAAGCTGGCAAGTGGTCAAACCAAAAGTTTCCTACCGCATTAGAATTCTACAGCCATGCAAACGGCCGGAGCCTGATCCTGTAGGAACCAGCCTGAAACTGTTACTCTTGCTTGTTCGATCCTCCTGCGTCCACCTGATGAGTCAAATAAAGAGGAGGGCGTTCGTGTAATTGAGTTCGTTAGAATCCGACGGTGTCCTCGTTAATTTTGCTCTTTGTTACTGTTATTATCCTTCGTCGAGGATGCCAAGGAATCCCCTCTGGAAAGAGTGACCAATACGAGCCGTATCGCGCGGCTTTGAAACCTACGGATTGACTTTTTAGCTGTGTTCGGCTGTTCAAAATAGCGTTTCGAGTATGTGGTCTGAAGTATCTCGTTTAGCGCAGAGTGACCGCCCCAGGTATTCGGTGCTACCGCACACCGATATTTTAGGCATACTCCATTGGAACATGGTAAAACGGTATACCTATCGTTAGATTCTGTTAGCTAGATTATTACGAACAATTAGTTTGTGCCACCGGGCTAACCTCGAATAAGTTATCATGTAGTCGCACTATATAATATCATAACGGGAACCGACAAATATCGATTTTTCGTGCGTTACACTTTCATCACATGCTCTACCGTAACACTTCCAGTTTCAACTACAACTGATGAATGTTTCAGCGAGCGTTACTCGACTTTTGTTCTTGGTTGAATGATTGGCCGAGCCAAGTCCAGTCTAGTCAGTAAGAGCATGTCAGAAATGCTTATGGCACCAGCAAGTGCACCGTGACGGCCGACTAATGTCCGATAGTGCGGGGTGTGGTGATTCCTCTTGGAAAGTCATTTCGGGAACCAGAAAACACTTTCCTATCCCGAAATGACTTCTTTTCGAGGGCTTGCTGCAGAACAAGTCCTGAATCATCATAAATGCCTCTTCTAGACGAAGAGAGGGTGTTTCTCTTTGAGAGGAGTACTGTATAGTACAGTTTACTTCATGTTTTTTCACTCGAGCCTTCCTAGGTGGTGCTCACTGACTACTTTACGAGAATGAACCAACTTTACGAGATTGTTCGCAAGTTTTTGTGAGAGTCTGTCCTGAACGGTATCCCCCAGTACCTCTAGGCTTTGGATGGCCGCGTGCGACCTACCAAGTGGCAGGAAATCGCTTGCTAGGTCTCTAGCTCAGTTAACAGGGTACACGTCCAGTAAGTGAGAGGTCGGTGGCTCTAGTCGACCCCCGCTAGTGCGTCTTCGTCCGTGGCTTGTGCGTTTGGACTTCTTAATTCAAGGTCTGCTGTGCAAATAACATATAATCCTCTTTTCGTTCTTGATCGAGTTCGCGTATACGGCTTGTTCATACTGACTCAGATGTCGGGGAATGACGACCCCTTATGCAGACTAATCATGCTAATGCAGCAGTACGTGTCTGAGTTACCCTATACAGGCTTATTAAATATCTGAAATATCTATCCTAGGTAAAGTGGAAAATAACGGAGTACACCCTTACAAAAACTGTTGGCAACATACGCAGACAACCGAACTTCCGTACTTCTTAGGTGGCTCATTGCAGTCGCTTTCTGTCGAAGAGACATTGTGGTATCCCTCGAAAATGTGTGTATGAAGGGGGCGGATGGGTTGGGGAAACTTATCTACGATATTGTCGTTTGAGTCAGCCCTTCAAGGGGGAATCACTATTCCGAAACAGTTACACCGATGTCCCTCCAGAGGACTCCAGCTTACACTGCATCCACTTCTGACAAACAGCTTACAAGCCCGTCAGTGTTCACCTAATATTGTTACCAACATCCGTATTCGGTCAACTAAATGGTATTATAACGATCAAAAGACCTTCCTGAAATACGTCATTTCGTGCTATCCCGGATGGCGACTCCTAATAGGGGATAAGCCGCTGTCCCAGGTCACGATAACTTAGAGCACGGTGACTATTGTACCCCATCTTCACACAGAGCTGCAACCGGATGGGTTTCATTGTTTCAGCTGTTTGCAAATTAGCTTTAAAACTTTCGCTTTTATACACCTACAGGATGGATCACAGCGAAGATCCCGAGGCGGGGTGTTCCTGAACCTCATAAAAAGATCGGATGAAGTCACGGAAGATGAGAAAAAGGCCATGTTCGCGTTGAGTAGGAGGATGAAGGACCGGATCAAAAGGTAAGCTCTGTTGATGTTGTATGGTTCGGCTTGTAACTCCTTGGACAGGAGAGGCGATCTGTTTTCCGTTGAAATTTGTTTGGTATTTCAGTTGGATATATGTGTATGGTGTAAAAGCTGCTGAGAGGACTGCGCCGACACCTCCGTCTATGAACTCTCCACCAATTTTTTTTCACACCAAATTCACTGGAAGACAATAGTTGAGTTCAACTTCGATTCGAATTTTTTTGCCTCAAAATGAAGTACGTCAGTTTTTCATCAGGTGGTACAGAGCAAGAGTAGCTCCTTGGTCAGCGAGTCCCTATTCATCAAATGCACAACAGCCACACAAACAAAAATACTGTCACGACGGCTTCAGCGGCACATTCCTATCCAAACCGTCAAGAATTCGGCGATTATGAGAACGTGGGGATACTGTGGGGTTGGTGAATTCCGGAGAGTAGTCGTTCGAGTTAAGATGGATGAGGCGAAGAGATCAATCTGACTGTGGAGCAAAGTCACTTTTCAGATGGAACATTTGAAAGCTTGAGAGAGGAGCACAATTGGTGCGGGTTTGAAGGACCATCTGCCATGATACTGACAGTAATTAAGGGACCGATGCCATCTCTCTCGAAGAGATGCGATTGGGATGGTAATGAGGCCTCCAAATGTTTCGGAAACTTTGGTGTGCGAGTACACACAGCTGAGTGAAAATTGCATGCCAAAACGATGCCAGTTCATCTTAGGCAACAGAGGCGTGTCTACTGAACGAGGTCAGTAGCTTTTTGGTTGCTTGATATCCGTTTTGCACCCTTACTTGGCTGGACGTCACTAGTATGCACCTGCATCAACAGACTATAAATCAATGAGTTCATCCAAGCCGCCAGTATTCCCACCAAACCTGAGGGCTATCACATTTATCTAATCTGTCAACGGTGCAGTCGTTCGATCATTTTTTAATCTCTATAGAGAGTTTTTCCTATCGTAGCTTAGAGTTTATCGTTTTTTTCTTGTTATGGTCAAATTTCTGTTTGTTCTCAAGCAGTGCCTTCAACAGCCTCAAAAGCATTCGTTTGCGAAATGAATTTCGTTCATTGACACCACTCCGCCATGTTACTGCACAGCACTCGAATTCCACTGTAGCCTGAAAATAACCCGGCGAATTCGGACGTACTATGCAGCTGGTTGTAGTTAGCAGGGATAATCTATCTATCCCAGTCGGTGCCGTGCATTATCACTCGGTCGTTTAGGAGGGTCGTTGAGTAGATGGAATACCGTATAAGGCAGTAGGCTTATGTAAGACTTCTACATGATTGGATAGCACCGAAACACCACTTTCACTTCTAGTTTACTGTCTTCAACACTAATGGTCTGCATAATTCATGTGTACTTTGTCCGAAGAGGGAATTTATCTCGAGAAAATTCTCCCGGAGCTGTTGTTGATCTCAACCTAGTAATCAAGGCGAAGGATAGGGTCTATGATTCACTGGTAGTGGGCGACTACAGCTGATCTAGTTATCCATAACCTCCAAATCACCTTTCACACGACGGTCTCCAGTGATACTAACGAGAGATGATGCCAGAAATATGATTTGTGTACTCACCGCTTTTTTCATACACCGTCATTTAGTCACCTCCCTTGCCGGTCTGTAATCCCCCCTAAATGCCGAACACCCCCTCCCCATTTCACTTTCGCCAAAGCACTTATCAGTGGGCAAGAACCCCCCAGTAGAAATAGCATATGTAGCAGGTATTTTGAGAATAATCCAAACGGATAAGAACCTCCGGGCTAGATGAGTGACCTGGGCCCTCTCCCTAATCTTGCTGAGGTGTTCTTGGAAGCTCAGGATAGCTCAGTGGTTAAGGCGCAAACTTACTGACCCTGGTATCTCGACTGCTTCTATTTGGGCTTGAGCAACTCGACAGTATCTCATCCCTCATGCTTCCTTCGGGTAGCGTGGCAGTTAGGCACTGACAGGGGGGTATTTTTCAGAACCAACTTATTTCGCCTTTTAGCCATAGCCGTCAGAATGTGTATGGGGCGATCCCCAACGAACAGTCCTCCCAGTGGTCCGTTACGTTTTCTCTTGCTGTTTCTGTGAACTGTTTTGAAAGTGTTATCTGCATGCCTTGTAGGAAGGAGTAGCCTTTGGGATAGCCAAGATAGCTTTCACAAGCAGGCTCCTACACATTAGACAATTTTTCTGGTCATTCCAGGCTGATTTCGTAGATCCCTCAATGTGAATGCATCCTAGATCCTCCAAATGCGCAACCTTATTGATATACTTTCGTCCCATCTTCGTTTGTTGTCTTTCTGTTCATCTGCACAGGAAACGGAAACAACTAAAACAAGCCAAAGAAAAACAACTCATCACAAGCCCCGTGACGCTTAGTGATGTGAATGTGGAATTAAGCGAAATCGAAGATGTGGAAGCAACAACCCGAGTGCCCGCAAATTTCGAGGATGAAGGTCGTCCGCAAGTGATGGATTACAAGGCCGAGCATAACAGCGGAGCGCCTAATCACGGGTTAGTCAATGAAGACAATCCGAGCGACTACCCCACTTCCTTCTCCGTAAAAACTCACCCGACTGACCCACACATGGATGAATGTGAGGAAGGCGAACTGACCTCTACAGAAAGTGAAGAAGAACCCACCCAGAGCTGATTGTTGTGATATTTATTGGTTTTCATCATTATTCTATCGACTCAAATGTACAAAGTCATAAACACAAAATGTAAAAAAAATCAGTCAAATGAATTTCATAGCAAATGGCATTTATGGACCAGTGAGGCACCGATCAACAAATCCATCACGTTGGTGTTGGTCAGTCGAGCGGGGAGAATGGTCCCAGTGTGATTTTTGCGGAAGAAACCGTAGGAATTGCACCGACGGAGTTCTTCCTTTGCTTCACGGTACGTATTCTCCGTACAAACGGTGTCGGACGCACTAACCCACATCCCTCCGCCACGGGCAGCAGGCCCGTCAAGGCCATCTGAGGCACCGGCAAGAAGTCCTATGTCAACGGACGTCGGTGACTCAGAACCCTGCATTAATTCAAACCATCGGATTGCTGCTGACAAGGCCAAATGACTGCATCGTCCACCTTCTACAGAAGTGCTCGGGTTGATCCTATGAGGAACAACAACCGTAGCTTCCCCTCCCAAGAGAAAGACAATCCCACCATAAGCGTTCTTAGGCGCCTTAGCCAGGGTCGAAGCAACTTGTAAACACGCCTTGAGTATTAGGGTGGTCTGTGTAAGGTTGTTTCCGGATGTTGTTGCCGTTTTCGCCAGTTGAGCCAGTAGGTCTTGGAGTTTTTCGTCGCTTTTTCCGGCTTCCTGAAAGCAAAATGAACCAAATAAAAAGACTGTCCGAATACGATGGATGTAGCAACACAGTTTTCACATAACGATGGATCTAACTTGACCTGGTCAGCTTCTTCGAACGTCTTACTTATGGTTCATCAATAATTGCGATTTTCCCCAAATCGTATGGACTCCACATATATGGTGAACGTGGAAAGTACGTTAACCATTACTCCGATAACACGCGCTCGATACACCTGAATTATTCTAAGAGCGAAACAAATCTAGATCTCTCCTTCAATGATGTGAACTAGTCCGGGAAGTCGCGTCTGGGAGGGAGGAAAAATGTTTGCACAAGATTAATGAAGATACATTTTCATCAAATCTCTTATATGCATATTGTTTAGCTGTCACGCGCTGTGCGGCGTCGTCTTCTACGACACTGATCCCTCAAATTGTCAGCAGGAACAATCGTGGAGCTTATTCCACAGAGACAGCAACTGCCCAAAGAAAGGCTAGCACAAGAAAATGGTTATTTGGGCCGTTCTGGGGAGTAACGTCTGTTTGTGGCTAACACAGGACCACAGTTGTGAACTTTAGCTAAACCTCAGGTCTCCATGGGGAGATCACCATATCTTCTGCGACCACTGGCTTCTAGTCGGTGTTGTCATTTTGGGGATGACCTATCAAACTGCATATCCCGTTACACTATTTTCGCAAGATATTTGGTGGCTTACTGTGGAAAGTGGCATGTAAATCTGGTTGTGCGGCTATCAATGCAATCGCAACGTGAACACTACGTTCTAAGTGAAATGCCTTGTCAAATTTTTGGATATAGTTCGGCTAAGTAGGCTGCGTGCAGCTGGGCAGTAAGATATATGTGATATGGACCTTCTGAACGGTATTGTCCCTAAGCTTTTTGGGTATTTTTCCTTTGCCAGGCAATATAACCCTATGATCAGCCCTGAGCTGATGGATCCTTTTAGTGGCGCTGTCCCAGTGATGGGCTAAGTGAGCCCTATTTTTGGTCGTCGAAGAGGACACTCACCGTTGCATGTGACTTTGGCAGTAAGTTCAGAAACGGTATGCTCGCGAGAAATATGGACAAGGTTAAATGAGTGTTAAGTGCAATTTGAGGCAAAATATTTCCATCCAATGATTTGCAAGTGATTGGTCGCTAAATCGTTTGTGCCTAATGCGTGCGGTGCGCGAGCGCCAACAGTTACGCTTGTACGTCACAGCCGATGAGTTATCCATGAACGAAACAACCGTACGACCATTTCTGCAAAGATTGGACCCATTTTACTTATAAAATATATTGCAACATCCCCAACACTGGCACTAGCGAACCACAGTCAGATAGTTTCACCGATCAATAAGGTCTAAATCTAATAAGTTCGCTTCGCCGAGTTTCCCCGGCTAATTGAATTGAGTGAAAAGGCGTCGTGTGGACAAAGGATTCACTGCCTCATCAAATGTAAACAGGTGTTTTTACATTTGTTTGATACAGACGTCCAGCTATCAGATGATCTGCCACCAAGAAAAAAAGAACCACACTTGCCACCCATCCCTCTACACTTGGTAACAGTTCGGGTATTAATAATTTTCACCACAAAACACAGGTCAAAATTCTTTTTAACTTGCTTTGGGCACCGCTGATAGGGAATGAGAATCAATTTCGAGCAATTCCAATATGTAGCGAGCCGTATACCAAAGTAATTCAGCCAACAGGCGTCCATTTTCCGTCGCGTCGCCGCAGAATTCGTTGGTCAGAATGATTGGTAGTACATACCTGGAATGCGCGGAATTATTGGGATCGATGAGCAACTGGATGGAAGCACTTCTAAGAAAACTCACCTGCCTTGTGATTCGCTATTTGAAGTTAATGTCTCAGTCTCCACACTCTTCGCAGCCGAATTCAGCGCAACCATATTGTTTCCAATCACCAGGTTGGTCACTCGTGGATGTCTGGTTTCCCCCGAATCCGACCCAGAAAGTTCACTCTCCAAATACTCGCAGATCTTTCCGGGTACCTGAGGGCAAAGTAAGAAGGCAGTTAGTGCTATCCGGTGTGCTACAAAAATTGTACTTCCGGAACCCTTACCCGTCACTGAAAGACTGATAGCTCACATAGACATCGAAGTAGAAAATACGACGCAGCAAGTCTCTTGTAACTAACTGCAGTCTTGAGACCACTGTCTTGGCAACCTATAGACTCATCAAATAGAAAACAGCTTTATCACGAACAAGCGCTTGCAAGAAGCACAAATAATCTCGCGTCAATTAAAGGTTATTTTTGACCTCGAATCCAGGCTGTCCAGTCAGCGTTTGGCGATTGGCTGGAGTTGCTTCCAGGGCAGGCACGAACAATAGGATCATTAGTAGTTGCTGACTGGCTGTTTGAGCGTTCAATCCGCGTGGGGACTCAACTTTTTCTAATACGGGTGAAGTTGGAGGGTCTCAGTAATTTTCAGGCGTCATGGGACTGTTTTTAAGAACACAACCTTTCTGACAATAACGGAGTCGAACATCGCGTGAGGTTGACTTTACAGCATCTGTTTCGGCATGTTTGAGTGCCCAGACACGCCGCCTATTTCGGAACTACTTTGTCCCCGAAGATCATAGATCTGTTCATTCAACTCAGTTACTCACCGCTCACCACTCCATTAGTGTCTAAGTATGGGCGTCGTCGGTTGAAGTAAACTCATGCGATAGTTGCTGCGAGCCGTTGCGGTTCGCTCAGCCTAGAGGCGTATGAGGGAAACATTTGTGACTGATGGACACACAGTGTCCTCGGTCCTTATCCAACTTAAAACCTTCACTTCTGGCTACGGGTACATACTCCGCCGCCATCTGGAGAAAGGACATGAAGGGGCCAATTAAGAGTGATGACAAAAATAAGCTTCATGAAATCCACCGAAAGTGGTTTCTTCTGGAGGGATAGCTGCAGTTGTTGTCGATTGACAGCGAGGCCTCTCGGCCATAGCTGAAATTCGCCGTCAATTCGAGCGTTTCAACCGGATTTGTTAGTGTTATTCAAACAGACCATGTTGTACACGTTAAATCATGCTGGAAATGTGGAATGTTTCCACGCTGTCAACTGAGACGTTGCTTCCTCATGAGATTCTGATGCCCGGCCTTAAGTCTTTTTGAGTAGTAAAAAAGAAGAGAGGGACCTAAAAAATGGTGGCAGTGTCTGGAAAGAGTTTGCTTACCATCGAATGCGAGTTCTGTCTTGGTAAAATCCATAGCCTACGCAGGAACCCTCGTTAAACAGTCGCGTACCGGATGAAATCCTTTCCTAAATGAACTTCTATTTGTATGGTCTGGTCGAGAGGTAGCAGATGAGAAAACCACATGAGACCCACATGAGTCTTCACTGTGACCTAAATTGGCAAATCAAAGTCAAACACAGCCCACACAAATCACCATATGCAATCCAACGCTCATCAATCACCACAGGTCTCCTCTTATAGCGAGTGTCTGCCTCCCTGAAGTAGTCTACTCACTGACATTGGGCAAATGCCTCCTTGGGATACTAGATTTCAGTACAAGCTATGCGCTTCTCCTTGGTCTGAGGTTGCTTCAATCAATTTGATCAATGTCCTCTTATAAAAAAATTGGTTTGTCAGACATTGTGAACTTAGTATGAAACCAAACCAGACCCGACTACGTATCCATGAACAACATAAGATACTTAATGACGTCTGCCTATTGTATGAGTAGTCGTCCTTTCGCGCTGTGCTTAAAAGGTAACAGCCGACTCGCAACGCATGATTTAAAAGGGAAATATAGACCCAGATACTTTGGGCCGTCTCGAAAGAAACCGTAGACTTCAGTGTTTTTGATGATAACCTATCCACACATTGCAACGTACACCCAGAGTTCTCCTTTGACTTATGCTGTCCCCCTCATGCCCTGTTTATCAGTCCAGATCGCTTCGCATCGTACATCACCGTAAGGAGAGTGTAATCAACCATGGGGACAACGGAACGACCGAGAATTATTCCGTCTTCATTAAGGCCAAGGTACCAAGACTAAACAACTTTATACGGATTTCATCTTGCAGTTAAACGGTACAAACAGCTGGAAAGTGACAAAGGGTCTTTGGGGACACAAAAAAGAACAATTCAATTTATCAACTATGAACCGTGCACCAGAGGCACGTTGGTTCCAGCTGCTACAGATTCCATCACTTGGAGGTGGGAGAGTGTGGGACATACAGCCAAGTCTTGAAGGCGATGGCATGTTTACTTAGTTCGGTAACTGAGTGGCTACGTATTGAAGGCGACAGGTTTGATGCACGAGCGCCACTGACTGCGTGATTGGATTGTTTCTGCCAGTGTGATTAACCATTGGTGAGTTGAATCCTGAGGTCCCCATTCAAGAACAGAAGAAAAACCCCGGGAAGGATACTAAACCACTCATCTGATGCTAAAACAGTAACGCCAGTAGCTGAGATACATGTATTCCGCGAAAAAGTATGGACAGAAGATGGTACTGTTGCTGCATACAACGAACGAAATTCCTCCTGCGCAAAGGAGGTTTGTGAACCTGATAATATGTGGTTTCTATAGCACTTCCGTTCCATGCTACCATCTCTTTACTCGTGTCTTCATCAACAGACAAGGGATTGTCAGAATTACATCCAACTAAAAGGCCTCTTCTTCTTGTGGTTCCACAAAAACTGCTCCGGGTCGTATACACCAGTCATGTTTAAAGTGTTGAAGTGGCCGACTTTTACTATCAAGTAGCGCTCACCGGGCGTCTCTAATCATTATATATATATATATATATATATATATATATATATATATGTAAATATCGGCTTGCTAACAAACCAATGAAATAACTCCTCCCAACGCATGGGCCACGGGAGCAAATGTGTTCGTATTTATTTTCTGAATACTGGTAGTGCTTCACTCTCGTGAAAGCTACTTGAACTTCCTGTCCATCACAGGGTTAGTTCAGCAAGCGTAAGCAGTACGTACAGAGTAGACGTAGAAGTACCGGTGCAAAAGTGTGATGCATATCGGGGGCCTTCTGAGCACCTTTTACATTTTACACAGGTTCTTTGCACCTTGACGACTCAATCGTCGTCACAGAATAACACAACAATATCGCCCATGGGAGGGCCTGTTATCAAGCCACCGGCTGTTCCAACAAGGTACCCATACCAACTGTTTTTTTCCACAAGGCATCTACCGCAATTTGAAGTAAGCCATTTTTTACTTAGCTTTAGCCGACAGCCGAATGACTTAGAACCTATCCCCTCCTTAGTACTCATTACTGTTTGTCCCCTAGTCAAGCACACAAAAGACCTCGGATTTAAGCTATTTTCGGATCGACATTTTATGGAAAAATTGATCACCTCAAACATTCCCATTTCAATGATCGATCTTTTTTCTTGCTGTTGTCTTGCACACAACAGTGAACTGCTCACCTGACCCGAAGTTTCCTGTGACCTATCGAAAGTTAACTTTGTCATCATCAGAGGCTGTTAGAATGGTATCCTTCGCCGGTACTACATCCTCGTGTTTTCTAGAAATTTCGATAGAGTGGCATAACAAAACTTGCTCAGATCATCAGAGCATAACCACAACTTTGTACTACTCAGGAACGGTTTTTGCGGCCTGTTGAAAGTTGACTTTATCGTCATCTGACATTGCATTAGAGCACTGTCCACTTGCTCAAATCCCGATAAAATCCCAAAGGATTCTAACTTTTACACTCAAAAATGGTCTCCTAAGCGCATCTTGATGTGCATGTTGTACACGAGTAGGCCTGCTTACAAAAACTTAATAATCTTGTGAAATACGCTCGTAAAGACGCCAATGTGGGTTTAACGGGAGACCAAACGGAATACCAGTTGAGATTCTCGTTTATGATATTTTTTAGCTGAATGCACTACACACAGGCTACCTCCCATTTCAGTTGGCACGATGTTTGAGATATCGTAGCGTATTTGCTTGATGGAAACCACTCACAAGATCGGAAGGTTTTCAGCAGCTTGTGAGTAGCTTCAGGAAGAACTCCATAGTCCCGTTTTTGTCTCGACTCCAGACTTTGTCTTGATATTTTAGGAATACACTCCCATCAAAATGAACAGGTTTGACCTGATGTTTGTGTACATTTGTTTGCTAACCAGACGAGGTTGTTTTCTGGTGGAGTAGATGCTGAGACTTCTCGACCTGTATCCGATGCGGTACAAAATCAGCAAAACAAAAAGTTCCGTTGACCTCTTGCTCCGTGGCGAAGTGGTGCGTCGGATGTACCGGTTGCAGATCGGTAATCATGTACAATACAAATAGTATCGATGTAGCGTGGACATATCGATTGTCCGGCGCTGGTTTGAGAACACCATAAAAATGTCCGCAAATAAAACGACTAAATAAGGGGTCTGTTAAGGGTACCTCGAAGTGGATTTTTGGTCTGTCTTAAGGTCGAAACTGCCTCAAAACTGATCCGGCTGGAGGAATGGTCTCTCCAGGATATAAAAATCACTAGTAGTTCAAACTAGAAGCAATCTCCTCCGAGGCCTGATCTGGGCCGTGGAAGTAAGATGGTGTCTTAGGTTGAATTCATACAGCTAATCGTTTAACTTCCTCGACAACAGCCTTTCCTAAGTTCAGGCCAACCACGGTACCCACAGTCTGGAATCAATTCCACGCATCTAGGACATAACTACTCATATGGAACGTATTGGATACAGGTAAAAAGCGCAAACGAAACGAATTCTTGGCCGAGAAGGAATCGGACTTGCCCCGCTGCAACGATTCGCGTACTTCCATAAATTATGGAGCTACTCCAAGGGATGCACAATATGAATTCAAAGATTTCGATCAATTTTTACTACGTGGAAATACTGTGATTTCTTTACATCAGCCACTGTGTCCTCCGTCGAAATTTTGAAAAAACGCCTTTTATTTTAACTCCTTGATTCTAACTGCTCAACCTCAGGCAGTCTGACGTTTAGCCAACCAGTTTACGATCTCTGAGCGAATTTGATGAAATAAGTTCATGTTAAAAAGCTGGCCGCTTTGCGGGCTTCATACGTCAGACCTTGTGGATGGTGTAGCTGCATCATTCAGGCATTCAGCAGAGGGGAAAATGTCTGGCCTTCCAGCCTCGAAAACTTAGTGATTATGAAAATCCTTAGCAGCATTCGAATGACGGTAAAATTGTCATTTTGCAAGGACGAGTTGCAGTCAAATCGGCCGTTGAGTATCATCAACTGTGACGGAACACACTACTCATAAGGCCGCTTAAAACTCGACAGTAACTTCATGAGAAGCGTGTCCCGTCAAGTACCGCGATGTATCGAATATCACCCCAACTAAAGTATAAGGCGGCCTTTGTGCAACATATTCGGTTGAATAATACCACAAGAGATTTGGCATTGATTCAAATGAATCTCCCCTGAAGACCAAATTAATTTGCAGATGAATGCATCTCGGCCCCTGGATACTTTCTGCAGGTTTGAGGTTCGGACTCGAGTGTACCAGCAGCAGAAATGTTCCTCTACGGTCAACCTGCTTCTTTTGTGTGAGTTGATTTCTTTGGTCTTTGGATCGCCTAGTAGTAGTATCTGAAAATATCTGGCCAATAAAAGACACTACTGATCGCAATAAAGACTGCTTACGCGGGCCATCTGTTCAAAGGACGTTAACAGTTGAAAAGAGCAATATTCCGATTGATGCAACGGAAATTCTTCCGGAGGGGGGGGGCGGTGCGAGTCACCTGTGGTGAAATAGATAGGCTGCGAATATGCATCATGCTGTGCTCCCAGAATTTCGGCCATATGAGACTCGCTCATTATCAGTTGGTGATTAGGATTTTGTCTCACATTGTTTTGTTTCGTAAGTGGGGCTATACTAGAGTAGCATTCCTCATGGGGGTGACATCACCTGCTTGTTGGAGGCTGATGAAGCCGTTAGGTTGGTGTGGAGCGACTGCGATCTGTTTACTACCGTGGCCAACTAGCGCGCTTGTTTTGTTTATCAAAATGTCGCTTCGAATTGTCATCCGCACAACATCCAGGTAGCCGGTGATATGTCAGTCTACAAGACACGGTGCACTTGCATCCTCGCTTACTGCAATATGGGTACAAACAAACCAGGATGGTCTAAGTCCGTTGTTTACCAACGGACCTGTGCTGTTATCAGAGCCTCTTAGGCTTATATAGCCACGCTCCTCGTTGTCGGTGCGAGTTTTCTAGTTGGACTTGACTACAAAGTTTGATTGCCTTCGTAAGACCGTGATAAAGGCAGGTACCTCAACGTTAACTGTAGGATTCGCGAATTAGCAATACACTATGCACACGATCTGAAAATGAGTAGCGTTCGCGGAATTCACATATCACCACACTTAACAGGTTATCACAGTTACGGAGTGGGTTTGTTCGTTGTGTCGTCAGGTCCTTATTTGATAGAATACTGTGCTCTCATAAGCAACTTCTGTATTCATACCTTTCACCAGGTAGTAAACCCGTTTCATGTCAGTATCTGGGGGGAGGGCTTCCGACGTGTGCCCTTGCCCCGAGAATCCTGAATTCAAATTTCATGGTCATTAAAGATGATGTTGGGATCGCCACAAAGTACAAAGAGTAACGCCGTGAATAGTAAGTAGAGTACTCCAAATGTGGACTTATACCCTTCTGGGTAACCAGTATCTGCCGTGTATGCAATGTGCAGGATAATATTTCCGAATTGAGTAATGAAATTCTCGAGGGGGTGGTTCTGCTTCGGGGGGATTGCGTACTATGTCTTTCGGGGTATGCTGTGGTGTATTCTGCAGGCCCCGTGGGCTCTAGCTGAAGGAAGGGTATTACCGTATAACTTTTATCTAACTACGAGGAAGTAATGTACTAAAAAATCCTGGTTTTGGCACACATACATTGTGCATAAAATGGGGCGGAAACTTAGTGGTGCACCGGGCTTTGAGGGGCAATGAGCTGTGTTTGGGACTGCGATGGACGTCGAATTTTGATGTCAAGTCAGACCATTTTGCTGGCTGACTATCACTTACATCAACGATAGTAAAATAAGCTAACCACCGTCTTCTACAAGCTCCTTCGTGTGGCATTAGGTCTTGTTTACGTATGATGACGCTCGAATAACCGTGTAGTCGAAAATGGTCACAAATACATTCTAACAAATTGTAACTTCTAGTATGCCTCCTCCAAAACTGTGACAAGTAAGGCGTCAACCGAATGTGTCCTCTAGACTCAACAACGTCCCGGCAATTTGAGGTGAATGGGCAACCACGCGGGTGATTCTGACTGTAAACACCTGTTATAATTTCCACAATGGAAACCGTTAATGCTGTTTACTGAGTTGGGTTGAATTTGATGTGAGCAGCAAATGTTTACTCATCATTAGTTTATTTGTCTGTTCGTTTTCCGCCAGACTGTAACAGAAACCAGCTGCGTCTTAAACTAACCAAGTCGACCAGAGTATTGATGACTACTCATCAAATACTGTTCTCAATTACAATAAACGTCTGATGGATGTGATATGACTGTTGGTCCTACCAGCCGTTGGCTTATTCAAACAACCTGATCACTGGTGATTGATCATCATGATAGCCACTGAACCTCATGAGGGAATTGGAAACTAAAGAAACAAGGGCTTGGAATTCTTTCGTACACGTGTTCTCGGATAGGGAAAAACCCAGTCAGACAAGACCCATCGTCCCTATTAAGACTCATCGGGACAGTTCCAGGCTCTTGGCATGTCCGCCCCCTCTACAATCAGCGGAGTAGTTCGAATCAGGTCGAAATGTCTCATACGGGTGGTGTTATTAGGACTCTACCACATCTTTACCGCAAATCAAGGAAAATTTCGAGCCCATGGCCTCGCATTTATCAGGTCCTTCGGCAGGGTCGATGACGATTCACATTAGATCCACAGTGACAGCCCAGTCAAATCAAAGGGGCATCAAAAGCAGACTATCCAGCTGCGGCGTCCTTTCAGTGTACGACTCCCATGCAACCCTAAGGTAACATGAATGCTGAGATATTGTGAAGTTACTCAAGCCTAGACGGACACAAGTCAAAATCAGGAGTGGTTTCGATTCACAGACCTCTCAATCAGTATCTCAAGCCTGTACTGTAATCAGCTGCCACCTATGCGGTTTTCAGTGCCTGATCTAGTCCTTGAATTCCTTCTATAAATAGCTTAGCATCACCAATTCTGTTCAAGTTTATCATGTTTTCTGTTTTCCCACCATTCAAACCATCTGTGTGTCGGAGGCCAGAATTTCATTTGCGCCTACTTCACATATCCAATATAAACCCATTAACCTTCATGTATTTCTGACCCTTGTCTTATTGAGTGAATATTTTTGCGCAATTTTTTACGTTTGTGTTACTACGTGTTGCACGCACAGGTTTGTCATTATCAAGTTAATATTTCCTCCGCGTATACTGTTCCCATATCGTGCTAGTGGCATTTTAGGACTACCTTTGGAATTTCATGAATTCGTGCAACAATTTAAACGGATACACCCGTAATTCGAGATTTGCAAGTTTTATAGTCCCATTTTACAGTTACTTGGTACCACACTGTTCTTGGTCGGTAATTCTGTGCGTCAACAAACTGAGCTCCCCAAAACGCGTTAAGCATTCTACATTACGGCTGTATCCAGCCTTTACCACTTTTTCTCAAATTCGGGAACAACAAAACATGTTTCTTACGACAGCGCACATTAGAAGTGATTCTTCATTCTTCTTACAAAGTACTGTATTGTTCTTGTACAAAACAGAATTTTAAGCACACGGCTATAAAATCGACACCTATGGTGTCTCCGTAGAGAACAACCAATGGTTTAAAATCCAGTGAATTTGCTGGCCAACTGAATGAGCCGCTCTTTGCAACCGAGGATTCGAGAATCGTCCCCCCAGGAGGTTTATAATGTGATAGTGTGGAAAGAATCCTGTTGGGGTATATACGTTCAGCTTATTTCGGTGCCAAGCTGTCATGCCAACCGAAGGAAGTACGAGGGCAGAGATAATGCCAGGTTGCCTAAACCTAGACAAGAGCGGTCGAGATGCAGAGTTTGGGTTCGAACCACAGACCTTCCGGTCAGTAAGTTCGCACTTTAACCACTGAGCTAACACTGGGGGGTACATAATCGGGCATTTCATTCACAGTATGTGTCCATGAGTCCCGAAAAATTATTTTGGAAGTGCATGAGACTTAAAAGTGGGGTAAAACTAAATTAACATTTACGGGGAAGAACACGATCTAGTGAGTTCACTCCAGTGGATGCCGATGCATTTTTGAAGGCGTTAATCCAGTGCTTAGCTCCCGGGATTCGGCCATGATAGTGAAATACAGCTGCGTCATCAAATTTCACTCACGTTGGTATGCCAAGAGCTGAAGGCTTTGTGTGTTTTGGCATTTTAAATGTTACAAGGGCTGTCCTTTGAATGGTATGTCTTCGTTCTTCGAGATTCAAGGCACAAGGTTTTTTGACGTCAAAGCTTGGTATGGTAGTGTGTTTAACTCCGTTTCAGATACGACACTGGATGCAGTCGAAAGTCTCCCCAGAGGCCTACTGTTCAAGATGGCACCCTTCTCTTCAAACCGCTGAATAGCTACCTGAACCATGCTGTGCTGTATCGGCTTTCGATTTGGGTGATTTGCGTTGAAACAGAAGGTCTTCATTGGTCATAAAATAACAACTTTCTTACATCAGGCTAAGACCGCCACAACAAAAGAGACACCACAGTCGCAGGCTATGAGGACATCAATAAGCACTTTTACAACAAATTTTGTGTGGATGCTAGCCAAAGTCATCGCGGTTGTGGACAAAGATACGAACAGCGGTTTTGTAGCTCAGAGCTTACTCCCAGATTGTCATTATAAGAGTTAGAGGTCAAGATTAAAGGCAACCTAAAATGACCGTGTCCCATCCGTAGTTCCTATCTTCTAGGTCGCAGGCAAAAAAATGAAAGTGGTCTCAAAACAGCAAAGTTGGGATGGACATACCGGTCAAAGTGACCGAATCGATGAAGGTTCTACTTGGTACGTACGGCTTGACACTAACGGATTGAAGAGAAAATCCACAGCGAAAAAAACTCATTCAAGTTACGTCATTACAGCAGTTGGTTCAATGAGGTGAGAAGCAGCCATGCAAAAGACGGAAGGGGCAATCGAATTTGTGCTTAGCCACTAACGAATAGAGGCTTGTGGGTTTACGGATGAGTGAGTCGTCTTCAAGAGATTAGTGCTTCTAGGTTTAATCATTCTAAGCGGTTGAAAACTGTTGATTTGTTTTGTGCATCTGGAATAAACAGGCAATTCATGTTGTAGGAAACACTGTCGGGTCGGATTCGTCAATGCTCCATGTAAGCAGCTCCGTCCGAGCATGGTTGACTTGTCGCAAATGAGGGCGGGACTGCAGTCGCCTGTCCTGACTAAAAGCGACTAAAAGCGAGGCGGTTCACTTTCAGTTTCCAAGATTCTAGGGCTACACCGGGTTACAATTTCACCATACTGAATCACTGTAGAGGCGTTGAGCATGCAGAAGGGAGTTCTTCACCGAAACCTACCACTCTTGTCAAAACGACTTTTGGGTATGTTGTTCTGCGAAAGTTCAATGAAGTTGAAATTTATTGTCCGTCGCAATTATTAGGTTACAACGTGCAATCTACACGGACCGTTCCGTGGGATCAGTCCTGTTTTTGTGCATTATACGATGACTTTTGGAGTGAATTCGCAACTCTAGCTCATCATCTCTCTGGTGCTATAGGGAGCAGTTGAGATTCCTCCCCCGGTGTGACGACCACATTGTCATATCGAGGATGTCCGGCAAAGCCTGTGTATGTTGTAGCCGGTTCCTTCACAATAACCGTGCATCATCTTCAGGACAGCCTGATCAGTACACAAAAGTTACTCGAATTCCGCTTTTGTGGGGGGGGGGGGAAGGCTACACTGCCTCCTTGAAAATATGTTCCACACTTAACTAACCTTGAAAAATACTCTTAATCCTCTGCAAAATGACATGCATCACTTAGAGGGATCCTTTTAGTTGCAACCGTACAAGTGTGCTGTCAAAATTGCCCGCATAGTCGTGACTGTAGTGATTGTCCTATTGTCAAGCTATCTCCACTTACTGCCGCTTTATACTACGGATATAAAAGTGCACAGCGGATAGTATAACATCCCCTGAATGAAACACAAAACGCACCTTGTCCCAAACGTCATAATGCCTGAGTATTTCAACACACCGCTGGACCCTCTGGGATTGTGTAGTACCCGCGTCAACAAATGTCGGGCCACTAGCAATGTACTGTATGGGATCACCGATGACGTCTGAGACGATTAGAGTGACCACCTGAAAAATATATTGGGATTGAAAGTGAGGCAGGATCGCCAGAAACAGAAGTGCAATGTTGAACGAAGGTTGGAATATTAGGGGTTCTAAAGTCAAGACATAAACTCGCAAACAAAAATGGCGTGGAACAATCCTCGGTCCGAAGGCACGTCACAACTTAAGTTGAAACCGGTGCATGAACGATGAAAGCGGTTGCGCCTCTGAAATGGTATTGGTATGTCGTAAGTTCGTCAACCGACTTGGTGGCAAGATCAGCCAATGCTGAAAAGCCGACAGTCATTGCAGGATTGTTTCACTCCGGGTGTACACCTCACGAATCTCCAGGGAGATTTGGATCAAAGACTTCTGAGTTATTGACAGAACGCTATTCCGGCCGAAAACCAAAGACTGACTTATGGGGAATTAACGCAAGTTATTTTTCAACTGCGCAGTTAGCACGTGAGTTGGTACCTACTGACTCCACTGACGTGGGTTTCTCGCTGAAAATTCGTCATACGAAAGGCCAGTCAACACCAGACCATATGACGTGGACTGTGTGATTTAAGGGAGAGTAGCACTATATCCCGTTTCAGTGAAATCCGATGATATTACTAGATGATGTTCACAAGGTTTTGGGTGCAAACCCTCTTGAAGCTTCGTCAGCTGTGTACTCCTGATGATGCTCAGCAATACGGTTCAGGTTTTACATATAAACCGACCTAACCCGGTTATTATCTGAATGTTTATCTGGTATATATGTGACATCGGCAAGATGTACCCCGAGGAGGTAGAAATGAACATAGACTGAACTGTGGTCCCGGGCAATGCTGCAGGCAATTGGCGACTGGTGGGGTGGATTTAGCCTATGATTTAGCCTAGAAACATTGTTTCGTCCAGCAATCGAAGCCAGTAGATAAAATGAGGGATGAGTTACAGCAGCGTGAAAATACTCGAGACATTATCAAAAAAGTCCAGACTGCTTCAGATTAAGGAACCAGCTTACCTGAGCCGGATAAGCGGCTAGCGCGAGTCCACCCGCCTTGAGTTCATCCAAGCAACTTCGCACAGCATTCAACTGGAGGGAGAGAGATTAGAGGCGCTAACAAGAGGGTTTATCCTACCTGTTGAATATCGGCGCCAGCAGAAGATACCAACTTTGTGGTATGAACAAGGTCATCCAAAGTGAGTCGGTCTGGAACAGGTGGTAGTGGAGAGTGTGACTGACTTACCGTTATGGAACTGCTTGGGCAGAGTGAGTAGTGCCGAACCACCGCCGGTGAGAGCGACCAACAACAGATCGTCGGCAGTCAAACTGAGAGCGGTTTGGTAGACCAGTTCCGACCCTTTCACTACTTCCTGATTCGGCAGGTTGCTACGGTCACCGAAGAACAATTTTACTCTGGGGTTTCGCATAAATGAGCTTTCACCAATGCCCATCAGTTGTGTGCTATAGGCAAATCAAAAGACCAAGCGAGTAGACCAGTTTCTATAGTTTGGGTCTGAAAACCAAGATACGGCAATTAAAGTAAGACAAATGGAAGTGAATCCACCTATTGAAAGTGTGGCGTGGGGTGTTTTTAGGATAGTTCCGATGACCAGTACACTAGTTTCTTAACACATGACTGTGTGCAGAGAACAAGCATTCGAATGTGCATAGGGCAACTGGATTGTTGAGAGATAAAACGACAGGGGATCGCAGACAGGTTGGATAGTCACCACTCTGGAGAGATACATGAACAGACCGACAAAAAGTGATTCATTCTGAGAGGTGATCCTTCCTAGGAAGAAATAGACAACCAGATCGCACACAGAAACGGAAAACATTTTTCAAGTACATTCGTTGCGTTGTTCCGTGTGGTACGCTTCTGCCCTCAGTTCTCTCATACAATTCATTCAAGATAAGTTGGTGGTAAATTTGTGTTGTTTTTAACCGTTAAAAGTCGCACTGGATCCAGTGGGGACAAGAGAGTGTGTCCGAATCAGTACAATGTAATATGCATCAATCGCTCATAGTAAGGGTTGGACTGTAATAAACCCAATAAAACAGCCTGGTAAGACACGCCGACGATTCATATGACAACCAACATGAAGTGCTGTGCGATAATGAGTACACCTCAATGAGGTCATGAAGAATAGGCTAGCGAATACAGCTAACTGCCAGGTCTGCAACTATTTCATGTGAGTTCATACACATAAAATAGCTCATTGAGAGGCAGAGCAATGTGTGGCTTAGCAACCATTGGCTGAACTTGAAACCCCCGTGTGAACGTCTTGCAATTTTTCGAGGTGACCCTTTTTGAAGGCTTTCGACTAAAATGTGCCACAGAACACTAACTCAAGCTAAGAGGAGGTCTTTTTGAATACAACTGTAGCAAGTAGACTGCTCAGTAGGACCAGCCGATTTGGAAATAACTTCTCACTCACGCTGTCTAATAAATACCGTTTTTCACGAGGATCGAGCAGATTGAAGAAAGCGTAATCTACAAACCTGAGGGCTTCGTTCAGTCGTTTGCTACAAAAACCCTATTGATGTAAACCGAATTCCCTCTTATTTCACACGGAGACGGTTTCCTTGAAGAGCCACCAAAAACTTACCCTATCAGCCATTGTTCAACGTGCAATCTCCCGAGAAGAGACCAAATTCCCTCTTTTCCGTGATATTGTTGTATCACGTAAGGGAGTGATCTTTTATGAACTAGAGATGTCGAATCCAGAAAGCCCAGCCTCACAAGAGCTTTCGACCTTATTAGGACTCGTCAGGTGGGAGCTGTTTCAGGCCATTTCTCAAAAGAGCACATGCATGCTTAAAGTGTCCTAATGGGGAGGAAATAACCTCTATGGTCGAATGTCCTGGGATCCAACGATGTCCTTTGTGTAAACACCAGAAAAAATCCCAAGCCCATGGTTAGTCTATTGTCAGGTTCTCCTTGAGGATTGATAGTCAGTGTCAGTAGTCGGATGCTTATTCGAGTCAGCCGGCAGTTGGTGAAAACCAGAGTAGCACGCCTAATGATTCTCTTTTTCGCGTTATCCCGAGTCCGCCACAAAAGAGAACATTTGAAGCTAATCCTCAGGGCTATTCATCATAGAGAGCGCACCTTTATGTAATTCTTGGTGAATGAATCGAAGAGGGTGGATTATATGCTTGACCATAGGAGAGTCTGCAGAGTCAAATCAGACCAGGCACATCTCCAGAGGATAGAAGAATGTACGGAACAGATGAAAAGTTGAAAGTACTGGTGCTAGGATCGACTGAACGCGTCATCACCAAGTGCCTCAACTGTGCCCTACAAAAAGACTACAAGCCAGTAGTTCTCTTGCCCAGTTCATCTCCACAGCCAGGTGCAGAACTATGATATCTTTCATCGAGGACTGGTGTTGCAAATGGAGTAGTACAATACACTATTTCACCTTCATAAGAACCCCCTATCCAACAGACACCTCTGAAGGAAGTATTCTGGCGATTCTGTTATTTAATGTTACAGATACAGCAATCCACCTTTAAAGTAAACACCAAATAGAGAGTTTAGTCTAATCGAGCTGTCTCGCTCTTCACCGTTTTTCTGTAAGTGAGCAGTGGGGTAACGATGACTGGAGGGTCATCCTCAAAAACGTACAGCAAACCTTGTCAGACGACAATATTCATTTGAAATAATTACACTAGGTAGGTGTACTGGGTGTGTGGGACGCGATCATTTGTCGTAGACTAAAAATAGACCCATTCTCTTCTTTGCCATCCTCGTCATTAAAAGATTTTGTCGAAATAAATTGGCATGGACGTACATCAGTGAAACAGCGGTGTTCTTATACTGGTGTTGTTGTCAGTGGGGATAATGATGGTGGGGAAAGAAACATATCAGTTATGAAGAAGCATTTGTAGGGAAATGTTAATGTGCCACGCCTCGTATCAAGACAGGGAATTCTAAATCACCAAGTTTCCTATGAGAAACACTTGGATTTCTCTCTTCCGCTAAAAACAGTCGTCGGCGTATGCCAGCCTAACCGCCATAGTAATTCAAAGAAAGTAAGAAGTTGCGCCATTTCTCACATGTCGTGGTCCTTTTGGAATACGACTTTATGAGGGAGTCTAGTAGAAGAGAATGAAAAGCCTACCATTCGTGAATGATATGCACGGATAAAGGACTCTATCTGAGAGGAAACCGGTGCACGGAGGTTCGTCAGATAGCGGAAGTGGTGTACAAAAAAACAAAAATCCATGGACTCATTTTCATCCTAGGGGTGATGCTCATGCTATCCGGGATAATCGACAGAGATGTGTCCTTTCGTGTGATGAAAAAAAAGTATCTCTACTACACGGACGTGAATTACAGAGGAACGGTAGGCTTATTGCTACTGAGGACAGATAAGGCGCATGTTCGGAGATACTAGGATTCAGCAAATAGTATAACTTTCAACAGAGCTTTCATCCTGTCAGTGAGGCCAACCTGTGATGAAGTCCAGAGAAGCATTGTGCAACTACTTCAACCTTACTGGGAACCATCAGCAATGCATATCTCACGAAACTCAGTTTCCAACCCGAGACGTTGTGGCGAGTGGTTGAATACTTAACCGTTCAGCCATGAGCGATTGATCGGCAGTGTGGTTAGCACCATGACTGGAGGATGAGTTCCGCTATGTTCTGTCCAGGTGATAGCTAACCACAACGCTGATCAGCCGCTCGTGGACAAACGGCTAGGTGTTCAACCATTGGCCGGAAGGCCGCGGGTCCGAAACTCTCCGAGTTTCGTTTGGTTCGTACTAATGACGATTCCCAACAAGGGTGAACCAGCTGTACACTGCTTCATTTTCCGTTGCTAACCATTTACCGAAACATGGCTAAAACAGTCCAACATAGCTTCAAAGTAACACACTACTCATAAGGTTGCTGAAAACTCATCGACAGCCCACGACCGGTTTCGCCCTTCTTGGGGCTCATCAGATGGGCGCAGTCCCCGAGTTTCTCTCAACCCTATGCTCCACTTGGACCAAAATTGCACGAAAGGAAGGAGAAAAGCATCATAAAACGAGAGATTCAGTTGGCTTCCCGTGAAAACTAAATCAGAATGCAAAGGAATGTATTTCGACAATTGTAACTGGTTTCCTTCTTGAAGGTAGATGCAGAACCTCTGGCGCATACGCGCATATTTCTCTCAGCAAGCTATTCCTGACGTTTCACAGTTTACTTATGGAAGATTATCATCAAATTACACTTCTCTGGTCTTTTGTGTTTCTTCAGTCCATTCATAATTTGTTATTTGATAATAACCCTTCAGCTGAACCATCATTTCAACACAAATATCACGCTACAATATATTTGCACAAGACCCCGAATACGGCAACAACATTGAAGCCAGTCTGATACTCCTTATACTAGGATTCATGTTAACCAAATCTGTCACGTGACCACTACGACACTCGAGTCTGGAGGATGAAAATGAAACACATGAGCACCTGCGTGTCTTGTGCGATGTGTATTCACATGACGACTTCTCAGTATCTACCTCGCCAGCGTCAACTTCTACCTTCCCATATATTTGGTTACGTAACGCGACTGACGGAAATCGCAAGCCTTTATGAATCTTCGTTTCTACCACGTAAAAATACAGGTGGTGGCATTTCTAACTGACTGCATGCCTGTTGGTCGTTTGCTCTGCGTGGTTTGTTTGGCGACACCTATTAATCTCAAGAAAGTGAGGTCCATCGCACCCTGTTTATTGTGTCTGCTTAAGCCCCAATGGACTGTAGCTCTGAAACTGCCAAAGACAGTTTCTATGACGCTCCTGGTGCTCTTTCACAACAGGTTAAAAGCTCAGACATCGTCATGCTTGCTGGTGACGAACGCTCAGGGAGGTAGACCAAGCGCTACTGAGGTCCAATAGGGTATTTGTCTTGGGTTGAATAAGAGACGCACGGACAACGGAGAGCGCCTGCTTCAGATGTGTGGTAACCACAGGCTGTTCCCTTGCAGTGCCAATTTTCGGGACAACGAAAACCACTTGACAAGGTGGTGCCCACCAACGAACCAGCCCCGAATCCAGATAGACCACATCGCCATCAGTTAGGGGTGGCGAGGGTTAATCACTACCTGCCGCCCCTTCTGGAATACTACAGCGGACTGGTCCCCAAAAGCCTCTTGTCAGCGAAACTATCGCGGACCAAAATGGTTCGGTACAGTACTTCGAACAATAATTCATTTGGCAACCTGGTACCTTCAATAAGGACTGCCGGTCTTCAAAAGAAAGGTGGACTGTGAACATGGAACCCCTTGAGCCTCAGAAGTGTCCGAGTCTAAGTGTCTTTCTAAGATGGGGTCCCCGTGACCCCTCCTGCACTTGGCTGCAGACATTGCAAGAAATGGCGGCTGGCCGGTGTCAGTGACGTTCGTGATGTCAGTTTACTTTCATCTTGTCTGATTGAGTGCTTGGAGGTGTAGGCACCTCAGAATGCTTGCGATAAATCAGCACCAGGTCCCCTCTCTCACCCACTCTGTTGTCTCCTTTTCATCCTACGGCTTTCAATATAATTAGATAAACGTTGTGAAAGCACGGCAGTGAAGCAAAAGTGTCAACACTGATATTGTGCCCTTGATGATGATAATTACAGTCATGATCGATAACGATAAATACTCTGCGCTAGTTAATGGTACCATATTGGTCTGAAGAATACAAGAGCTGGCAACAGTAACGCTGGAAACCATAAAAACTTTGATGCGTGCATCCGACCATCAGAGGAATGAAGGTGGTCCCTGATTGTCTCGAGTAGAAAGGTAGAGTGAAGTCTCGAGAATAAAACGCGGCAGTTAACACGAAAATGACCAGCTTGCATCATTAAGCTCAATCCGGTTGAGAACGTACGAAGCGTAGTTGGATTCAAAGCGTACTGGGTTCCATGATCCCAAATTTGGGTTAGAGGGAGGATGTGTGAAACCAGAATGGAGAAGTATCGGTCAGTACACCGTACAAAAAATCTTCCAAACGATATCATGTCGCAGTAGAAAGGTCACTGGCAAGATAATTGAATTGTGTCGTTTTAATACGCTCAACGTGCAGTGATTATAGATGTGTACCAGTTATAGGTCATTCTCTATGGAATGATCTCTTCGGATTTTTTTTGGTGGTACAGTGTTTTTCCTACATAACAACAAAATTGATCAAAATCGTTTTCCACGCAGGGAATTTTTCCTGCGCGGTGAGTTCGGTTTCGGACAGGCGCTTCCAAGCTGAATCAGGGAAGATGGGAGAGGTTGCCCGATGTGAGTTCATTGGTTTATGGTGAAAACACCGGAAGTTGTAGAGGGAAATTCGTTAGATGAAACAGTCTAACACTTCGACCGTTGAACGTGGTAAATCTCGGAGAGCAGTGACATTGTATTATTGACCACGAATTGATCTGAAGGGTTGCCAGCTAGTCAGTGTGAGTTAGCTAGTTCGTCTTCTGGTCACTTACAAACTTTATTGAACTTGGTTGAACCGCTTCATCTTCTAAATCGGTATGCTAAAGAGAACTGGCTAAATATTTATTCCTTCAGATAAACTAGACCATTAGAAGTTAACGCTGGCAAAGCCGCTAAGCACATCTTGCTCTAAGCAATACAACATTTAATGGTTTTCGTCGACGTTGTTATCGTCACTAACCGATAAAAGTACGTTGATGATCAGCACAGCCAAATACATTAAAACGGTTACTTGCTACTCAGCCGTCTGTCAAATGAATAGTTCTCAGTAGTAATTAATCGATTAACACATGTGTAAGGCTGAGCAGAGTTCAATAAAATGAAATAAGTCTGCTGCCGTGGCTGTTCCATCTGGTGCTAAGCTGCGAATGAGGTTCTGGGTCCTTCACGTTAGAACAGGAGTTGTTATCATCAATGCTGCCCAATGCTGAGTACGACCCACTGTCAATCGGTACTGACTCGGCGAGGCCCTGGTCACTGAATGTTCGTTGCAGTGACAAATATAACGAAGCCCTGAAGTTGCTGTTCTCACTGTTGCTCTGGTTAATTAGCAACCAAGCCAGGGTATACTCAGGTAGTACTGATCACCTGTGGAGAACTTATTCACTTATTCTTTTGAAGTGATGAACCCTCGGTTTGAGTGAATTATCATGTGCTCTCTGTCCAACCCAAATAACTACCGACCCATTCCTACCTCCACATTTCGTTCATACTTCCGGTAACCATCTTGGCCGAACACCCTGAAGGTAGTGCCTTCATGAGAGTCTACCAATATGGGGTTTGGCTTCATCACTCTACCGTGACATGTTTCTCACGCTTGATTATTCGCCTTATCTTCTTTTTCCGAGAGTGAACACGTATACCTTGAGGTTTTAAAGTCTATTAGTCGAGTATGGCATTCGAGTATCCTCGCTTTACTGACATGTACCATTTGCGCTTGGAACTGCTTTTACAGAAATGCTCACTGCAAGTTCTCTTTGATGGAGTTGTTACCAGGGTCAATTTCTTTAAAGAACGAGTCTCGTGAGTTACGTATAATTTCTCGTTCCCCTTATGCTCGCAGATGACGGATTCTCATCCGTTTTTGGCTGAACGAGTTACTTAGCAAACGATTTTACCTTCCATAAGTCTACCTTCAACTCCTACCAAAAAATCTGTCTCCTCTCAGATTCACGACGATCGCGTTAAAGCTGAATTCATTTAAGGATACCCGATTGGTTTCAACCCTTCCAAATCTCTGCATTAGTAACTCTGCTTAGGCTCATCCATATCCCATCCTAGTGTAACAATGGGCTCAAATCACATACCACAACTGAGATGTTTCTATTCGGTTTGTCGTCTTAAAAAACCTAGCTTCGATGTCCGATTTCCAATTAGGCGCGACTCTGGTCTTAAAATGTAGGGTATCTCGTCTGCTTCACAAAATCCCCCTGTCCGAAAACGCCACCAATTTACAAGTCTGGCATTCGCCACCAAGCAGTAATGTCATTCCTGAGGTGTTCCCTCTTTTATTACCCCTCCTCGCTGATCGAAAACCCTCAACTCTTCCTCCACCGTCGTAATGTATCCTCCCCTTCTTCACTGTAACGTTATTAAGACCGAAAATGATCGTCACGAATGAGCTCAGTTGCACGTTCACTTCCAGCAACCCATATCAAGTCCAACCTCCTCCCTGTTATGTTTGAATGAAACAGTCCTTCTCTCTCATATCCCCACGCCTCATAACCTCCAGTTGCATAGGCTCCTGGTTAACGTTTGCTTCCAGACTGTAGGACTCTGGTTACTTGCTCACAATTCATTCCAGATGTATCCACGTTCACATTGTTGCGTTTTGTTCTTTTCCAACTGGTTTCGCAGAGACAGTCCACTACGAGTTTCCTTCTCATCTGCAATTCACCCATGTGATTATTAAAAAAAACAGTATAGATCGTGCGAGTCCTTTCAAACAAAGGGGTAGTTCGATGAGGGGAGCATTGTACTGACACTTTCTGAGTGCAAACCCTAATTTCGAAAATATATATTTTAACTTAGCACAGTGCGCAGGCTTATGAGGACCACAGGCACTGAATGTCATGTGGAAGAGGGGAAGGCATTATTTGGTCTGACAACCGTGGACTCCGTAAACCGTTTCTGTGTGTTCTCATGAGGTAAAAAGTTATTTGGCGGTAAATGAAACTCACTAGTCCCCATCCTCATCGTCTCCAGCGTGTTCGGGAAGACAGCAAATAGCAAGGTCCATTTTTATGTGGAGTATATCATATAGAGACCTAAAACAGTTATTTATGTAAAAATAACTTACCTTAGCATTCCCAATGAAGCCTTGCCGACCGCCATTATGACCAGCCGCCCGGTTAGCTGATAGGAGAAATCGCCCACATGTAGTAGGGAACCGTTGACACGTATACATCGCTTTACCTGTGGAAATCGAAGAACCAGTAAAAAATCGGTCATTAGCAAGTGAGAAACATAAACAGCGGTTTTAGGTGTACTAAACTGAGAACCTGTGTTACTCTTTGCGCCACAAGTTATTGCGAATGAACTTGTGACAGAGGATGCAGTTTGCACCAAATCTTTTGCATTTCTAGACAACCTGCATACCACAACATAACGGCATATTAGCTTCTGGAATGATCCACGGAATTCTCCAGAGGGGCAACTTACGATCCTCCTGGTCCTTGATCATTAGGATCCAGCTGTGTTACTGATGTAACCTCGCACCTCGTTGTATTCGAATATTAATTCGGGAACTGAGTGCCTTGTGCGTCCGGTGTAGGCTTCTTTGCAGCTGCAGGATTTGTCGGTCGTATAGGCACGTACAGAACACCAACCACTCCGGTGGTCTTAATAGGACAAAATTAGGTGGCATTCCACACTCTCATTAGAGACAAAGTCAATTATCGCATCAAGTCATCAACTCATTGGTTACATCTAAAGGATAGGATAAGAAATTTTATGTTCTCTTCACCTTTTTGAACCGGTGGATTTTGTAGACCTCGATAAAACGCACTGAATAGTCGCACAGAAACGTCGTCGTCCCCATTATCCTCAAGGACAAACCCACCACCAATGCCAATATCGGCATCGCACCCTTAAAAAAACGAAACCGTTAGTGGTCTGTCGAAGAGCGGTATCGTATTCAGGGCAAATGTTTCGACATTTCAAGTATCGCATAGCTTCGGACAACACATTCGGTCGGAGAATAGAACAAACGAGAAATTCGTTAAAGTATCACGTCGACACAAAACAAGTTTACCAGCGAGTCTCAAACTACATATTAAGGTGGTTTGCACGAATCCGTAGCATCCATCCATGCGCTCCTAATAAGCAACAGATCCTTTAAGTGAAAAATCCATGAATAGAACCAAAGCTGCTCGATTGAAGGCATTTTTCTCTATTCTAGGCGTATACGCATCTGTTTGGCAACGACGTAGTCCACGGCACTGAATGGGACAGGATCAGGTCCTGGAGCGTTTTCTGTGAAATGTGCGTTCAGGAATAAAACACGTTTTGGAGGTTTCAGTGGTATGTGGCAACTGTCCCTGCTGCATCTAGAGAGCGCTCCCGGAACAATGTTGCTGATGTTCGCAGCGGTGCGTGTTCAGAGGATTTTCAGTCAACGCACCACTGCGGTTAGCAAAATATTGCATGGTCAACTCCGTCTTCGGAAAAAGACCAAAAGTGTTGCTTCAGGGTGCACCAAATCCTGAATGCATTGACATAATATGAGTTAAACAGAGTTCCCAATAAACTCCTGAAAGATGCAACACCTACTAAGCCCTTGGTGACTTTCTCCGAGTACATCTCCCTGCTCCTCCCATCTGTCACCTTAAAATTATAAGGGAGTTCCTTAGTCGCTCCCCATTATCTTCCGGGACTGGTTCATTGAAAAACGATCTGCGCTGCAAATATACCACTCATCATTATCACTGAATGCAGCACACTAGTAACGCATACTGGCACCTAACTGCCATACAAGGGTGGCCTAACAAAGGGGAGAAAAAGGGAAAGGTAGGTAAAGTGCAAAAATTTATGTCCTTAGAAAAAACAGTCAAGAGTAAGGCGTCCACACCTGCGGACAGCAGCTAAATAAACACCCGGGCATAATATCAGAGTAAAAAGCCATCAAACGGGATGACTCGACATGCACTGCGAACCTGACCTAATATAAGCCCGACGCACAACGACCGACGAAACTTGGCCATGCGGTCCGGCTCGGAATTGACACCGTGCGTGCCACTGACAGTGTAAGAGTTTACAGCTGTGAACTGGATCACTGGGATCCAGGCAAGAGGGCGCTAAGTTCTCACAGCTCTCCGTTTGACCCTATGAGCCTACAAATCACGTGGCCACGTCACGACCTGTCTCTCAGGAGCATTTCGCTGCACCTGCTTGCGCAACATTTCTTTGAAATTACACTGCAGTCAGCCAACTCCTGCTATGCTTCAGAGACACCAGTGATTGAACAATTTCAAATATTCTTTAGGGATTTTTACTGGTTTCAGGTGGAAGACATCGAAGTCATTATCATCAGAGATAGCAAAATCCGGCTTCACTACCGTACTCCCATAAAGTTAATCTACTTATACTGAAAGCCTTAGAATGACAGGAGAAACACGTGGGTGAGTGAGGGGACCTAGTGCTGGCCTATCGCAAGCATTCTGGGTTGTCCACATCTCCAAGCGCTCAATAGGACAATCTGGAAAGAAACATACAACACAAATGCCACTGAAGTCGACCAGCCACAATTTCTTGCAATGTCTCCAGCCGAGCAGAGGCGGGCTCAGGGGGACCCCATCCTGGAAGGCGGACGGCACCAACAACACCAAAACTCTTTGTTGTCTCTTTCATACCCTTCTGCCAAGTCCTACGTTGCTCACCTCGCGATTTCCGCCATTCTGAAGGAGGCACGGAGAACAATACCCGTCTCGGTAGACGCTGTTTTGGCATGCGTAGCCCACGGCCGAGCCATCGCAGTTGATAGTACTGTTTTTTTTGCCACTGAGGTATCCACCGGTAAACAAAGTGCCCGATTTCTAATTACTTTGTTACGAATTTGTTGAGCCATCCGACACCTGAAAGGCTTCTGAGGCATTGGTGTTCAAAGACCTGAAGACGTCTCACAGAGTTTGTCCTCAAAGACCATGTTTCGCAACCAAACAATACAGCCCTTCCTGTAGCCTGACATACGCAACCCTTGAGACCCACCTTTTTGATGCCACAAGTGGCGGAGCTTGACAAATGCGATTTGGGCCTTTGAGAACTGTGCACTAACTTCATCAGACACATTTCCGTCAGAGCTAATACAACTACCGAGGTAGGTAAAAATTTTCCACAGCCTCTAGTGATTCTCCTTGAATTGTAGGGAATATGTTCATAGACTGCACGTTCTGAAGCACGAGTTCGCACTTTGAAGGTGATAGGCGCATACCGAAAGATGGTATAATGATCATCATTTTATTCAACAGAGCTTGGGTTTCCTCTTCGCCTTCAAACATGAAAGCGATGTCGTCTGCGTACTACAGGTCGACAAGGTTCTCACCAGCAAAGATGTGAACAAAGGGATTATGAAGACCTTCGAGCGTTCGCTTCATTATTTCATCAGTGATAAAGCTGAACAAAAATGGAGAGAGTTGGCATCCTTGGAGGACACCGCTTTTTTAGAGAAGCTTTCAGAGAGCTCACCTTGCAGTCTCACATACCCAGAAGTATGTGAATATAGGGACCGGGTCATGTTAACAGAATTCGAAGGCACATCCTGTTGAGCAAGTGTAGTTAACAGCACTGGTCGATCGACAAAATCGAAGGCACCCTTGAAGTCAAGAAACAGCAAGATTGTGGGTCGTCTGTACATTTGGCGTTGCTCTAACAAATGACGGAGTGTGAAGATGTGGTCAACGCAGCCTTTATCCGGTCGAAATTCCGCTTGATGCTCAAGGGTCAAGGATTCGCGTGCCGCCGTGAAACGACAAAGAATCAGCGACGCCAGAAACCATGTCAAAACAGGAGTCAAACTAACACATCTGCGGCTACCACATTCACCGTGAGTACCTGTTTTGAAGAAGGGTACCATTATCGAGCGGTCTCTTTCTCCCAGATAGACACAAATAGGCTAAACAGGCGCTGACTGAAGAATCCACCACCATCCTTGTACAGAACAGGTGGATGGTCGTCAGGGCCAGGAGCATGATGACGCCTGAGTAGAGACATACACTCGGACATTTCTGAGGCTGAGGGGGTTCCATGTTCACAGCCCACCTTTCTGCTGAATACCGGCAGCCAGAAATGGAGGTAGGAAGTTGCCACCTGAATTATTGTTAAAAATTTTGTGTCTGAAGGTTCAAGCGTTATCCTTTGCTGGATATTAGAGAGCCATTCTGGTCTCTGCTAGTTTAGCTGACGGGAAGCTTTCGAGGACCAGTCGAACAAACCAAGTGGAGCAACCTGTGGACATTTTCAGCATTTTTTGCCTCTTCCATTTCCACGGCCTTTCGTGTCAACCAAGCTTCTTGGTCGGCACGGATACTAAGTATCACCTGGCGTCAAATGGTCCTTCGGGCTGAGTTGTGGTTGTTGATATTGGATCATCCGGCAGGCGTTCAAGAGCAGGGTTCCGATAGGTTCGTTTGATTTCTGCTCGAATAGGTTTCTCAATGGCTAAGCAAGGTGTGCGCATTTTGCGTACACTTGAAAAGCGCAATGAAAAGCAGTAGCGCACAAGTGCATGGTCGGAGTACACGCTGGTATTCCAGGAGGAGCGACAGGCAGTATAGCTCAGTTTGTCAAGGATGCACACTGGCCGTCATAACACGATGAAGTCCAATCTCTTTGTAACGGTGGTTCAAAGTTCCTAGCGTTAAATAAGGGCTGCCCTCAGTTTCCTTGCATATGCGATCTTTTAGCTTCAGCCAAGCCCTCTTCTGCTGTCAGTAATGACACAGGTTGGCAGACATCGTTCTCGCAATCCAATGATCAAACAACAGGATGACGTACTGCGTGTAATCCTAGTTTGGTACCCTTTCTGCAGAAGCAGCTGTGTTACCCGGATATATGGTCCTTTTTGGTGTCCACTCCATGCTAATGCAGACGCAAAAAACGGAAAACAGGCGAGATGGGGGACGGCTCCACTGGCTGTCTGGAGGATTTGGGATGGTCGACATACACCCTACTGCGACCGGAAGAATAGAAATTATTAACACAAAGAATGTTCGCAAACTCCGGAGGCATTCCTGCTTAGAAAGTTATACATACAAGAGACAACCTACCCACAAGGTCTGGGACTTTTTTGAAGTCAATGGAAACCATCAAATTTGGTAGCAGTAGGTGTGACGACGCTTAGACAGTTGACGTGGTTTATAGAAATGGTCGATGCAACCTCTATCTGACCAAAATCCTCCTGGATGCCCCCGGACTTGAGCGTCACGTACCGAAGTTAGTTGTCGCAGTATTAGGGAAGCCAGTAGTCGCGCTACGACAGGCATAAGGCATGCACACCAATGGTTGAAATAATCGGTCTGAGTACATTTTTTTCACACAATTAGGACGGGAATGTGATGCTGAACACGATCTAATGCCTTGTCGATGAACACGATGATTCCTCATTAACAACGTTTGTTGACGGTATGGTTTTTCAAGGGTTTATGAAGACAGTAGGACAGCAATGGAGTATTCAGCTGTGAAATGTCTTCAGCGCGTAGCTGCCATGCCACCGAAAGATGCACGAGGGTTGATAAACTCTCAAGCTGACAAAGCCTGGACAAGCCGTAGAGATCCTCAAAACGTACACCCTTCGAGTAGTAAAATCTGGCCTTAGCCACTGAGCTTTATCAAGCTCACCAACTTGATAACCATGAAGATCACCTTTGGGTGGGTATTTGCGCAATCAGCTGCGTCCTTCCTGTTTTTTTTTTGCATCCTGCGGGAAACTGCTGCAAGGGCAAATGTGATGTCGTCGACAACATTTACAGCTTGGATTCTACCAGCGACTGTGAAGTCATTATGGGACTGTACGTTGCGGCCACTTACTGGTACAGTACTGGGTTATCAGTGCTTGTCTGTATCCCTTGCTGGTTGACAAGGGGGCTATGCTGTGTTTGACATTCCTCAGACTATTGACCATTGACTATTAACCAGAGATGATTGCCAGCTACTTATGCCCGCTCAGGGAATTGTAGTTCAATGGTTCATGATGACAGCATATCTACATCCAATGCGATTGCATGGGTTGGCGCAGCGGATTCTCTAAATGGCACCGTGCTTATTATTCCACTTCTGGGGTATACTCCAAATCACAGTTTTATTCCGCTCATGCAGAACTTGGACACTTTAGGTCGTATCAAGGTCATGTGGGCAGGAATTCTGAGAATGCGCTGTTGAAGCACTCACAAGTAGTGACCAGATATGGTATGGCAGCGGATTCATGTTGAATATAAACAGCAGCGTGCCAGTACGCCTGCTGGTGTACTAAAATCCCACCTGTCAATCTTTGATTTGCGGATATTTCTATCAATCTGTACAGTGTTTCTCTTTACCATGCTTGTCGGAGTAGCACAGCATGATTAACAGGATTGTATGCCGATGTTTCATGGCGTTGCACCATTCTTTCCGTGTCGTCGACAAACTTATGATGAAAGATAACCCGCCACCGCATTCACGTTGCACCAGGCTCGGCGCGCCACAGGAGTAAAATGGAGTGTCCCTGGACTGTGAACCAGGAACCCCATACGGCCTCGGAGGTTTATGACGGCATATGTTCTCTCAACCACCACGGAGCTTCTGGTCCGGATGACCTGCACTGACCATTGACCCGCATTGTTCAAAGATGGGGGTGAAGTCCTCAGTCAGCGCTTGTCTGATCTGTTCGCTTGCATTTGGGAAAAGGAGTCTGTCCCAGAAAACTGGGGAAAGTCGGTGATAGTGCCCATTTTTAAAAAAGGGGCTCGTAGTGAGTGTGGCAGCCACAGGGGGATCAGCTTGACCCCAGTCGTAACGAGACTGTTGGCGTCACTCGTGCTTCGTCGCCTTACGGTGGCTCGTGAAACACTGACTCGAGAGCAGCAAGCGGGATTCCGGCCTGGTAGGGGTTGCGTTGACCAAATCTTCACACTTCTTCAGGTGCTAGAACAACGCCATACGTATAAGCGACCCACAATTCTAGTATTCCTGGATTCCCAAGACGCATTCGACTCGGTTGACCGGTCTGTTCTCCTTAACACGCTGGCCCATCAAGGGATGCCCCGAAAGTTTGTGAACATAGTACGTTCTTTGTATTCTCAGACTTCCGGGCGTGTGAGTGTATATGGAGAGCTCTCCAAAAGTTTCCGTACACTAAGCGGTGTTCGTCAGGGATGCCCACTCTCTTCATTCCTATTTAATTTCGTGATCGATTAGGCAATGAAACGAACGCTTGGGGGTTTTCAAAACCCCGGTGTCCAAATAGCCTGTGACGAAAACCTTGTCGATCTGGAATATGCAGACGACGTCGTTCTCGTATTGAGAGAGGAAGAGAAGGCGCAGGTGTTTATGAATTAACTGACGAAAATCATCCGGGCCTTTCGTATGCGCTGTGCACCCACAAAGTGTAAGGCCGTACTCCTGGACATGCAGTCATTAAATGCGCCACTTACAATCCAGGAAGAGGCACTGGAAGTCGTGGAGCGTTTTAGGTATCTTGGAAGTTGTATTAGTCCTGAATTTAGTGCGACAGATGAGGCAAATGCACAAACCTGCAAGGCCCGGGTCGCGCTTGTTTAATTTGAGACACCTATGGCGTCAAAGTGGTGTATCCCTGAATCTCAAGGGACGTGTGTATCAAGCTACAGTGCGGGCTGTTTTGTTGTATGGCTGTGAGACTTGGCCTGCTCCAGCAGCGGAACTCAGACGTCTTCAGGTGTTCGACAATCGTTGTCTCAGGACCATAGCTCACGTGGGTTGGTGCCGGGAAGTCCTCAACGAGGGATTTAGAAAGCTAGTTTTTGGTTGTGCAACGGGAAATTCCGTCGTCGAATGTGTTTAGCACTAAAAGTTGCGTTGGTTGGGATATGTATTGTGTATGCCGAACCATCGTTTGCCGAAGAGAGTGCTGTTTTCCGTGCCCGATTCAGAGTGGCGGAAGCAGAGAGGTGGCCAACTCTTGACCTGGCAGATGGGCATGAAGGAGATTATAAAACGTTTGGGTGCTGTCGATGCTACTCGCCTTCCACGATGGAGACCGCAGGATCCCAACTGCGACTGGTTGGAGATGCTGCAAGATATGGCTTCCAAACGATGTCAGTGGCGTTGTTGTTGCCAGTTTCTATCCAGATTGCCTGAATGGGTGTCTGGAGGTGTAGGCACCTCTGAGTGACTGTAATAAGCTAGCATTATGTCCCTTCTTTGTCCAGCTTTATTCTTTTCTTCACAATAAGGCTCTCAAATAAATAATGGCTGTACGGCAGATAAGTATCAGTGTTGAATACTGATTTCATGCCGTCCATGATGATGATGGTCGGTTGTCCGGTCTTTTTAATTAAAATTTCAGCATTTTAAGACCCACCGATTTTAGAAAGATGGGTCAGCAATTGTTCATTTTTGAGTGGTGTGTTATTTGTAGGGATAGTCTTATTGTTCCCATACTTAAACAAGTATGTCCGTCCGTTCCTTCAGCTGCTCGAAAGTGACATTCCTGATGGCACAGTTAGGCTTAGATCCGATTTCATCGGGATCACCGAGCCTCCTGCTTCTTCTGGTGTATGGAAGTTGATATTTCTGGAAAATAAACCACCAACTTCAGCAGCGTTCATCTTCCTCCAGGTGGTTTTGAGCAGCCACCTGACAGTTACGGAAGCGCTAGTCCATCTTACCAGGTTAAGAAGAACAGTTGCAGATTTGTTCGTCATTCTTGCCTTTTGCAAATAATTACAATCTCGTAGCTCCCAGGTTATAAAAGAACGCCGGAAATCCACCAAAATTTTCAAGTTCATTTGACTCGCTAATGAGTGCAAGGTCGGTTATGTTATCCAGATTATCACGAAGTGTGACTCCAAAGAATCAGGATGTAACTGCTTTCGGCCAACAGGCAAAATGCTTCAGTATGTCTCGATTGTACACGGCGTGGGTATACACAATTCTTCAGGTTTTACATCGATATCGTGATGTGTTCCACGGGCTGATCTTATAGGTGTCATGTTCATACCATTCAGGTATAGTCTAGTCTGTCTCGATGCCGGTTTTCCTCGTGTGTTGTGTTCCCATAATCGTTAGCAACGTGTTGGTTCGTCAGTTACCAGTTTGTCGTGTTCCAACGGAGCGCACATCTGGCCCTTCTTCGTTGATTGTGTTTGCCGTTCTAGCAGAACAGCACAAGATCCTTCTCTTTACTCTTTATCTTTTCTTTCAACATCATTGATTTCAAATAAATTATGCATCGGTGTTCAACAATGACATTGTCCCCTTTAAAGCGAAGAAGATTGCTTTTGTAGCTAAATTTTTGCCCAAAAGTCTCGTCCAGAAAGCCTGGTTTTGCTTTTCCCTGAACGATTAAATGGCGCTTTTGCGTTTTAGAGGTCTGCAGTGACACAGTACCAGCAGTATCTGTGCAGATGTTGTGTTTCAAAAGCCAAGCCGGGGATCACAGGCCTGGAGCGAATGAGCACCGCAGGCAGATGGCCGGCGCCAACTCAAAATTTTTGCTGGTCACATTTCGCTTGAATATTGCTCAAGTATTATATAACATTGAACCATCAACCTTCGTTCTGTTTAAACTTTTCCGATAAAATCGCCAAACTGATAACATGAGTTGATTGGCACCTGGTTGTCCCTATTACATCTTTCTATAGAGTTGACACCGTGCGCAAGATGGATACAAGTGTCATGCTAGAAGAGACATCGTTGAACTGATAGCTTTTGCAGTAGAGCAATTTTCGATGGTGCATCTGTTCTCTGGCGCTATTAGCAAGCACGGATTTCAAAAACGATTAAGCGTCGGGGACTCTAAAACGTCTTCAACCACGGCTCGTCAAGAAGCGACCGTACGAAAAGTTTTCAGAACTACACACTAAATCACGAGGTTATTTCCAAAGATGACAGGAAAATATTTGCAACATTTACACAGAACATACGCCAAGCCACGACTAGAATAAGCCAAGCAGGGTGGTTACACATGAGCATATTAAAGACTACTAGCTGCTAGAAAAGTGCGACGGAGGGCAACAAAAATGGCTTCCCTCTTCCATGACCTTGAACATTTCCCCTTTGTTTCATAGATACTGTTCTTTCTCATTGTTCAAGAACGGAGAGGCTGAAGGTCTATTTCGGGCTATATTTTTTGGTCTATAACAAAGGTGCTCAAAATAAATGTTGCATGAGCACAGCCGAAGAACTTTTGCCCCGATGTACTTTTTCCCCTCGGATTCGTCGGGTACTGGAACGAACAACGAAGGCAGTGAATATAACTTCTTTTAGAGCGGATCTTGGCAACTGAACAGGACTGCCTTACATCAGGGAGTATGAGGTGTTTGGTATCTAGGGGTCGGGGCGAGATGGCCGAAGTGGTTAGAGCGCGAATTTACTGACCGCAAGGTTCGTGGTTCGAACCCGACCTCTGCCTCTTGACTTCCCCTGTCTAGGCTTGGGCAACCTGGCAGTATCCCAGCCCTCGTGCTTCCTTCTGGTAGCATGGCAGTTAGGCACCGAAAGGGTGCTACAGCTGAACGATCTAGGGGGCCTTTTACGCATTTTATCATTCTTGGCCATTCGAATTTCATGCTGCCCATTTTCTGATAAGCGGAATCACAAGCATGGCGTCCTGCCGTTTTGCAGGTAAAAGAAAGAGATGGCTAAGTTGTGTTGTTTCGACGCATCTATACAGAACGGGTGCGAGTCTCGCTCCCGTAATTGCTTCATTCTGACTTTAAGAAGATAACGTTTTAGTTCCCTTGTCCATCGATTTTCAGCCTTCGAGTTAATTCTCCCGTTATTTCCACAGTGACTCCAATAAGATACTGGTTCAGTATACTGTTGAACTGGGTCGATGCCTCTGGTATATGCTGGGGAAGTTCGTTCTAAACCCTTCTAGAGACTAGGTAGACATGTGAAATACGTTGGCCGACCCGACCATTATTGTAGTTCGTAAACAAGACCTCCGGTTTACTTGGCATACGCGGCTGCAAAAAAAAACAGCAGACTGAATAATCCCCTTGTTTAACGACTTTGAATCGACCCTGTGGCCCAGACATTCAAGCGTGAGAGTCGCTCCATTTTCAATCTCGCACTCTCATGAAGGTAAAAAATTGCATTTCTGAATTATTTATATTACAATACAAAAGCATTGGTTGGTTATGCAGAAATCTGCCGTGTTACAACCTACCAGTTGCACTGAACCAACAGCAAGCACAGCAGACTGGAAGGCGCGATAACAAATACTTTCGGACATTCGAAGTTCAAGTACTGCGCCGGAGGTCATCCATTGTTTAGCGTGGCGTTCTGTATTATTATAATCGCTGTGGGAATTCATTAAATTTATAAGGTTTCACACAGGTGGGAAAACAGAGGCCCATGGACTCGGTTTCGTAGGTTGTCCGTTTTGGTCTCAAATTCGCACTGTGTATCTGGAAAATAAAGACAAGGGGAGAGTACATAAGCACTTGTGTTAATAAAGAAAAGTAGTTCGTGGTATTTAGCCTTGCCAGATCTACACAAGCCAACGTGGTTTATAAGAACGGAGGACTGGTAGGCATGAGTTGGGAGTTAGGAGACAATATTTTGGAGAAGTTGGTGCCTATTACGCTTAAATACAGTGAATAGACATGAAACCTGTTGTCTGGAAATACACGCAAGGGAGGAGCAAATCTGGGGAAGAGGTTTATCACTTTTCGGCTGATGTACCCGTATTGAAGGAGCTTAACATTGTATATTCGTAGGTTCGTGTTGTAGGTAAGAGTGGGAAACTCGTTACGGGACCCAGAGTATAGGTTGTAGTAAGTGAATATGGTGCATCTATGACGGGTGCAATGTTCTGGGGTAGTGATCTTGCAGCAGCAATGCTTCGGGTAAGGGAAATTCTGTAGTGCGGTAGAATTTTTTTGGTTTCAAATCGTACACTTTGGGGGGTAATAACTTAGGGTCTCAAGAAAGGAACTGGCCGTTATAATGAATGTACAATTTTCTATGAAAAGCTTGTGTCGAAGAAAGCTTTTTCGTTAAAATGTATCATTCTCTGTGCAATTCCCTAATCCAAAATCATTATAATTCGCTTCAACGTTTTTGAAATGTTTAAAGTGGTCTTTATTCGTTTTTCGGCGGGCATTCAATTTTGTATCCTCTCGAACTTCTGAGATATGAGTGGCTGTACCAAAAACGCAGCAGTCGTCCCCCGAAACCAAGAAAAATTCGAAGAATCGTGCGAATCTAGTGAGTTCAGCGCGTGTCCTAATGAAACCTCAGGCGAAGCATCTGTTGACAGCTGCGGTTTTGTGTAAGGAGGCACGGAAGCCATCTAGCAGTAACCTACTACCAGCTAGCCTAGAATCCTAGGTCGACTAAGTTTTGTATGATCGACGGCTAACTGAAAAAGACTTGGGTAGATTCAGAGCACCGCTGAAACACGAAAAGCCATCGCCTGAAGTGTGGTCGTTCGTGGCCAACGAATTTAGCAAGACCCTCACAAATCAGGACGTATGCAGCTGGTGGCAGAAGTGGCAGACGGCTCTTGATGGTTTGGATTAATTGTGGCAGATGATGTTTTCGGCGGAATTTTGCGAGCACGGAAGGGTACTAGTGCTGCAGTTAGGAGAGGAGCATTACAACTGCATGTGCCATGCCAGATCGCGGCAGATAATTGTGTTTTGTCGATTCCCGGATTTTCTGAACACCGACGGAACACACGTCACGAACAAATTAGGTTGGTTCCTTTTAAACCAATTATTGTCCGACACGCCGATACAAGCTCCGCAACTTCCTGATTACAAATATCATGGGTACCCGGCGTACAGTGATGCATGCTTTCGTTAAAAGCAAGCGGTTTGTTGCCATGCGTAAGCTGTGTAGCTCGTTAAGGAAGACGACGGACGGCCATCGCTAATTGAATTCAGTCGTTATGAATAAAGTGGTGGCACGAATGCAAGCGCCCAGAATTGTGTTCGGTCACGATTCATGCTGCGCTGTTTCCATGTTCGTAGAGCTATCAGGAACAACGCATCTTTCAAACTAGTTCCGTGTATTTTAATTATAGACCTCCTCGGGCAGCAAATGACATATTTCAACTTAAAGCCAGTCTGGACAATGCCTGAATATTTGGTGCATTTTTATCACCTTGTTAGCACAGTGGTTCCGCCAAAACCTGGAAATGTTGAAGTTACCAATCCAGGGTCTGGCTCTTACCTCACGGTCAAAATGCTACACATTACCGGCATGTGCGCTGCGCACGCACGATCAGAGATGCTTCACTTTGGCAATGTCTTCCAGAGAACGACAACGGTTGCTTGAAAAAGGCGATTCCGCCGCTCTGATAGTTTCGAGCATTTCATAGATAAGGTGTCGGGGCATGCCGATTGGCTCAGGTAGGAATATGAGCTACACACGTGGTATCATAATGTCCAGAAGAAAAGCCTGGAAAGCAAAAGATACGTTATAAAAACGTGCCGTAAAGGACCACGCATGCATATTCTTAAGTTTTGAGGCACTCAGGACATGACAGCCGAGACTACAACATCATACGACTAAAAATTCTAAGGTGAATCAAATCCATCTTAGCTTAATCAGTTTCTGGTTCAAAGTGACCCCCACGGCTGACACTTGTATTAGTAGATGCTTTTACCAACTCTACCAGGCAATCTGGCCCCCTTGTGTTCACTTGTTCACAGTAATCTGGGCCCTTGCATGCTAAGCAGTAAGAAATCTTTCGCAAAGTTCTTGTCTAAAACGGCTCCCTCATCCAAGAAAGTGGTTGTCGGATTATACTACATCGAGGCAGGGAATACCCTTATATTCATTTTCAAAGCCATCACCACCACCACCATCAATGACTTGCAAAAACAACTTATCCAGTTGGCAGGCAAACTGAAGTCATTAGAAACCCAAAATCCTCAAACGCCATGAAACGGTGGATTACCCGTTGGCAAATCCCGCTGCGTTGATGTTCGTCATTCGCTACGTAATTTAGCTGTTGGTGATTGCGGATAATGGGTTTCCACCCAGATGGTGGTCTTGGTACAGAAGTGGTATCTCATGATTTTGTTCGGCACCTTTGACATAAGCCGCATTAGTTTGTTAAACGTGAATTGGGTCTATTAAACTGTCTGGTATGGGCGACCTAAGTTATATCTCGCAAGTCTTCCGGGCATCCCGGGCCGGGAACAGCACGTTAGGTTATTTTGGCCGTATAGCATGAGCAACTAGTGCCTGGTTGAGCAACTTAGATTTACACATTGAGGTTTTAGTCTGATTAACTATGGGGTTTGATGATTAGCGTCATAATCAGTGGCTCATGATATAAATTTATAACGTCCAGTCATGCGACAGCTGTCAGTGCGGGTTGCTGAAAGCCATTAGTTAACTCCATTTGCAATCGAGAACTTTGCTGCCAAGGAGGAGGACCTGGATACCTCCGGGGCAAGATAAACCAGTTTCCCAGGGAAAATACAACCTGTGGGCTTAGGTCATTTACCGTTATTGACAATAATTGCGTCTTTCTCTAGTTGACAGAATACCGCGAGCACAATTTATAGTCCAAGGGCATTACGTCCTTTCAAACCAGTGCTAATCCTCAAAGATCGAGACTTTTAAGTGTTCATGCAGGCAAATCAGTTAGGCATATAGACGTCGTCCTCTGTGGCGAAGACCAGGGGAGGAAGTGCTACTCATAGTAAAGTAGAGAAGGCTATCTTACAGGACGAGGGGAGAAGGTTGCCTTCGATTCCGAGAATAAATTCATATAATTTTGCCAGTAAAATTGTACGGTCAGGAAAAAGAGCATCTTATGCTGAGGCGGAGAGGGGGGATAAAGCGAAGAAGTAAAGCTTTGGAATAGCGTTGGTCCGTGAGCCCTCCTTCGCGAAAAGAACCGTAACTGGCTTGTGATAAAGCTGTCTTCGAAGAAGCCCGGTTATGCTTGGGTGGTGAGTTCTCAGGTAGGTTTGCTCATCCATCATTCTCTGCGGCGAATAACGCGATCAACCGACGTCATTACTGGTTGGCTGAGGAGGCACAAATGTCCGCTTGATTATGGATTTTATAGGTGCTCAAGCCCGGAGGTGACAACCGCTAGGAATCTCAGCTAAGTCCATTGGCACGTAAGATCAGAATCAAGGTGGCGGTTTTTGACCAAGTAATGGCTGAGTGATCTAAATAATTTGGGAGACAAGATGCCACCTGCTTCTTAACTTCAGGCATGGAGGGCTGGAACTCGGTGTTCATAAGACGTTCATACAATGAGCAATCTGTTAGGGAAAATATGCGAATGGCGAAGCGGTGCCATATGGTACAGACTGATGGAGAGTGGTGTTCAAAAACCGGCATATCGTAGTGAGGTTCAGCCTCCTCCCGACGGGATACCGAATCCAAACATCCTGGCATTCAAGCATGCTCTCTCTTCTATGTATTTTTACCTGAGTTATGGCATTGTGTTTGTGGAGTTGCTATCTGGCACTGGTTCATTTAAGTGCATACAATAGGACCACAAGCTTGTGTAGGCACTGCATAAATGCGCGAAATATGGTGCGTGCAACGGCTTTCTTTTACCAGTAGCGTTCTCACTGATGGTAACCTAGACTTCGTGACCACTGCGGAAGATCGTGCGATAAGATGACTTCCGTCTGTATATCCACAGAAGGACGCGCACGAACTCACAACGACGCCAGTGACGGTCTGTTTCGTATTCTTTATGATTCCACAAATCTACAATGGCGTATTTAATGCAGCTTAATAGAAGCTTCGCTGCCTAACAAGCAATATTTTTCACTCACTTTATTTAATTATGAGTTGATTTAACAGAAAGACTTCTCAGCCGATGGAAACATAGAGGTCTAGAAGAGTTTGCTGATGAAAAACTCAGGGCTTATCAAAACTCCAGAAGAACAATTATTTGGAAGAATTCTCACTGTAATTTACCATGCATAAATTTGTACCGAGATGACCTGCAATCATTCTTTTTACTTTACATTACCTTATACAGTGAAGACCATATAAATTGTCTGCGCGTTTATGAACTGCCAACGCTTCCGAAAATCTATGAATTTTGATAGTCTAGGTGTTGCCGTACTAGCTGAAAATATACCCAGTTTTCTTGTGTCGTCCAGCTGATACCCAGGCGCATGCGGTACATGGCCGATATCTTTTTTTGACGCACTCGATATTACTATCATTTTAGCGCCTTCAGGTGGTGAAAGGCGGTTAAGCCCAAGGCGTTGACAGTTGAGACAACACAAGGGTTTCGCAGTCTATTTCTACAGAATTTCGGGTTTCGCTTCTATTTTGTATGTGGCAGCAAGTTGTTACAGAAGCACAGTTTATGGCTTCGAAGTAACGCGTGGTACTCCCCGAGTGGCGCAGTGAAAATAAACGGGATTTAACATCATAACGCGAAAATATCTGCGCCAAATTGTACACTCAACTGAGGAGTTAAAAAAATGCGAAATTTTGTTGTTTGGAAGATGTTGATTACCGTGGACAGCGGTTGTCCGTTAGGGATCACAATTTTTCCGTTCCTGGACAGGCTCTGATCTACGCCAAAAACTTTCCTGATGCAATTTAATTTCAGCTTCTATTTTTGTAGACGAGCTGACACTTCCGTGAGTGAAAAGTGTTTACATGTTATCATACAGCCGGGAGTTGGCAAGCGCTTTCTTCGCGCACGCCGAGGGTGCGCCAGGAGATACTGCAAAACTAGGTGCCGAACTTGACTTGAGTAACTGGCTCTCTTTAAGTGCACCTTTCTCAAAGACTTGGAAGAAAGCAACCCAAATGTTATTCCATGAATCCATGACAATCCTTTTCCGGTACGATTGGGCGTTTTGATGAGGGTGCGTGGTGCTAACCTCTACAGGCGTTTGTCGTTTTTTGCCAGTCTGAAATTAAAATTGTCTGGATGCCTGATTGAAAATGTGAATATATGTCCCTAAAATTGAACTATATGCTATCCCTTTCTTATGTTACATTCATGTTTTCCTACCTTCTAGGTCAACTTTGAGGTGCGCACTTCGTGCATTTTCGCGTCCTGGCAACGTTGGAGGCGTGCTCCGCGTAAATATGCCGTTAGCGCGAAAGTCGATAGATGTAAGTCACATCTAAGTTAGTATATTTTCTCCAGCTTCATCACCCAAGTTGGTTTGGTGCGTTAGTGATTTGAAAAAAAGTTTAGACGTTGTATAGATCCCTACAACAGTTGTGTGATATTTTTGCAAGCAAAAAACGGAGAATTCCGTTTATTTATTTATTTATTTAGTAATTTTTTTTAATTTATTTATTGCGTTGTTGCTTTTGTGGGCCAATTTGCCACTATATAGACACGAAGGTCAGGAGTACAAGGCTGGTTAGGGAGGCACACGCACTATAGGCCGACCGTATTTGGAGATGTTTAACGACGAACTGGGACATATCTCCAGGGCAGGGCAGCACGGTGAGAAGGTTCAAAAGCCCACTCGATGAGAATTTTACAGAAGCTTCCATTGGGGAGTTGCGGAGATTGGGAAATCGATGTCATCGATTTCGATGACATCATTTCGATGAACTCATCCACACAGGAACGAGGAAATAAGACAGGAGAATCAACGGCTAGGAACTTCATTAGAAAGTTTCGTGGTACGGTGTTTTACAATATTGTCCACTATAGTTGCAGGATTTCGGAAGGCGGTCACTAAAGTTATATGAGAGCAGCTCTTCTCTGCTTCACAGCACATCCGCATGCTTACTGTTATTGGCTGGACCACTCAGGCCTTCCGCCATCGTGAAACAATAGGTAGGCGGGAATATAAGGCTTGGAATTGGGACTATATGAAAGTTTAAAAGAAAAAAATGGGCCAATGGAAAGAGCAGCTCGAGAGGAAAAGGAACCAGGCCTTCCGACATTTATCCTCACAGAAGGCTAAAGACTCCATGCCGAGGTTGTGTATATTTACGGGACCATTTCTGGAGCGCAAGGCATTAGCCTTCTTTCCAGAAACCAAGAATGAGTGCTATGCGTAAGAAGGAATTCTGCCAACAGCCACTCGGGTGTTTCTTTAGTTTTGAGAAAAGTCATTAGCAGATGTCTCACCTTAGGCATATATACGCTAGTGTACCGAAGATCGCTTATAAACTTGACATTTGCTGGAAACTATCAACCGTTGATGCACTTTTTCCTACAGCACGAATGCTTCATGCCAGGGGAGAAACCCAAGCTCCGAATGGTCACATCAGCTTTTCTATTGTCCTCAAGGATGGAAATTATATGGGATAAGACTCCCTTCTCTCCAGTTCGATGAAAGTTTGCTAAACGGGAGTCGATCTTGAACAGAGCTGATACAGACCGACATTCCTTCACCCATCTTAACTGAAGCTGGAGCAAGCAAAATACTGTCCTCCAGAAGTTATTCAAGGCTGTCTGAAGTGACGCAGAAAACTGGCACTCCAAACGGAGTTCAAATGCCGTCAAATTAGTGACTTGGGCTACAATTTTGGCAGGTTGTTTCAGTTATGGGTGAATCTAAAGGCAATGAGGCTGGCGTGTTCCAAATTTGTTGGCTCGGATTTTTCAGTCACATGCTATCTTCAGCGATCGGTGTCAATCAACTTAACCTTAGAAAACTCGATCTCCTAGTCTCAGTAGAGCTCCACACTATTTTTAAGTCCTCGATGAGGTCATACTTTGGACCGCTGTGTAATGAGTTTTAGTTCTTTGAGCCTGTTTTTGTAACAAAGCTTTAGGGTGTTCACAAACCGTTTAGGAAAACGGCGCCGAAGGCCCCTTGACATTTTGATGTCGTTTCAAACGAGGGCTCCCTGCGTGTGCGCAGTATTTAAACTAAAGCCAAACAGAGGTCAAAGAGGAGCGTGCGCAAGGCAACTGCACGTTCCAGGTGGTTTAATGTACTGTTGGTTTTCCTGGTCCTCCACTGGCAGTGAGTGAGGGGCATAAAGTCGGATGTAACTTCAGTCCTCAAGTTTTCGACGTCCGATGTCTTTGGATTAAGCACGCGGGGGATTATTGATTTTTTTCATAGCTAAAGTTGCCGTGTCTAGCGAACGACTGAGAATTTTCACTCGAAAAGGTAGTACATAGATCACCATTGTAGCAAATTATGATCGTTCATCTTGAGCAGCGAAGGCGAAAGTTTAGGTTTTAATCGTTCAGTGATTTCATGTACTTTGGATACAAGAGCTGGTTAGCTTATTGGCGACAAATTTGTGTGGAAGGTCTAAGCTATTGGCCCTATCATTCCCTACACGTCTTTATACGGACTGCAGAAGCGTAATGTAAACAACCAGCGAAGTAGCTTAAGATACGGTGATTCAGCGGTTGTTACATGTGCGAATCAACCATCAAATCTTCGTGGCCCAAATAATCAGCGCTTACCAATAAGCAGAATTGTTGAAGTTCATCCTGAAAGCTTGTACGGCAAGTTGGGTTTAGCCCTGTGTCCCACTTATGTGGGGTAAAGGCAAAGACATGGTCAATTAGAGAAATTATTGAGAAATGCCTCTAAAAGAAACTTAAACTGTGTTTTAGAACGGGTGATGATAACACCTTATGGTAGACTACCTTGTGCACTTACAACTGGCAACAACAAAAAACGTTGTCTCACGAAGGTGTGTGCTCTTAGTGTGAACGACTTTCTTCTGTGTTCCCGCTAGGGATGCAGAGAGTTGCGAATTAGAACAGGACAAAAACAATTTGCAGGGCCATTTTGAACCAAACTATACGTCCATATTGTTACGCACAAGAGTACGGAAATGAACGGGGAACTTCATCCGTTAGGCCAATAATCAACTGAGATTTCATTGAAGAAGCATCCGCAAACAGTACACTATCAGATTGCGTGAGTGAAACATGTTGTTGGTTACTTGGCTAAATTTTGAGTGAGCATGAAACCAGCCTGGGTGCAATCAAGGTCGAGAATAAAGAAAGACCAAAAAACAGTGAGGAGCTAGTACAGACTGAATAAACAAAATAGGTTGCAAATGATTTACTAATATTCCAGGTTGTCCTTGGTGGAACTAAAGGACCAACAAAAAACGGCAGGGGCTTACCAAGGTGAGCGGCTTGCTTGAGTATGGCAGGTCCACGAACGCCACTCTAGTCTGCATTGCGTCGGAGTTTGAGAGTGTCAACGGATTTTTCCAAGGATTGACTGTCCTGGTGGCATCTTACTCTTTCTCAAGAAACAATTTACGGTCTATTAGTTTGAACACGTTTTTTAGCTCAACGGAAGGGGATGCATTGATTAATATGTTGGCGAACCTTTAAAATTTTCGATGAAACCAATTCGACCTGTGCAGTTTTAGAGGAGTAATATCTACAGGATGATCTCGATAGGGGGACACTTCCGGCTTATCATCTGAAGCCTTATTCTAACTCCTTAAAATCAGATCTGTTTTTTTCACAAGGTAAGAACGTCTTACCTGAGCACAGTACCGTAGATTCATTCTAGAGAATGATTTCTGAAGCGGTGCGAGCAACGCTGGTTCCGTGGAATCTGGAACTCATCTGATGTAGTAGAGGATCCTTTTATCTTTTCTGCTTGAAACCCGTGGTGACTTGAATCTCTAAACTCCTGGTGGCTGATAGGGTCCACGGGACTTCATTTCTTTTCTCTAACCCTATTTGCATATCACCCCGAGCATGTATGGATTTCACTGAACGGCAGCACTTTTTTGCGTCTTAGGAGAGCTTCACTCTTGTGATTGTGTATAAATATGCCGCCAAACTATTTTAGACAGATGAATAGGTGAGCAATAAGTCTATGACCATCGGGTGGTCATGCACTTCCAGACGTCTTTATCAGTCCATAGACTAACAGTCAAAAACTGTCTTCGTGACTGCACGTTAGGCGCATTTAACACAGTAGCAGTGCTTTAGTGATCCCGTGGAAGCTCTTGTTTTTGCTACTCTGACGAACTCTGGTTTATCATCTATTTTCTGTTCGAAGCCTTAGCTAATACCCCAACTGTTCAATACTACCCGATTTCGACAACGATTCCAACTTTTATTCCAAAACTGCCACTTTTTATTGTTGCATACGTCGGCCATGCCGATTCCATTACCTCAATATGCAGCTTTCATTCAGTCACAACTTCTCGTCAAGCTGCTGACACGTTGTTTTTGCTTTTCCCTCACCGTCTTTAGATTGCATTGAACTGTTCATATACATTTTAGCCTGCCGCTATATCCATCGAATCATGCTTATTTTTATCTAGCGGCTCCTTACTCTAGTTTGAGGCGCAAGCAGAATGCCTTTTTTATGCCGTTTTTATTATTTTCAACCTACGATCAGGCCTCAGGCTGTGCCAACCACTGGTTTGGAGTTTTCCTCATTATTACTATGAACTACTTGGTTAACATACTTCTACAGTGGCATGGCGTGCACGGCGTACGGCATATTATTATGCACGGATTTTAGTCAAAGAAACGAGCTTTTGAGGACCTTTCTGTCAATGTACAGTTTTCCCATTGTTAAGAAGGGCATACTACTAGACGGGCAACTACCCAGATCCAATTCGCGTCCGATTTCGATTTTCTGATGTCCTTCTTTAGCATGCTCGACCAAAATATTTCTAGACTCTCCACCAAACGATGTAGGTACGCATATCACACTCTTGGTGGGCAAATGCCAGCCTAGCGTCTAGCTTTTTACCGAGTCGACGTCTATTTGGAGCTCGCTAGGAATGGAATCCAAGGGCAAGGAATCGTCAGTGAAGAAGAGGATTGGGCCAGTCACATTGTTCGCTGGTTTATTAGAAAGTAGTGTCTCATATACAAAACCTTTGAGGAATCTCGCTTTTACTGGCACAGAGAAAGATTAGATTACGCTAATTTTACCCCGGTTAGTTCGGCATATGTGGGGGCAGGAGTCAAAAGACTCATAGACTCGAATCGGAAGGTATGCTAGCTACATGCAGGTATGTAGTGAGAGGCTGAAACTAAGGAAGACAGCTGTTCTCCATTGTTTGTTTTAATGGGCTTATTAGAATACGATATACACTGAGAAATAACTAAAAGCCTGGCCCCGTGTCTTGGTGGGAATTGGATGCAGTTTTACCACATTCAAATATATGGAGAAATGTGTGTGCCGTAGTGTGCAATGTGAAAGTATGCAACTGCGGGCTAGCTTGGGTGGACATTTTTGTGACCAGCAAAATCTCTGTCGGGGGTCGATTTCGCCCGTCCATAATCCCACTAGTCGCACACAAGAACGTATCTGAATTGCTCTTATGTTTACCCGTTCCACCCATCCCATGCCACAGCAGTCCATTGGTTTTAATTTCGCAGCACATCTGCAAATCCTAGACATTACTGGGCAGTGGACCTCTCTAGTTCCTCAAAATTACTGAGGCCTATCAACACACTCCAGGTGGCAGCGACTGCGATACTTTTGTCATATGCACAGAAAGAAGCCGGAATCACCGCAAAATACTTAAAAGACTTGGCTTATACAACGTATTTTCAAGATGGTATTGTCCTCTACATCAGATGACCTTCGAAACCTCTCGGCTCATCCATCAGTAGTATGTGAAGAAACCAGTCAGTCAGACTGTTATTAACGAGGTTCAGAGCTGTGAGGCAACTTAGACATATAAATAATTTTAGGCGGAGCATTTCGACGGGCGGTTTATTCATCTTAACCTTTCCTGGTATTCCGACCAGGCCAACGTCTTACTCCCCACGGATATTTGAGATTGCACGCTCTCCATTTTGCTGGCTCCTCCATAAACCTTGCAAGACCGAGACCCGACAGTCTTTACAGGGCCTGGTTTAAAGGGGAGAAAGCTATGCTTTTCTTGTTCATTTAGCTGCAACCGCGAAAGATCTATGGTGAAGAACTCATCGTAGCTGAATGCGTCTCTTCTGACGTGGTTTCGGTTGCGACCAGCGAGTGGTCAGCCTGTTATCCCTTGTGTCGAAATCGTTGACAACTACCATGTTTTATCGGTTATCATCAGTTTGGGAGTATAAGGCTTTTGAGGAGCAAACAGAATTGTGTATATCACCCTTCTGTGCTACGCCAGCTGGTGGAGCATCGACTTATCCATCACTGGTCTGTCGTTCTTATCTTCCTGGATATCCAAGGTATCTTCAAATGAGCTGACCAAGCCGCTTTACGCGGTTGTTTGCAAAGGAGTGAAGTAATTATAGGGTGAACCGAAGGGTTGATACATGCATACAAATCTGGTGCGAGACAAGGATGTTCGTTGCCGTATTATGTGAAGCAATGTAATCCCCTAGTGACGTGGCCCTATTATGAGCCTGATGCTGGTCTAGCCTTCCATCTATGGTTCAGACGTTACGAGGATATTTTCAAAGTCGAACTGAAACACAAAGATGATGCCTGAAGTGTGCGCTTACTTCTCAGAAAAATTTGTACAACGGAACACACACAGTATTTTAACTTCATCCTGCCAGGGAACACGCAAGACCTCAGCTTTGACAAAACTATGCAGCAACTCTTCATACTTTTGGTGAGCGTTCGTCTTTGTTTAATATTTTCTGTCAGTGTATGAAACTGGTGAAAAAGGAATCTGAAAACCATATCACTTATGTCAGTAGAGTCTATCTTGATTGTGAACAATTAAAGTTATCTACCATGACGGTAGACAAGTTCAAGTTTCTTATTTTCATATGTAGCCTTCAGTCACGTTCCGAAAGTTATATCAGAGCGAGGCTATTGAACAAGTTTGAACAATCTTCAGAGATAACGCTGCAGTCCATTACTTACGCGTCATAGCGCCTCTAGCATCTTAAACATGACCCGGTCATGTCGGAGAGACCATTGTTTAGCCCTGCTTTCGCTATTATCAAGACGACTTTGAGGCAACCTCCCGTGGCGGCAAACTCGAACGGGGCAAACCCCCATCGGCATCCTCGTAATGCGTCGAATGGCATTTTGTGCGATTATGTCCGTATAAAAAGCCCAAATGTCCAGTGTGCAATCGACGTGGGCACAAGGAAAGCCAGTGCCGGACGCGGAAAGCTAGCCAAAGACGCAGCCAAACCCGGAGGTCACGAAGCAGACGGAGCCAATCAGAACCCCCTTTTAACGCAATGCTTGCAACATTTGATAACCAGATCGATGCTCGTCGTAAGTACGTTGCAATCAGAGCAAACGGAAGCACGATTCGATTGCAGCTCTACACGGCTTTCGATATTACGATTGTTTCCCGGCGCACCTGGAGGAAGATTGGACCACTGAAACTCAGACAAACAATGAACACTGCCAGAAATGCTTCAGGTGGCAAGCTTCAACTACTTAGTGAATTCGCTTGTGAGATGGAGATAGCAGGCCACCGTGATTGTGGTATTGTCTATCTTGCTGCTTGTGAGCTTAATCTCCTGGGCATAGACTGGATCGATCGCCCGCATCTTTAAACATTGTCAATCGACAACTTATGCATATCAAAACCAACCCAAATCTTGAGTGTCTGGGGCGAGTAACCCAGTCTATGCCGCGATCCTACGACTACAACAGAAATATGATGACGTGTTCAACGAAGGTCTTGGATGCTGCTCGAAAGCGAAAGTGGTGCCTCGTTTTTGCTCCCTGACGTCCAGCCAATTTTCACACCCAAAAGTTCAGTGCCACACACGGCTTTAACAATCCTTGATGTCGAGCTCAAATACCTGGAAGATGCCGAAATCCTAAAACAGGGGAGCTACTCCTAATGAGTTGCGCCAATAATGGTTGTCAAAAAACCGAATGGTGCCGTGCGTATCTGTGCCGATTACTCTACAGGTCTGAATGATACCTTGGACAATAATCTGTAGCAGTTGCCTCTACCTGATAATATTTGTCTGTACGTATTTTTCAAAGTTGGATCTTTCAGAAACCTACGCAGAGGAATCCTGACATCTTCTGACGATTTATACGCATCATGGCTTATTCCATTGCACTCAATTGCTGTTCGGAGTGCAAACGACCTGTCATTCCTACAACTGGCGCATCGAACCGTAGAGTTGGAGCGGTGATAGCTTACACATTCTCTGATGGTACGCATAAGACGATCGTCTACGCTCCAAGGTCGCCGTCTCCAGCTGAACGGAATTATGGTCAGATTGATAATGAGGCGCAGGCTATCGTTCTTGACATAAAGTTCCACAAAATGCTTTACGGCCGACACTTCACGCTTGTGATGGGTCGCAAACCACTGTTGGCTATATTTAGTCCCAAGAAAGGTATCCGGGTCTGCACAGACAACCGCCTACAACGGTGGGGCACGATTCTGCTTGGTTGAAACTTTACCTCAATGAGAAAATAGGACAGGCCGATGCGCTGTCACACTTGATTGCTTCTCATGAGATGGAACCAGAAGATACCGTTATAGCAACCGTCTTCGTCGAACCGGATATCCGTGCTATGTTATTGAAGACCATAAACCAACAACCTGTCGCCTTTACCATGGTCTGCGATGCCACCAAAAATTAGAGCGTACTACAGGAGGCAACGGCATACCAACAAACCAGCTGGCCAACAACCTGTCCATCAGAAGATCTCCGGAAATTTTCTCTACGTCAGAGTTCGCTATCTGTTGTCAATAGCTGTCTTCTCTTTGGTTGCTGAATCGTCGTTCTCACCAAACTTCGCCGCTGAGTCGTAGCACAGTTTCACAATTGACATCCAGGGATAGGCCGCATGAAGGCCCTCGCTTGCAGCTATGTATATTGGCCCGGTAGGAATGAGCACACGGAGCAGGTATGTCGGAGCTGTTTCCGGTGCGTAGCTGCCCAGAAGTTACTTAACCGACAGTCACCGCAGCCTTGGCCAGGGTTGCGCATCCATATGGACTTTGCCAGACCAGTTAACTGGCAAAGTTTCCTCATCGTTGTTGATGTATTCAGTAAGTGGCCTGAAGTCTTTGTTATGTTTGAGACAACAACGATGGTAACCATTATTAAAATGCGGCATCTGTTTTCTATCTTCAGTTTCCCGAAACCTGTTGGCTGACAATGTTACCCAAATCACATCCCATCAGTTCGGTGAATTCGTTCGAAGACACGGCATCACGCGTGGTACTTCCCCACCATTCCATCCGCAGTTGCATGGTCAAGCTGATCGGTTTATAGATACATTTAAACACGCGTTGACAAAAGCCGAAGGGAAAGGGACCAAGGCAGAAGTCTTGGGTACATTACTGCTGAATTATAGAGCAACCCCGATTCCGCAGTCTTCTGACAACATTGTAGGCTTGGGGGAACCACGTCATTGGGCGCACTGAAAGATTATATCCTCCAGTGTCTCTAATTCTTGACGTATCCAGACTCAATGGTTCTTGTGCAAGAAGACAACAGTTGCCACTGCAGCTGAGTTTGCTGGTACCGGTCCTCATGATTAACTGTCAGCTCATTGTTCGACCTTACTAGGCTAGTTTAAACCCTTTGGTTGTCTGTGCAAAAATTTTTGGGATGGCCAACTTGGTGGCATACGAAGCTATCACAAACTGAGGGCTGTCGCCCGCTGATATGCCATTGGCAAGCTGTTCCCTACAAAAGGCTTCCGGTCTACTTCAGCATTACTGGTCCGATTTTCCCGCTAAATTTTTGAAGTGCTCCGAAAGTACCGATGATCATGCACTGAAACATTTTGGCGTCCTTAGCTTGTCACGTTTGGGTTTGGGGCCACAAGACAGCATGGAATTTAGCGTAACAACATAGATTTACTGCTGACACAGAAGGTTGGGTTGTGTATACGCTACAGATACTGCTTGTTGACGAAAGGTGCCTTGGCGTTTTTAACCCGAAAGGCAGTATTGTCTCCAGCTAGACAGCCGGAATTGGTTCAGACACCTATGTAAGAACACTCGTCTTTCACCTCAATCGGCTCATCAGTAAGCGTGGGATTCGGTGTTGATCCTGTCTTGGATCGGCAGTGAAAGTAGGTCGGAAGCATATACTAAACCGTGGGGTTAAATTGTTCACATCTTTCTGATAGATTTAGATTGGTAGATTTAGATCCAAGAGCAGCTCAGACGATATCTGTGTGCGCACGTCATGAGTTGAAGTCCACAGGCGTCAGAATTTGGAGAGAAGTCCCCTATGACCATATGGACGACAAATCTGAAGAAAAGAGGGAGCACAGGAGAGCCTTTCCTGAGACAGCTGGATGTTATGGACTCAGGCGAGAGCTGACTGTAAACCTTTGTGTGTTCACGGAACTTAACATACAGCGCTTGGAGAAGTACCAGGAATTCACAACAGACTGCTTGACAGACACTGATGTTGCATTTGATGATGATGACGATCTAATGATGATGGTTGATTCACGAGTCTCCAAGGTTTGGGTTGCATTTGCTAACTTGAGCTTCCTATGACAACGAAGAGGTTAATCCTGAATCTCAAGGGATGTTTGTGTTGGGCTGCGAGCAGCATAACTGAGGCGTCTTTGGGTCTTCTATAGCTATTTTCCCATAACCATAGTTTGTGTGGTTTGGCTCCAGGAAATCTGCGATGAGACATTCAGAGGTCGAGTGTTCCGTTGTGCACCGGGGACTTCAACCAAAAAATGTATTAAGCACCATAAGCCGCGGTCATTCAGGCATGTATATTGCGTGGCGAATGGTCGTTCACTGAATGAAGTGCTGATTTCCGTGACCAGTTCGGAATGACACAAGCAGAGATGCCCTTAGCCTTTGATTTGGCAATGAAGTGTGGCAAAGATTACGAAGGTTCCTGATATTGTCGGTGTGACTCGCCTTCAGAGTGGGGGTTCGCGTGCTCCTTCCATGCATGGTTGATGATGCTTCAAAATATGGCGGCCAATCGATGTCAGCAGTATTGTTGTCATTTTATATCCAGATTACTCGAATGATTTCCTGGAGGTGTGGGCACCTCGGAATGATTGTGGTAGGCTAGCACCAGATCCGTTCCTCACATGCTTTTTCTCTTCATCACACCAAAGCTTTCAAATAAATTACGATTGGACGGTAGTTAACGTCACTTTTAAACACTGATAGTTTGCTGTTGGTGGTGATCAACAATGTCGCCGGTGATTGCAATTCCCCACATAGTGTGATGTACGCTCGACTGCCAATTGACCCAATTCCTGTGACACCAATTTCGCGGCAATGTGCCGTGGCTGCTGTACTGAATCCAGTAGTCTAATGTTTTGTTCACCTGTTGGTTTGGAATTGGTAACAGATTAGTAAACAGAAACTTTTTGGGCAGATACGTTCCTGCTGCCAAGTCAGTCTCTTCGATCAAAGAATTCTATCGAAGAGGCAGTTGAAGAATCCCACATTTCATTCCTGGACCTCACTCTTATTTTATACTCGGTAGTCTCACCCCCATGATAAAGAGTCTTAATATTTATGTATATATGTTGAGACCTATTTAAATCCATTGACCCAAGTATCTGATCCATTCGGGCTCGGGATAGCTGAGTGGTTGAAGCGCAAACTTACTGACCGGGAGACCCGTGGTTCGAACCTAACTCTGGCATCTCAGCTGCTCCTATCTAGGTTTGGGCAACCTGGCGGCTTCTCAGCCCTCGTGGTTCTTTCACATAACATGGCAGCTAGGCACCGAAAGGATGTTACAGCTGAACGACTGGTCCATTCATTAAGAGTTGGCGCAGCACGAGGGTCAAGGAACAAGGTATAGAGGCTTGACTTGTAACGTTGGTGTGCATGATAGGTACACCAATATTGTGGTGTTTCTGTTTATGAGATAAGTTGCTCACTTAAGAAACTGATTATGTCCTGTTCGGGTTTAAGGATATACCTGTCAATAGGAATTGAATTAGGAAGTAATGCATGCAGGGAATATTTGCTTTTTGAAAGGGGTACTTTCTTGTGGGGAGGGAGTATCCTATTCATCATGGCTCATGTGGTTGTGCTCAAAGGTCGCTGTTGGCTGTCCGTCTAGGTTCAGTTGACTCAATTTAGTGATATTAATCTATGCGAATGCTTATATGTATCAGCCGTATTCACTTTCTCACGTTTTCAGCCCATGCAGAAACCCATTCCGAAGAACCCCAAATATGAAGATGTTGCTCCCACAGTGGATACTGGGGCGAGTATGTCAAAATACCTGAAAAAGATGGAAGAGTTCCGTGAAAGTAAAAAAACTGTTTTCACCGTTTCAATTTCGTGACTCAGATTTTCGGGTTCGTGATGATGAGATCTTCAAACGAATGAAGTTGTCAACATTCGTACAGTTAGTCTTGCAAGTGCATGAGGCAAAGGGACGTGCTCAGCAAATTGAAAAATTTGACCAACCACACCAAAGTACGCTCATTTGGTAATTATAATTTCACCTCTAGGCAATGGCTTCGGTGCTGATCGAAACTCCGGTGATAACAATCAGTACGCGGAAGATCGACCATCCACAGCTCGGTCTACTTTGGAGAAGTAAGTAACGCGTGAGAAGTGAACATATTAGATCACCCAAAAAACGAACATCCGAGGACCGCTTGCACCCGGAGTTGGACCGGATGAAACCATCTCACACTGTTAGAGAAGAGTGAATGAGTTTTCCTTGTGTTCAAGCATCCAACATGAAGGAATGCGGTCATTCCTTGTTGAAGTGCATGCAATTCTACCGAGTGAATTCCAGAAATTTTTACAAGTTTTCTTTCAAGAAATTTCCACCAGATTGGGCGTACCTCATGCATGAAATTTATCTTTTTGGTAATCTGGTGCTCGCCAGTCAGTTTCCGAGCTTATGTGGTTATTGATAGTGCTGTATAGGTAGCTAAAGCGTGTTCATACCTGTTTGAGGGAAGCCATTCGCTACAAGGAAGGCGTTTGTTGAATACTTAAAAAATGGTGAAGTTAGACACTCATGTTCAAACTGTGACGAGGGTAAAATGAACCTCTCGTTTACGATGATCTTAATTGTTAAGTTATTTATTCTGAACGACAATTTTCTTTCGAGAGTCTTTTAGGATAACTCTTGGTTTGGTAAGTTGGTTTACTTTGGTTTGGGGCGTAACCGTCAAGTAGGTATCATGCCGCAGTAGCGAAAAGATAAGAAAAACTATTCCGAATTTGTAAGCATTTATTTTCTTCTGGATGGATCAGAAGATACCTTGTTTCCTCAAGGCCATATCGAACGTTCACGCTCCTCTCAAAGGAGACTACTAGCTGTTAGTATCTACAAGTAACCTTTTCGCGGGGGGGGGGTGTTGGGGACGGACGTATCATCGGTTGAGGCTTCTGTTAATACAACATTTTTAAGATTTCTCGACTAGAGAAACAGGGATTAATTGTTTTGGAGCATCATTCCTTTTTTATAGAAATTTAACTTATGCTGTTGGAAAAGTAGTCCTCAAAATTAATGGTATACTCCAGGATCACATATTTTTTAGACCTTCCTAGCGAAACAACCGTTGGCCATTGATGTGGAAGCGTGTTGCAAAATATCTGACTGTTTGTTTAGGAATCACGATGTATGCATTCGGCTGCTGGTATTATTCCCAGGGCATTGGTATGAATTGTTGGATTCAAGTTTACGATTGCAACGGATTTGATATCACAAATGTGAATTGATTCAATGTCAGAAGACCACAATGAAAACAGCTAGTGATCGGAAGGTGCTGCCTGTGGTTCAGAATCGTTTGATTGATTGCCACGCTCGTCCACTGAAGTAGCTGACGCCCACCACCGTCCACAACGATGTATCGGAATAGTCACGTCATCGGATATTTTTCTCAGGAATTAGCTTATGTGTTACGTGTTTTTTGTTGTTGCGAGTAGACCGTCTTCTTGGCCTGTTGATGGATTACAATATAGTTCGTTCGGTAACAGAAGAGGGGAATTCCCATGGTTTAGTATTGTCGTTTGTCCACTATTGCTTGGAACAGTGTGTGAGTTGGCCGTATAGCAGTGAAGACTTATGAAACAGTCGAACAAGAACGATAAAATTTGCACATTATGCTTCAATGAAGCGTCAGTTATTTTCTATGACCCTTCAGTTTAGTATGCGGAATTGGTGAATTCGAGACCCGAATGAATGTGAAACTAGAAGGAGATTTGGCGAGACCGGCCGGTGAAGGAGGGTTGGATTTGGAATTACCGTATCTTCTACTGGATTTGAGGGAACGAGAGGAATTCGATGCTTGTCACATCATCACAGGTGAGATCAGCTAGACAACGTTTCTACTGTACCACATATACCGTAGATTCGGATAACTTTTCTTGATCTAGGGCGTTTGCGTAGCGGACTAAATCATTGGCTAGCGAATGACATATCAGTCTGCCATGCGTTGCTGATTACATGCAAGTAGTTGCAAGATTTACTGAAGCCTCACCCAAAAAATATCGTCCGGATTTTCACCAGGAAGTATAGTGAACTAGTCATAAGATGCTCAAATATGAAATTTCGGGGACTAGGCTCAACCGAGTGTTAGGCTGCCCAACAAGAATTTTCGTCCACCTTATGAGTAATGTTATCAACGGGCCGCTTTTTGTAATCGCGTGATTCATCCCTCGTTCCACTGAACTCTGGACTCTATTCAAACTTATGAGTAGTGCATTACGTCTATACAATGTATAAGGATATCTTGAATATCGTACCAACTGGTGCAGCACATTCAGCTGCTTAAAAACATCATAAACGACAGATTCAGCAGGGTTCCAGGTGAATCTCCCGTCAAAACTAAATTGATATGCGGATGAGTGTATTTGTCGAAATTTGTGAGATTTGGGTTCAAGTAGAACATAAGTTTGACGGAAACTCGGGGACTGCGCCCACCTGATGAACCCCAAGAAGGGCGAAACCGGTCGTGGACTGCCGAAGAGTTTTCAGCAACCTTATGAGTAGTGTATTACGCTTTGTCCCTCACTTCTTACGCTAGTAGCTGAAGCTCTTATCCGGGAACTGCAAGCATTATTCCAACCAATCCAGTCCATTGACCTCAATCGTTGTGTCCCTCCGGGTCGGTCGCGCTGTAGAGTAGTTGCTTGTTGTAAAAGTACAGTTATTCAGGAGGATGTATCAAAGGTTTATACCATACAATCAGAGCTGTTAAATGTTGTGCCAAAATTCAAGTGCACTCTTTTTGGACAGTTTGACTACTCGTGAGTAGCAACCATATTTATTCCACCTGGTTCTTAATCTCCTACGAGAATCTTATACTCTTACCCGTATCCTTTGAAAAGATGACCAATCACATTTAGAACAACTGCAATTACTGTGTATAGAGCTTAGAGTTCTATGAAATCTTAATTAGGAGGCCACCAAATGAGTTTCAGTTACGGTGAACGAGGTTCTTAATTATGTTCACTGGAATTTCAGGCTCGGCTTGGTAGTTATCATGTCCTCACTGTGGATCGATGGTTCGCCACAATGAATTACCCAATTGTTCACGAACGGTTAAGCTACGTGGCCGAGTTGCTCAGCACTGGCCACTTCGGAATCAAATTCTCTATCTCCATGATTGTGACTGACATCACAAGGTTAGCAGTACAGCTGGTCAACGACCCACCGTGTAAGCGATTTCTGTGAATGTGATAGTCCTCATCTGGCTAAGTCCCTCGGGGATCCGATCAAAGCTGTCCTAGTGTGCACGCTCGATTTCTGCCCAACGCTCCCATTACTGTAGCGAAGAATCAAGCGCTGCTGGCTCTTTAGAACTCTTGTTATCAAGTAGGTGCCAGCTACCTTTATGGAAGCGAAATATTCATTCCACAAATCAAAGGAAATGCATGGAGTTTCGGACAAACTCATTGAATTCATCATTTGTTTTCAGAAAAGCTCACCTGCACAAGTGCTTCCGTCCCTATTAAAACTCATCGAAAGAATCAGATGTGTGACGCTTTGATTATTAGCTTCTAGCTCTCTCCAACCGGACCACGCATCCATCGACCAGTTTGCGCAGCCGGTGATTTCGATCTTAACTCATTCCATTTCAGTTCAGTTTGTCAGCTATAAACCCCACACCAAAGTGCACTGTTTCAGAGCGTTAGAATCTCGCTAACTGGCGATTAAGGGTGACGGAAGAACGGCCGCGCTTGTCCATTTAGGTATGTTCGCTCGGGGTCAATCACACAAGCTGAATCTGGACAGGTACGTATTGGAAGCAATAGGTTTAATACATGTGCATCACTGGTTACGTGCTTAGACCATGTCTGTCACTAACCATCGGCGCGTTCTGATCCCGAAGTCCCCATTCAAGAAGATGGTAATTTCAAACCCGACTGTGTTTGCCACTCACCACCTCCATGTCTCTCTGCGAAACCGTTTCCACCCAACATATGGAGAAAATGACTTTTCGAGGCAGACAATCCAGTGATCAACCAATGAAATATATGTATGTATGTTCTTTCTGATTTCCCAAGATAGAAGAAGGGAGGGTTTGTGTAAGTTCTCTGATTCCCAACCTTTGCTCTGTAAGTTTCCCTTACAATGCAGTGGGGAGCTGCGTGGTTTAGCTTCTGAGTCAAATGTCTAACCTGCAAGGCAGCAGCTTTTGGGGCTTTATGTAGAAAACTCACCTGTAGCGTGATTTCCGATGCTGCTGCGCGCAAAAGAGGTGTTTAAAGCTGCATTGCACTCTTGGTTGTCATTTTCTATATTGCGGTCAATCATCATCGGTCGCTGGCCGAGACTAACGGAGAGCTAGGCGTAAAGTCGGAATACCACCGGGTTGAGAGCTGCTGTCCCTGAGTGGTTAGTAGGACTGAAGGACAATGCCACATCACATTTTCAGAACTTTTGTCTTCAACACGTTGCTACTTATTAGCAACGTAAGGGATGTTTTCCTCCTCAGCTTTCTCACCTTTCAATAGTTGTCTACTTCGGTGTGTGTTTACGGACTATTGGCTATCAATACGTACTGTAGCGAGTGGAACCTTGACACAACAGCATCATTCAGACACCGGACTGTCTATAGTCTGACTGGTGTGTAGCCTTTTTTGAGAAAGTTTCTGCGTGCTATTGTTGCGAGTCATCTTCCGGAACGTGACTTTACGTCTGCTTCCTTTTGGGAGATGCGCCTGGATACTGTTTATACTAGAATCATTCCCGTTGTTCTCCAGCTCGATAAGAGGTTTCCGAAAACTGCGTTTTCTGATTTATGTCTTATACTACGCTTGATCAACTATGTATCTGAGTTGTGTGCAATCCAAGATGCTTACATTTGACTACAATTACCCTATTTTTTCCTTCCATTTGGCTATCCAAGTGAAGACACAATGCTAAGTGATTTTCGGTTGTTTGGTGAAGAACCTTACCGTTTACGTCTTGTTCACATCTGCCTTCACAGCTCAGAGTTATCCGATCGCAATGCTGTCTCGCAGCGTGAATTTCGAAACGGCCGATATGCTTGCCTTCCGCAACAAACCTGGAAGGATAATTATAGTCTATGACGAGGATGAACGCTTGGCTCCGAGGGGAGCTACAACACTGGTCCAACGAGGCTATTGTAACATCTTTTTGCTCTCTGGTGGTTTGAAGGTAGGTATGCTTTTGTGTGGAGCTATAGAAATACAACCAAGCTCATTTATAGAAGGCCAATCAGGGAAGTAGTGATTGGAGGATTACTGATCAAATTTACTGGTACATTCGTTAAACTTGAAATTCCAAGCTTACGTATCATGAACAAAAAGCACCTATCTAAGATGAGAACTGAATCCGAGACCTCCAGTTCACCGGGCGGGTTTTTTGTCAGCTGAACTACTGAGGGCGCCATCCGACATCGGCGCACTGAAGATCAACACAACTCGCCACACAAACGCGTGCTAGATTATTGTTTCAGCTTTCTCTGACTGATGGATTTGTCTACGTTTAGGAGATGATAAAGTCGTTGTAACTGAGGCGAATTGCTTTACAGACTCAGCTTTTCTTAGAACATCGGAGTCTTTCGATGGTCACGAGGTTGTTCTCGATTTCCAGCAGAATTGAACAGAACCGTAATGCTTTCTGGCATCATGACAGCATAGTAAGCGTGTATTCACCAGAGGAACTCGAGAAAGTGCAAACTACCGATTGATAGGTCCATGGTTCGAGTTCATTCTGACTTTCTGGTTTCCCTTATATAGATTCGGGCAACCAGGGTGTACATCAACCATGACGCCTCTTTCGAGTTACTTGGTAGCTCTGTGTGACGCTGCGCTGGTTCGAGTATCTATGTGATCGAATAACGCTGCTGTTGGAGGACAAACACCGTACCCACAACACGGAATTATTTCCAGGGACATATTAGCATCAGAACAAAGTGAGGTGATTGGACGGAAGCGTTAGCAATTGGACAAAGTTCTTCGCAAAAAATGATGAATTTCTTCTCCGTTGAATCATTTGAAGCTTTAGCACACGTTTATTGGCCCCGATATCAGCGCTCCATGGAGCTATTTGAATTGAAACTTGGAGTATAGTTGTTTTTCTCTAAGGAGGTCACTTGTTTCATCATCACAGAGATATTAATTTTGGTCGGTTCCTTCAGTTATCTTTCCAGTGGGGGTACCTGTGTTCGTATGCGCACCAACTCCCACCCTTCCTAAATTATCGCGAACATTCTCAACGTGGTTTTCGTTGACAAAACATTACTCATAAGACCGATGAAAGTTGTTCGACAGCCTACCACCGGTTTTGCCCTTCTTAGGTCTCGTTGCGTAGACATAGCCACCGAGTTTCCATCCGCCTGATTTCTTGCTTGAACACTTATGTAAACGTTAGGATACGTTAAGATACACATACACTCGTTTGAAAGCTAACTCGGTAGTAACGGGAGACTCGACTGCTTATCAGCCGAGTCCCTCGTTATACTAAGTGTCACCCAAATGTGCTTCAGCTGATGTTCAGTTGCATCCCCTGTGAACATAAAGACTTAGTTTCATTGTAGAAATGTCTCTATCATTGACAAAACGCTCAGTGAAGGTGTGCTCATCACTTTGTATTGCATGACCTGGTATGAAATGATGACATGAATACTGAGCATGGGTGTCAGAAAATGTGAATCGCCACATGATCATTCATGTTCTGTCACAACGCTTCTGCCCGCCTAATGGCATAAAAATGGCAGCCTTCACTTTACAAGTTTCAGGACTCTGTATAGATTTTATCTCGCGTGCAACAGTGGGTTGACTGCTGTGTGATTATGACGATAGTCAAACTCCTCTACAACGTCCACTGACGACCGGTTGGTCCAAAGGGTGGACGCTGCAGAGGGCATTATGATGCAGCGTGGATTAAAATCAAATTGACGTGGCATTTACCTCCTGGAATTTTCTGTAAGTACAATTGTGTACCACCAAGCAAAGACAAATTCCTCTCTGGTTATTGTCGCCAAAACCGTTGGAACTCCCATTTTTCCTGGGTAAATTTGGTAGGACATAGCATTGAGGGTTACTGTATGGGGAAGGTCGCTGCGAAGAAGTTTTACTGTGAAAGTGTTATAAGGTGGTCTAATTTTGCATTTAATGTTGATGGCGAAGTGAATGGTGCGGAAATAGATTGTTCTTAGAGCAATCCAGTTAGGTACTTCATATCGATCTCCCAAGAAAAACAGTAGTGGGAAGGGAGACCGGATTCTAGGTCGTGGTTGAAGGGGAACCATATTGTTGACTGTCTAGGATGAACGGCTCCTCTCCGTCTTTTGCTGATCAAATATGGTCTCTTTTGACATCTTTAGGTAAATGTTGGTGCCAGCGCCCCAGTCACCGGGGCATCCACCTGGTCGTTTAGCCTTATACCAACTGACATTTCATGGACCATCATTTTAATTAGGGAGCCTTATCAATTGAAACTGGAATAATCCACACGCTGACCCAATTTTTTGACAGCTGGCTTGGAAACACTTCCCACAAGGCCTGATTATTGGCGAAATGCCTGATTCAATTAAAGAAGTATTGAGACCGAAGAAGCGTGATCGATCCGGTGGAAATGGAACCAATCGCAGTCTTCTATTGGGTTCTACTCTTTCACACAACGGTCTCGGATATTCGGTTACGAAAAAACCACCTCGAAATACCACACCCAATTTGTATTGTCAGCTTGGTAGTCGGGATACTCCAGATGGTGGAGAAGGATTCCTGGCCGAGGACATTATGAAATTGACGCTCTCATTGGAACAAGAATTAGACGACGGTGGGTTCACTCAACTAATTCCGTCTCGACTTTGTTTTTCATTTCACCATTTCTTCAGTTCTGGTACCTCTGTTCGTACATTTATTTCTACGTTTTTCTGACTGTTAGTCACTTTCGGTAGTTGTACTCGCTGACGACAACAACCGCTGTTACCATCGGAGTTGTCAGCAGTACGCGCCGCGCTTGGTGGTCATTATTAGGTCGGTCGTTTGAGTTCCTTGGAATCGATTCGGGGTCGCCCTCGTGGCACAGACTCCTTCAGTTGTGTGCTGCTCATGAAATGTTTCTGGTCAGTACGAACTTTCAGCATAAACATTTGCATCGCGTAACCTGGCGGCCACCGACTGCAAATCAACTGTGGATCATGTAGCTTTGAGCCACCGGTGGAGAGCTACAATTCAAGAATGCCGTTCATTCTGGGGTTACACAACTTGATTCCGATCACGCCATGCTGCGTGCACGCCTGACAGTTCGTTCCCCTTCAGGCCGTCGCAAGTCAGCAACAAGGATACCAATCCACCACCTTCGAACAACTACCATAGCTCAACAGTATCGATCTGAGCTAGCCCAGCAAATCTCCACAGTTAAGCAATACTGTAATGGTAGTGAGCACCTGGATGAAGCATGCCAAAATGTGAAAGGAGCTATACTAGCGGCGTTCAGTGCTGTTTGTCTGACTTCTCCGATTCGACCACAAGGCCACTGGATGTCATCGAAATCTCTATCCATGATGGATGCCAGGAAATCCATACCAGCAGGCAACGAGTACAACGGCTCACGCAAATCCCTCAAACGCCAAATTGTGAAGAGCCTAAGGAAAGACTGAGAGCTATGGTGGACACCGAAAGCCCGGGAGATGGAGAAGGCTTTTGCTACGGGAAACATCCGTGCCCTGTACCAACTGATACGATCGACTGACTCTAAAAAAAGCAACGGTCAGCGAAACGATAAGTAAAAAAGATGGCTCATTAATTCACTCGCAAAAACTTCGACTGGTAAGATGGGCTGAACACTTCAAAAAACAGTTTAGTTGGCTTCCTGTAACACAGCCTCTGGTGAGTGGAATGTAAACCTTAATCGCCCTACCTCCCCAAATAATCGATGGACGAAGTTGTGGCAGCTACGACCACTGTACGGCAAGTACGCGGTTCTTACAGCTGATAATGATGGTGATGATACCCGTCTTACTTTATGCACGAAATATTCGTACTGAAACGTGAGAAGGCACCAGCATTGGACTTTCTCTGTCTAGCTTTGTTCAAAGAAAGCCTAGAATTTCTGGTAACCCATCTGACAAAGGTTATTAGTGTTATATGGAGCGAAGAGAAAGTCCCTGCTGAATGGGACATGTCGACAGTTATTCCTATCTTCAAAAAGGGCACGCGGACGCTGTGTGAAAACCATCGTAGAATCTGCCTGTAGCTGTGGCATCGAAGATTCTCTATAGTCCCATCCTCCGAAGGTTGACTGGACACAGAGAGGGATAGATTTGTGAAAACCAAGCTGGGTTCCGTCCTGAAAGAGGACGCATCGATCATATTTTCACCCTCCGACAGATTCTGGAATAGAGACACTTTCCAGCGCCCAAAAATGGTTGTCTTCTGAAAGCTGCCTATGACTCTGTGGACCGTCATTCACTATGACAGTGTCTGTGGGGCAAAGGTGTCCCCATAAATTCCTTACCCCCTTTAAGGCGCTGTACGCCAACTCCCGTGGATGCGGGAAGGTCTACGGGAAGCTATCGCCTGAGTTCACCACATCAAGTGGTGTCAGGCAAGGTTGTCCTCTTTCACCTTTCCTCTTCAACTTCCTCATTGGTGCGATTATGGAAGACTCATTACCGGCTTCTTCCTGTGGAGTCGAAGTGCTCCTGGGGCGTCCGCTCACAGATACCGAGTATGCAGGCGCCAGAGTTCTTCGCGGATCTGACGCCGTGGTAATGCAGATAATATGAAATAATCTCAATAATTCTGCCTCACGGTTTGGCATGCGCTTCACACGTGCGAATTGTAAAGTGCTGCTGCGAGACTGGATGGGCTCGAACCCTAACCTCATGCTTGCGGATGAGCCGATTGAGGTAGTAGAGAAGTTTGTCCACCTGGCCAGCTGTCCCGGTGGTCTCGCGAAAGATGATATTTCCATCCGGATTGGGAAGGCCAGAGCAGCTGCATCACCTGTGGCGTAGGCGTGACATCAGCTTATCCGTCAAGGGTCGAATGTACAATGCCGGGGTGCGTTTCATATTATTGTACGTTTCAGAAACCTGGCAGCTGCGCGCTGAGGACGTCAAAAGACCTTCAGTGTTTGACCATCGATGTCTTCGGAGCATTGCCCGAGTCTGGTGGGAACACCGGATCAGTAATGCTGAAGTATTCCGAGCGGTTTTCGGAAGAAATAACTCGCCCACGATAGATGAAGTGATCACATTCTATAGGTTGAGCCAGTTTGGCCACGTGCCAGCCGACCGATTCCCTCGAAGAACTCTTTTAGTACAACTAGGTGAAGAGTGAACACGCGCCAGGGGAGGTCAAACAATGACTTGGCATCGAAGTATGAAAGCCATTACCTGCAAACTCAGTTGCACCGGTCACTCACGTCTCCCTGTATGGGGACCCCGAGACGGGACACATCAGTGTTTAGAGACATTGTCAGACATGGCCCAGTCACGCCCTCAATGGCGCTCGTGCATCCAAGCTATTGCATTCAATGGATAGCTCCATTCCCAATCCCCCCACTTAAAAGTGCACTGACACCCCTTTACTGATGCATCAATTATATCAGCCACCGGCTCCAATGCGCAGCTACCTACGCCATCTCCCAAAATAATCGGCGAACGAAACTGTGGCAGCTATAGCCACTGTACGGCAAGTACGCGGCTCTTACAGCCACTTGAGAAAAACCCGAAGGAACAATTATCACGGTTCGATTCCTTTAAAATATACATCCTCCGTGCCATCTAAATTCCACCGTATGCCAGCAGGAAACCCTACTAAACTGGAGATGTTTCAGTGGTTAAGGCACAAGCTTACTGTGCGGGAGGTCCTAGCCGAACCTCGACTGCTCCTGTTTAGGCTTGGGTAACCTGACAGTGTCCTGTTCTTCAGGGTGGCATGGGAACTAGGCACCGAAATGGTGCTACAGCTGACCGATTATCATTACTGTTACTTAGTCAACCGCCACTATATACTACTGGTGTATTACCATGAGTGGTGGTGATAGTGATGCTTCGCTCTGTACTTTAAATGAAATGGAATCATGGAACACGACTCAAGAGACAGCAAGTGACTCTCATTTTGTGGTTTACAGCAGGTCACCACTTGTGATCGACGGCACGACACTAAGGTGCTTTTACCGTTGGCTTCTCCACGGCACTTTTACTCTTCAAATAGATCGGAATTATGTGCTTCAGATAAGCTGGTCAGACCATTTGGAACATTCAAAGAGCATACATTGATAATCGTTGCGAGGTATTGGGTATAACTGAAAGCCCAACTTCCCTGAGGTTGACGAAAATTCTGAACAGCCCACCACCTGTTTCGCTCTTCCTGAGACTCATTAGGTGCAACCAGTGTCCGGATTTTCATCGATCCTATCTCCTACTTGAACACCAAATTTTACGTTGCGATAAACACTCATTTGCAAATTTGATGGTGACGTATATTCGGCTGAATTCCACCTGTTGAGCTTCAAACATGACGAAACCCGTAACTGGCTCTCCAGAATTTTCATCGACGTTATGGATAGTGTCGCGTGAAGCACTAGGCTTCGATATCTCGAACTTTATACCAACAGAAACGTGAGGTAGCCTTTGTGTGGCACTTTTAGTTCGAGTAAAATTCGTCCATCTGCCGTCAACGCCAAGTTACTTTGCAAATAATCGTTAATAGCGGCACACGTCCAGTTTGGTGTTTGAAAATGATGTTGGGGATTTGGTCTACGCGATGAGCCCCAAGGTGAGTGGAACCGGTAGTCGTTTATCTAGAGTTTTCGTCAGCCTTATAAGAAGAATTGAATCAAAGACCTACTTGCAGAGGCATTAAAGTGCGATGTCGGCTGTGTTAAAATATGCTCCGAAAGCAGGGCTCCGGTTGCGCATCTCTAGTGAATTTGGTGAACAGATTGGGCTCGAGATGGCTCACTGGTTAAAGCGCGAGTTTACTGACCGAAAGGTCCGTATTTCGAACCCAACTCAGGCATCTCGACTGATCCTGTTTAGGCTTGGGCAACCTGGAAGTATCTCAGCCCTCGTACTTCCTTCGGGTGGCATGGCAGCACAATTTTCATCACATCGACGCAACAGCTGGACTAGTCAATTTGTCTACATAGCCGAGTTCAGCTTGTACCATTGTTCGAAGAACCAACTAATATGGGATTCACGCTTAGCAACGCAGGTGAATTCATCTTGCCTTGTATCTGCTAGGTGTCTTGCTAGGATATAACCTCAGGTGCAGAATCGTATAGCTGCGAATAATCAATTGGAGCTATGACTGACAGGCTTTTTTATGCTTGAAGCCCGCTTTATGGCGTGACAGGGTCACTAAAAGCCTTCAAGGAAATAATAAATTGAATTATGCGACGAGATTTATGTTCGAATCCGCGTGTAGGTGCGCAACCCAATCTAATTCTTACGTTTTGTTTGCATTCTTTGGCGAACATTGTGGTCAATTGCCAATTTCAAGCTGACCCTTTGTTTGTTTCTCTCAGGACGCTCCATTCGTTCAGGTTATGCCCGAAGCACGGTTTCGTCTGCGAGACATTCCGCATGTGTGAGTGGTGCAGGGGCGAGGAGACCATTCCGATAGAATATCAACGTTATCCTGTGTACGCATTTTCCTACCCACTGATTAAACCGATGAACATTCCTCAGATTGGTCATGAAGTTTCAAACCACCATGGGTTGTTTGAGTTGCTGTGAACATTCATTTTACCTCGTTTCCTATCTCATGTTTTTACCCATTTCCTCGCTGATTTTTTTCATTTTCTCCCAAGGTGCATCTGCCTACATCAACTAGTCCCCTGTCCTTATCTCAGAGACATCGAGTTTCTGATTTACTGTAATACAAGGTGCATTTGAAGGATTTCCTGAGCTTGATGACATTCCAGGAAAAAATAAACTTGTCTGAGTACACGACTTTTGTTTGATCGATTACTAACAGCTTACAACATGAACAATGATCATTGAAGTCGTTGTTGTTACTGCCAAGCAATGAAGTATCATTACAATCGGATACGATCGCCTGTGAATTCTGAGGTGAAGTTAGGGCCTTTCCACAATACCATGCACGACTTCAACTGTTCTGGGTGACTTCTTAGGCAGTGCTGACCGTAAACTGAGTGTACTTGTAGCTGAAATGTTATTCTACATTCTTGTGCAGAGGTCAAGTACTCGGTTGTGAAGTCTGTGGTTCACTCCTGCAACCTCGAGTGAACTCACAACAACCTGAACTTTGCTCTTCGTACCGCCTACCTGAAACATCTCCACGCAATGAAGGGACGCCTAAATTGAATGTTATTGACTTGTTTAGCTTGCACATGTACTTGAAAGAAAAGAATTGATTGGCTTGGGTGGTTATATGAAGAAACAACGACTGATCAGTTTCACTCTCATTGACCGGAAATCCGACAAATCAGAGTCACCTCGGTTCTGTGGTGGTGGAGAGTTCGATGATTTTTCACATGAATGCACTTAGTCTACGACGAATTCCCCTGGAAAAGGATGAGTCTGCTCTAGGAATAGCTCGAAACGCTGCCGACCGGAAGCACTATCAACAACACGATCCGAGCACAGCGCCATCCGTTCCGTTGTTTGATGTCGTAGACCATGGGGAGTTCAATGCAGTAATAGTGTTTTCTTTGTCATGCGCTGTTTGGATACAGGCCCAGTAAGTCAAGCACCACTGTGAGAGTCCCATGACCACTGTCCGTTCGTATCCAGCGAGTGCGGCATTCCGGCCGTTCTACTTAGATGGTAAAAGTTGACCTGAAGCGTCTATCGAATATCAACCGCACCTTACAGTCACAATTATGTTCCGCAACTACTGCCTGCTTATATGCAATGGTTGGTGCCTATTTTACGCTCGTTTTTAGAAGTAAGTTTTGTTCAGATTGAGGGTGGTTTTCACAGGCTAGTGCTTGGGACACGTATGATGAGGTCACTTCTGCGGAGGTTATCGGTTGCCAGTAGTGGATAGTGTTAACCTGGCAACCTCGGACCAGCTATCAGTCCTAGTGTACCGTACGACAAGATCCCAGCACTTGTGCCGATATCGTATTTGGCGGTTAGAACCGGAGTCGTATCACTTGTAGCCCACAAATGCCGTCGAAGCCTAGAAGCTGACGGTTGTAGCTAAACAGCTGACGCCCAAACTATACGCGTGCTTACACTTGGGTCGCCCGACTTAATGCAGTTGAATTCGGAGTGACCGATCTTGCACGGCAACATGCATAAAATGTGTCATCCAACCAGGGAACATTGTAATTAACAAACCAATGAGAATGCACACACTAGCGATAAACGATTCAGTATGAGTGAGCATTGTTCATGTAGAAACACTCTTGAGTATCGACATGATCGCACTAATAACGCCAAATCGGCGGGAAATAGGAAGTTTCCAATTAAATTTCCGAACAAACCAGCCGGTATCATTGCAACCTGACCTACCAATATTCCTGTCAATGTACACCGATTTTACACTCCGAAAAATTGGTTGGGATGATCACCGATTTGAGTTCCAAAAGGAACCATGGTTTACGTAGCCTAGTGAGGCTGCTCAATTCAGGTAAATACGATATAAATACGATCATGATATCCTGATGCTAACCTGAACTCATTAACAACGTGTCATTGCACTACGCGCTTCGGATTAGTGTGCGAAATCTGACAAGCTGTTCGAAATTGGGTGTAAACGTCCATTGCATTAACTGGGTATACATGTTTTTATCTTGGTGCCTTAATTTCTATCGCTTCCTGACTCTTCTTATTAAGTACTATACACAGTTTTTTCGTGGACAATGCACATGAACTCTTCTCTGGCACCACTACTGACAACGATAAACACAACGCAGAATTTCTTTTGAATAAGTTACCCATTTTGGACGACTTCGATCTTCGAGTTTTGCGCTTCACTTATGGAGAAAGATGCGGAACAGCTATGATCTACCACCTCTATCTCCACTCTTTTAGCGGTGACGTCCCCATTTTTTGAGCAACGACGGTGCCAAAATTTCCGAACAAACCTTGAATCCTACTCTGTGCCACGATTTGTTCCGCTGCTTCGGATGGCATCTGAAGTCTTCATTCACCTCAGTCAAGGCCAGTATCATCATCATCATCGACAGCATGACATCAGCGTTCAACACTGATGCTTCGCTGCTGTACAAATTGAACTCTGTGTGGTCTCTGAAGTTCAACATGGGAACCAGCACTGCGTCGCAATCTATGCACACCTGGCAGCCGGTCGCCCTTAGGAAACATTTGAGACTGACGCATCTTGACTTAGTAGACAACCGTGTGCAAATAAAGGCAAAGCAGCTGTGTCCACACCACCCTCGTTTAAACGATGCTTTTATCCAAGTTCAAAAATTCCGGTCGGACCACGGTGACCTAGCTGTTGTTGGAGCGCATCAGCAGTGCATATGCTCGAATACGCCGATATTTGCATCCCGGTTGCTTGACAAGCGAGGCGGGTTTGATACGGCTGCTCTAGCCATGCAACGGGAACGGGATAACTTCATCTAAGTATAAAGCGGACCATCATAAGCGACAGATGCAGCTAAGATGCACATGAGAGTATTCGTCACATCTGAATACGTCCGTACCTGAGCAATGTCTCTGTGTCGCCCGACGCCTCGAATGACGATCCAGAAAATCTAATGTCCTTATCTATGACCCCAACGAACAATCAGCGCCGCGGGCACTTTGGGCCCGTCAAATGTTCGATTATAATTTTGACAGTACAGTATTTTGATAGTTTAGTCCAGATTTTATCCCGTAAGTGAAGTCAATTTATGTTGGAAAGTCGAGATGCACTGTACAGCTGTTAGGAATCATCAGCAGTGAACAGATCGCGTATCTCCCGGTACATCCGAACCTGCTAGTAGTTGAGGATTGCACTGTTCGTCTTCAAGTGGTTGATCGGCCACGTGATTAACTCACACTTAGGATACAGCACCACTTATTCTTCACTCACGCAATTCCCATCACGTGGTAACGTTTTGGTTGGCTCCTAGAGCAACAACTTTGATAAAATGCTCATGCTGCCTGAAACTTTTTCCTTTCTGAACAGACTACTTACTTATTAGACTACTCATGTGAAGTCATGGGTTCTGGATAATTTTTGTCCCTAACTCCCGCGACTGTTCATACGCAATATATCCATTCACGAGTACCGTTTTCCTAGTCTGGTGAAAGGCGCTTCGGGATCTCCATGTCGCCTAAGGGATCAGACGATGGAACAAAAACTGGGTAGAGTGACGATCGGCCTTGCTGACTGCAACCGCCCCGGACGTGCCTTGAGTCAATTCATCTTTCCTCCACGTAAGACAAAAGAAACTGAATTCCGAAAGGAACTTAATTGTTGGTAATGTGTCCGAAAATATTGGTAGCTCGGATGGTTTAACTTAGTGTTGGTCGGGTGGCAGTTGATCTGTTCGCCAAGCTTAGCAATTGGCTTGCAAGTGTTCCGTCACCATGCGAGAGGGCATCGCCAGTGTGCGGGTGCGCGCAGGTACTTGTGTCCTTGCAAATTTGCAATTCAACGATAGTTGCTCGAATAGCCTTTTGCACTAGCATACACAAGACAAGGAAGTATGAAACAGAAAACGCCAGTAACTAGCTGCCTGTGACAGAACGAAAACACTCCCAGTCCTTTCGTATTCGTTCACGGAGCAAGGGAGGGATGAGTCGACAGGCTGTGCAAAGGTGCTTCTTAGTTAGGACGAGCACCCCAAACGTAATATGGACGGCAAAGGGAATGCAAACCGCATTGCTAAGAACAACGCATCGCTGTTCCAGGGTTGGGCCAGCTTGGTACATTTGGACTGAGACTGCGAATCGACGTGCAGTCGTCCCCGTCCGGACCGATTAGGTTTGGTCGGTTTCTTAAAGCTGAGTGAGGTATCTCACAAAGGTCTCTTTCGGTGGTCTTTCGAAAAGGATAAATTATTTATATGCGAGAGAGCATGCAATTAGCTCCTAACAAAAAAAACGCTACTGAACAAACAGAACTCTCATTCATTGTCATAAATGCTATTCAATTGAAATACGGTCGAACAAGATGCATGAGGATCTGCCGAAGAAGAGAAAAACAACAACAGCGACAAATAACGAGGAGACACAGAGAAAGGGAAGCTAAAGTCACTCTGGTAGATTATGTTCTGAAGTACCATTTGGTCGCTGAGTCTGATTATAGAGCGGAAGGTGCGTGCAAAACAAATTGACTCAAGGTGTGCGCGCCAATCTGAGAAGCATTAGCCATACACGGGATAGAGAGATAAGACAATCGACCGAATCTACTATGTACAACATACAGTGTATACAAATGAGTCACTGAAGGACTGTGAACGCACCACCGGTGCTGGTGTTGAGCCTGCTACTACTGTTTCTCAGAGGTTGGGAAATTTGGTAGTGTTTTGGACCGATGCGTTTGAGTGTCACGGTGATTCGTCGGGTCAATGTCAGTTTGGGATCATTAATAATGGTAACTGGACTGGTCCATATACTGTTCGGTGGTGGGATGGGAAAACGCGTTGGAGTCCACTGTGGTTGAGCGGCAGAAGTCAGCTGAGGGGCCGTGCCGTCTGCTGAGAGTAGTGTTGACGGGGGTCGCGCTTTACATAGAGGGGATAGCGTGGAGACCGTGGTCAGATGTGTCTGTCGATGGTCAAAGGAAGTAGGTGGAGTTACTGGGTGTAAGGTAGGAGGAGGTGGAGTGCTGGATGCCAAGCGGACACCAGGAGGGGAGCAACAACATGTGTTGTTCAACGGACGACTAACAGAAGGGTGTAAAAGACGAGGGGGACTGATTGGCTTGAGGTAGTCATGATCTGTATCCAGGTAGTCCACGACATCTGGGAGTGGCTCGACTTCCGTAGAATCGAAACGGAGAGGGGTGGTAGAGGAGGATGCATTCGAGAGGGATCGTGGAGATATGCTCTCAGCAGAGTCTACAATCGACGGGCAGCTACTCATCTTTTGAATCGAAGGTGGTCCTGACTCAATATCAATAGAATCCTCTGGACGCTCAAGTAGCAAGTCATTGCATTGAGATGCATACTCTAGTGTTGAACACAATACTTTAAGTGCAGTAGTCACGTCATTATTTTGATGTGGGAACTTTTCAAATTTAAAACCAGTATTGTTGCCAAAAGATCTTTCCGTGACTATCTGTTGTCCCGTCAGCTTGGGGTTAGATCTATTTCTGAATTCCTGGACAGTATCCTCGAGGGACAACCCACTGGCTTCAGACGAAGTATTCATTATTAGACGACGTTTGGTAGCAGGCTGTGACGCAAGATTTTCCTCGAGACCTAAGGATAAACGTTGAGAACGGCGACGGACACTGCCAGGTGGTACCACCTGTGTTTCAGCTATCAAACGCGCATCGTAATTCGTCAGGCGCTTGGACTGCCGTTTAGGAGTAGAACCCACAGAAGCTGCCTCGTCAAACAAACGTCCAAGAATGGGTTCGACGCTGTATGCTGGAGATGTGTTGGACGTGTGGTCTGCAAAAGATCATCGTGTGGAAGCAGCGAGTTAAGATCACCGACAAATAGACAAAAAACGTTTCGTCAGCCCAAAACAGCTGAGTCAATATGGGTCACACATTCACCTTCAGGCTAGCTTCAAAAACGAAACAACACTCAGGAGGCGAGTGAGAATGAAATAGATCCAAGCCAACGGACCAATAGTAACATGCCGAACTAGGTTTCGTTATTCTCATAGTAGGCCTCTGAATATGCTATGGTTGGGCTGGACGGTTGAAAAACATTTGAGAAAAACAATCAGATGTGTCTGTGAGGACGGCCCAGGCAGACATGGTATTTCAAATACTACGTAGGAATCAGAAACAAAAAAAAACAATCCAAGAAAATTAGCTCCAGGGTAGCTAATCGACAACGTGAAGCCGGATGATTGTTCCAAACTATGTTCGACATGATTGCGGTCAACATTGGATTGCCACGGCACTGACTGCCGTGCATCGGCATCCATAATTCACGGAACTGACTCACTGTCAAGAAGGTATTCGCGAGATTGAAGCTTAGAATTGGGGAACTAATCGGTGAAGATGTAGATATTTTCTGCGTCACTGACACGAAACCGACAGCGGTTTTTGTCATGTATACCCATCTAGTTAAACGATGAAGTTACTGCTGCATGATCACGCTTACAGGAGCTCAGTGATGAATACAGTCCGCATACTGTTTGCAAGAGTCGTGTTTTGTTTACCAAAGCGGGCTTACTAGTAGTCAGAATCGGGGGTCAAAGAAAATTGTACTCTTGCATGAGGGCTTCACTCTAAAGGGGAGTTGTCACGACAGCGCTTATTTATTGTTCTGATCTTGACTAGGCTGGAGCTGTGTGGTGAATGGATGTGTCCGGATCAACCGAAAGTCCCAGCAACACGTAGAACACGCAGAACCGACATATCTATTCAAGGGACTACTAGATACAGTTGCATGAACGGACGATCAAGCCGGAGGTATAACAGTGCAAACAGGCCCTGTGGAAGGATAAGGCTATATTGATCCTGTGACACTGCCGTTTTACTTTGTTTTGTCAACCAGCTAGACGACCACCGAAACACCAACGTCTCAAACAAGTAGTTACAATTTTACGCCACCGTGGTGTACTTGGGACAACAATCGACTGGCCTACGGATTGCTTGGTGATCCGTCTCTTATCTGGTCAACAGCCATTTCCTGAATCTTTTCGGGTGAAAAAATTCCCTGCTGTTGCTGTGTTGCATTCGCAGTAGAGCGAGCGAGAAGCCATGCAAACAACATATGTAGTAAGTAACAAACTACGCCGAGGAAGTCTGCCTAAGATCGGCATTTGTGAAAAAATAGTTTTCGGATAAAGAGTCCGAAGTGTACGCGGTATGAACCTATCGTCGCTAATACACGGTTGTTTTTCCCGCTAAGGTCACGATCCAGTTAGAGTGCACGTAAGCCAGGACGCATCAGACGGATAGAGGGCATAGGAGTGTATGCTTGGAAAAGGATGGCACAATGGCGACCACCAAATCTAGCTACTTACTTGAGACTGCCTGCAACCCAGGTGGGTGTTCGGAAGACAACTGTAACGGTGGAAGCGGTGTGGCACAGGAGATCGTATCTGGTGTTTCTCCGATGTAGTATGAATTGTGAACGTCCGGAGTGTTCACTGCGGTGGACAGTTGGCTCGGCATACTGGTCGAGTCTGTGGAGCACGCGCGGTCTAGATGAGGTGGACTGTGTGAACTACTACAACAGCTAGGTCCGAGGCCACTACTCATTGTGTCCGAATCGGGTGCTCCCGAAAAGTCTACAGCAAGCAGCACAGAATCGAATATATTCGGAGCCGTGGCAGATCCATTCATGATAGTAGCGTTCATGGGGCCAGACAGGCACGTTGGATTTAAGATAGATAGCGAGTTTGGTACAGACCGTGTCCGTGTGGTTCGCCTCGAAGTTGTCGTTGAATTGCGTCTAGTAGGTGGGTTCCTTCGCAACGATTTCCTGGGTGACTTCGTCCGTACCGGACAAATGGAGGTTGTGATGGAATTCCTCTTATGGGGCCTGGGTAACCGGTCATCAGAATTTACTAATTTCTCATGAAATTCGCCGACGCTCATTAATTTTTCCGTAGCAGCCTGGATGCGGGCTTTGACACGATTCAACCGAGGACCGGTGTGTCGCAGCGAATAGACAGTGGGCAGGGATCGACAGGCTAAGCCAGTTGAACTACCTTTGCGCAGCATACAACCAGGGGTGTAGGGTTGCCTACATGATGACGGGTCTTGTTGTTTTGTGTCATCCAACGTCTCCTTGTCAGCACCTGAGGGGTATGGCAAGAGAGGGAGATAAAACGAGAACAGATGTCCTGTGAAGGATTATGGGCATCAGCAATCGCTGACTAATCATCGATATCGTTCTTTCGTGTCCACCGTATCCCCGATCCCAATGATCCGGGCTGGCCAAAGTAAACGTTCATCAAAAGTCGCGAATAATTCCACATAATAAGTATTAGACGCTCTTTTCAACAACTCATTGCCAATTCAGACAGTCCCGTTTCCAATATGTTTTCTCCGCGTCTGGTGAGAAACAAAATGCTTCACTGCCATATAGACGAAAACAATTAATATAAGAGATGCGAGAATGGGGACCAATCAGCCATAGTGAGGTAAACGCAGGACAGTAACCCGAAACAAGGGACCGTCAAGAGGAAAGAGCTTCTCAAGTATGTCCTCTCTTTTGGGACATCAAACACAGTCGCGGCTGATAGCGGACAAGGCTGAAGGCTCTTCAGAAGAGTAAGCTCTCTTTTGAGGTGTCTTTCTTGGGAGATTAGTGTACAGACAAGCGAGATGGCTCAAGGGGTTAGTCCGCGAATGTACTGACCGGAAGGTCCGTGGTTCGAACCCGACCTCTGCCTCTTGACTTCCCCTGTCTAGGCTTGGGCAACCTGGCAGCATCTCAGCCCTAGTGCTTCCTTCGGGTGGTATGGCAGCTAGGCGCCGGAAGGGTGCTACAGCTGAGCGATTTTTTTTTACAGACAAGCCCGGATGTGTCAAGACTTGGAGTATCAGTTGAAATTACGGCGTGGGGTTGGGGATAACGCGAAGAATACAATGAAATATTGCAAGGGCTTATTCTTTACTGTGCTGCGTTGAGTAGATAAAGAGGACATCGTCTAGAGAACCAGTGATTTATGCACCACAAGATTGTCTCAGTCATCAGTATCAGATCAAGCGCGATGCATATTGCACACATCGATCAACTGAAGGAGGCTAGGATCCCCAAAGATCCTTCTTGGCCAATAAGTGATTCCCGCACCTACAGGAGGTTAACTTCGCGTTCGGAATGTTTCTTCTGTTAAAAAGGCAGATTATGTGCAAGCTATACGTTCAGTTGGATAGTCTACGTTCCAAACTGGATGATTTTATGCTGAAGGGGTTGTCATATAGACTTTCACCTAGTATGTGATGAAATTTTGAAAGCTGAAAATTCATGCCGTGGGTGACTAGAAGACGATATTGAAGAAATCGACATGCGTCTTAAGTTGACGCATCAAATTGCGCGAAGTTTAGTTCGTATCCACGATGTCAGCGAATAGACCTTTTGAGCAAACTTCTCGCACGTTGGCCAAGTGTCGATAAAACTGCATCCAGAACAACAGAGCATGAGCAAAGGTAACCTTTTCGATATTTCATCTTCTAGCAGGACAGAAAAAATCAATCGACAGAGTGAACCGGGACCAGACAAGCTAGAAATCAACGAGTCGACAGTAACGAAAACGGCATTCCGAGTGGCGATTCGTAAAGAACCTACTACTTTTCTGCAGCTAGGGGATAGCATACAATGGCACGGCGGTTCTGAAGGGAACGTGAAGCAGGTGGTTGGAAGGAAGGGCTGTACCGACAGTGTGTGCTACGGACTAAGAAAAAATTCCCCATACAGGAAACTACTCACAAGGTTGCTAAAGAATATCATAAACGAGGGATTCAGTTGAGTCTCCCATGAAAACAAAATTGATTTGCAAATGAGTGTATATGTCAAAATAAATTTCTCATTTGTTCCCCTCTTGCTAATAGGATGTCAACTGACCACTTCGTGGCAGGATTCGAAAGAAACAGGCATTAGCCCGTCCAGGCACCGTTGTTTTCCCATCTACTCAAACGCCACTCGTAGAACAGGACAAGTAATTATAATCCATAATCGTTCAGCTGCAGCGTCTTTTTGGTACCTAGCTTCCATGCCACTAGAAGGAAGCACGAGGGCCGAGATATTGGACAGGAATATAGTAGAGATGTCCAGGGTTGGGTTCAAGCCACGGACCTTCTGGTCAGAAAGTTCGCGTCCTAACTACTGAGCTATCTAGAACTCGGTGATCTGACTTATCCCAGTAGGAAGAGAAGGTCATGCTTATCTTCTTTTTATCTGGCCGTCTTTGGCTTACCAGGATGCCTTCATCTCGACTGTTCCTGCCTAGATTTGGGCAACCTGACAGCATCCTCAGCCCTCGTGCTTACTCCAATGTTATGGCAGCTAGGCACCGAAAGGATGTCACAGCTGGACGATACCATGATGCCGACGTTTCCATCTGTTAGAGTAAAACGGTTTGCGTCAGCTGCAATGATGCACCGGAACAGCGGTCGGTCGGTCGGCGAATAGTTTATGGAGCCATTTGTTCCCCCGCATACAACTCCTGATACCCGAGTAAGGTAGAAGAACGCTACTAAGACCACTGCATAGAGCGAACTGTTAACTGATCCTGAGCTGCCCCTAACATATGTGATGCTGGTGATTCTGCGGTGTCGCTTACCACTGACCATGGAGTGGCGCTCTCAATAGGAGCAAAAGAATGATTCACATGACTCAGCCGTAGGATAACGCGAGAATCATCGTCATGGTGGTCGAGTTGTTCGCCGACCTTGGTGATTTTGTTGTTTGAGAAGTCATTTGCGCCCAAAGAGACGCGGCGTCGGATGCATCTTAACGATATCCGCTTGATCAAAAATGTTAGTTAGCAATTTCCTGGCGAATCTCTTTGGTCAGGGTTCCACGAAAACCAGTGGCTTACGGAAAACTGTGCGCAATAATATGATGAAACTGCTGAGAGTCGTACATAACCGGATAATATCCAACCAAACTTGTTCTCTCTCAGCTTGCATCTGAGGCTCGGACATGTTGTTCCACCATTACGGACGAACTGAATTCACTCAACCAGTAGATTTCTCACTTGTTGGTATCAGTCACCGGCTGTTACACCCTACGCATTCCTGGAGTTGAGTAAACACTGCAAACAATCAAATTTATACGAAAACTCGCAGATCTACTAATAACCAGGGTTTCTAATGGGAACCAACATGCCCGCGAGGAATACAATGAACTTTTAATATATTTATATCGTCCTTAGTGTTCCGCTCGTACAAGACAGCTGTTGGTTTGTTGAGCCCGGTATCTTACAGAGTATGGTCACGTGGGCACCGTGCGTGTGTTGACGTAACTAACAGAAACGGCGATTGTTTACATAGCCAACAGGCGACGCGGTGGTACCAGTAGAGACCAGAACACAGCAACTACCAAAGGTAGCTTTGCTGCTAAAAAAAACGCTGACTGCAACCAAAGTTCTTTTCCTTGAATTAAGACATACGCTGCACAAGTCGCACTGACAATTAGGTCAGAGAGTTTTTTATTTCCAAAACTTTGTGAAAACTAAGTTCCGGGAAATCCGGCCCACCGAAAATTTCTGGGACTACACCAAAAATCTTCAGAGTATGCAGCTTGCAGTACCAAGTCAGTGTCCCATAAAATGAATATACACCACTAAAAGATGATCTTTCCGAGAGGAACCGAGTACAATGCGGTAGATGGAATTCTGTTTAAACGTTGGTGCAGGCTAAACAATGCTCAGTTTATTTTTCATTACTGCTCGCTTGCCATGGAACAGGGAATACGGAATGAGCCTACCTTGAAATATCCACTCAGTTTCTCTACTAAAGCTCTTAGTGAGTGAGGAGAACCGGTAACACGTGATCTGTGGATCGAAGTTGGGGATTACTAGAAGGATGCACACGCCAGTCGATTGTGAGGTCAGGTGGCCAAAGTGGTAAAAATCCCTAGTACACTTGGTGGAGCACTACTAACCTCACCTGTTTTTCTTGGTTTTGTGCGCTCCGGCTCAAACCAGAATATTCACACTTTTAATATGTACATTAAAATCTGTCAAGTACACTCAGGGCTTTCGAGTCTGCCAGTTTGTCAAACGTGTCAGATTTTTAACAACCTAGTGCAAACAGATGATATTCTGTGGGGATTTCACCACCAAATACAAAACCCCGTGAAAATTATCACATTCTCGTATGTTCCTCACTGAACCATACCTTCTAGAGACTGGCTTGGTCACGTGTTCCGTATGTCAGTCGACCGACTTCCTCCTCGAAGGGCTGTTTTCGTACAACCACGTGAAGGGTGGAAACAAGCTAGGAGATGTCAAAAAGTGACTTTGCAGCGAAGTATGAAGGCAGTTACCAGCAAACTCAGTTGCGATGGTAATTGCCGTCTCCCTGGATAGGGACCCCGAGACGGGATACAACACTAGTTAGAGACAGTGTTAGACATGGCCCAGTCGTGCCCTCAATGGCGCTCACGTATCCAAGGTATTGCCCGCAATGCATTGCTCCCCTCCGAATCTCCCCAATTAAAAGTCCACTGAAAACCCTGTATTTACGCATCAATTATATCAACTACCGCCTCCAATGCGCAGCTATCTACTCAACCTCCCTAAATCGTTGGTGAACGAAATTGTGGCAGCTATAACATGTGTACTGCAAGTACACGGTTCTCACAGCTGATGATGATTCTCAGAGGGATAGGACCTCCAAAAGTACCACCCGGATTTTTGTAATCTGTATTAATCCAGGGAAATCTTTCGTGTATCTATATCACTATTATGATAACAAATAGTTTTCGTACGTTTCTAGCTTTTGTCTCCGACAGTTTATTCATCGTGAAAGGGTGCATATTATTGCCAGGTTTTCTTCAACAAACCAAGTAGTATTGTGTACCACAAGTCATATTCACAGTGCTTTTGTACTGAATTCTCAACGGCGGAGGAGATGAGCTAGTAACGAACAGAAGTTCCTATCTAATCCCAACAGTGTTTGGCTTGTTCCAGACACCTCATGTTTCAAGCGCCATACAAGACGCATTTCTCCAAAAGTTTCAAATTCCGGTTTGGAGTAAGGGCGTAGTTTTCTACGTTCAAGCACCCTGGTTATGCTTCCGGTATATAAATAACTGACTCTGGTAGAACACCAGATTACTCGAGAGATATCGCTGTGCTACTTGCGCCGTCCGGAACAGTCGAAATTACAAATGTAAACCGAGGAAACCCTAAAGTGTAGAAGTACATTCAGCGTGGTTTCAAGATGCATACGGCCGCACTGATGCCAACGTAGTGCGCAGGTTAAAACAGTTATCAAACTGTAAGATCTAGCAGGATAGGTAATCGTTTTCTAACTTTGCAATTGCTTACCTGAGTGTTGCGACAACAGTGAGTTATCGTGAATCTAGGGCGTAGTAAACGACTCTTTTCTCAAACTTTCTGTCATCATTGGATCGACCTTGACCTTTTGATACAGTGCAAATATACTGGTGACTTAATGCTCGGCAATAGGCTTTATGTTCCTGAAGCTCACATGGATCCACAGACGGGCTTAATGTTTTCATGGGTTGGTCTAAGGAACGTTAGTTGTCACCCAATGTTCTGAACGCCTAGGGCGTAGGATCTTCCCTCATCCGAAAAGGGAATTTCACGATATGTCAGTGACATTTCCGTTCTCCCTACTGAAAAATTTGGGATTCCAAAGTCTACCACCTCAAACAACGCTGGATGGTCCCCTCAAGTCCAGCTCACGTTCAAGGAAATCGAATCAATCGTTGTGGATTTGCATGCATCCAGAACCCGCATTTTAGGTTTGTTAACACATCTGACGTCGAAAATGAATTCGCTATTCCGTTGCTGTATTTCCCGGGTTTCTGGGGGAAGACTACTACGTCTTACTTTATGCAGAGATAGATGTCCTTACCACCTTTGTATTCGGAATTCAGAATAACTTTTGTCATAACTATTATCCAGGGATTCTCTGTTAGACAGGCAGATCACAATACTCTTGGGTTTCGAGAGTGGACAACATTTTCATCTGCTCTCACCCTGATGGACGAGGCACTAGCACAGGTAGACAACTTCGTGCACCTCGAAAGTCGCGTCAATGCTGGTGAAGGTACTGGGGATGAGCTAGCACTGCGTACATGCAAAGTAGCGGTTGCAAAGTTAAAACATCTTTGGCGTCGACATGATATGAATTTCATTGGAGTCATGTGTGTACAACACAACCTTGCGAGGAGTATTGTTTTATGCTTGTGAAACTTGGCCTGGTCGATCGATTGACACGGCTTTTGAAAGCCGATCTTTATGCAGTATTGTTGGGTGGGAGCAAAGAGGCTCGTCAAAGGGTCCTAGCAGATTGTTCAGCTTTATAGGACATGACTTCAGTTCACCGATTAAGGCGGCTGGAGAAAGTCCTGTGTACGCATGATCACCGACTATCTGACTATTCACTTTTCATAGCTATCAGTAGAAGTCGGAAAGAAAAATGAGTTGGCGGCGAGGCGGAGAAAGAAGTTAACTGCGTGCTTGGCTACAGTACTCCCCGTTTTGAAACTGAGAGACAGTGAATGCTTTTTGGCTGAAGTGGCTTGGTGATATGGTCAAATGCATAGTCTAGTGAATGGGACGTGTTCCTTACCGTGTTAGTCTCTACTAAAATTTTAACCCAAACCGCATGCAGCAGAAAACGACGAAAAACAACATTCGTGTTTTCCTCTCATTCACCTATTTCTCCTTCCTTCATCACTATCATGTGGGCATACTGAATAATAGCACATGAATCCTCGTTTTCTGTAGGAAATTTGAAACACAGGAAACAAACACCGGATACAATTCAACGAACTCTGTTTGACCAAACATTCTGGTGAGTAATTTCTTGACTAATCCATCTGGGAAAACGAGTGGGTCATTGCAAGATCGATATGGCAGTACGAAGTAGAAGTTGACGAGGAACTCAAATGAACAGAGAGGTACGTACGGCCCTCAAAATGTCCTGCGCATCCCGCAAGTGCTCAGAGTTTCTGCGTGTTTAAAACCACCGGCTGACTACCATGTGTACGCAGCACAAACTCCAGTGGGCCAGCTGCATCGTGCTGGGACAGTTCAGTAATGACTTGATCATATCACGGAGCTGAACATTCTTGTCTATTGTCTGTGTCACATTTGGTCCTATGCGTACTTTGGTGATCCGGCATTATCAGTGTGCTGATAGTGTCCACTCTAAAACAAATTGCATTGCTGTCTGCCACTATATCCTGCAACCTTGTGGTCTGACCCTGTCAGCCTGATACTTTTCGGGCTTTTGTTGCTTGTATTCTTAACCAACCAACGCCAAGTTACTTGACCGATGGCTCGAATGGAACATTGACACCAATCCACCATCAGCAACCGAAATCTTGCGTGAGATTTCAATCCTGAAGCGCGACAAGGCACCTGGCCCGGATGGTCTACACCCCGCGCTCTTCAAAGAAGGTGGCGAGGTCCTGGTGAACAGTCTGACAACCATACTGCAGAAGATTTGGAACGGAAACAGAATACCTGCCGAATGGAGCTCCTCGACCGTCATCCCGGTTTTAAAAAAGGGAGCAAGAACGTCATGTGAAAACCATCGTGGTATCAACCTGGTATCCGTCGCATCTAAGGTGCTCTCTGGCATTATTTTGCGCAGGTTGATGGATTATCGGGAGAAGCAGATTCGTGAGAATCAAGCTGGGTTTCGCCATGGTCGAGGATGCATCGACCATATCTTCACCTTGAGACAAATTCTTGAACAGCGCCACTCGTTCAGACGGCCCACGTTGGTCGTTTTTCTTGATTTGAAAGCTGCTTTTGATTCTGTCGATCGTCAGCAACTTTGGCAGTGTCTGGCGATCAAAGGTGTCCCTTCCAAATTTCTATCCCTTATGAGGGCACTGTATGCGAACTCCTGTGGGCGCGCACGAGTATACAGCAAGCTTTCGCCTGAGTTCACCACGCCCAGTGGTGTAAGACAAGGCTTCTCTATCTCACTTTTTCTCTTCAACTTTGTTATTGATATGCTGCTTGAAATTTCTCTGCCTGCCTCTGAAACCTCGGGAGTCGAAATGCTCCCGGGACGTTCCCTCACAGACATTGAGTATGCAGACGATATTGCTCTCCTTGGTTCAGATCCGTGAAAAATGCAAACGATTTTAAATAACTTAAATAATTCTACCGCACGGTTTGGCATGCGCTTCACACCCGAAAATTGTAAAGTGCTGCTACAAGACTGGGTGAGATCAAACCCACACCTCATGCTTGCAGGTGAGCCAATCGACGTGTTAGATAAATTTCTTTACCTGGGCAGCTGTATAAGTTCCGGTGGACTGGCTGGAGATGAGATTATTTCTCGAATCATAAAAGCCAGGGCAGCTTTTGCCAACCTCCGATACCTATGGCATCGGCGTGACGCGAGTTTGTCTGTCAAGGGACGAGTTTACACTACGGCGGTGCGATTTATACTGCTTTATGGATCAGAGACGTGGCCCCTACGCGCAGAGGACATACGGAAGATGTTAGTGTTTGATCATCGGTGTCTGGTCAGGTCTGGTGGGAACATAGGATTAGTTATGTTGAGGTACGTCAGATGGTCTTAGGAAGAAGGAACTCTCCCGAGATAGATGACTTACTCACGCTTCATAGGCTGCGCTGGTTGGGACATGTACCCCGCATGCCAGAAGACCGTCTGCCTCGCAGAGCTCTTTTCCTCCAGGCCTGTACTGAGTGGAAGAGACCGAGAGGTTGACAGTGTATGGCCTGGTAACGAAGTACGAAAACACTAACCAGTAAACTTAGTCGGGTGGGTAACTGTCGCCTCCCTGGATGGGGACCTCGGGACTCAAATCACCAGTGGTTAGTGACATTGGCAGAAATGGCCTAATCGCGCAGTCAGTGGCGCTCGTGCATCAAAACTGTCGCCTTCAATGCGTAGCTACCCAATTTCCGAACAAACTGAACATGCATTCGCCTCCAAGGCTTGGTTGTACGTTCCACATTCCCGTTTTCCGGTGATCGAAACTGTAGCAGCTGGAACCAATGTGCCCATGGTACACGGTTTATAGCTGATAAATTGAATTGAATTGAAATTGATTGACGGATGGCCAGTGATTCCGGCTCCGCATCTTTCTCACAGCATTTTGTGCGCGTAATCCGGCCACACTCCTACCCACCACTACTGCTAGAAGCAGACTATACGATATCTAGCGTCGCCATATAGGAATATTGCATGTTGTGAAGTTGAATATTGATTCAAACCCACCCGAAATCCAGGAGTGGTTGGGACGGCTTAAGCTTTGGTCCAGCATCAGCTGTACTCCGAAACAGATCCACAAGTCCACCTACTTTTCCGCTTCTTCTTATTATGATGTCTGCTCTGTCTCCTCTTGTCTCGCCTGATCATTGCCGTATCAAACGTTTCCCACCCATTTCTATCCGTAAAATTCATGCCACCTCACGTATTTTTGGCGGTGCTCTTCTGCTGGAAGGGACAACGTGCGTCAACTTTCAGAGTTAGTTTGTCGGACGATTGTTCAACCTCCTCCAAAAGGGACACCAATTCTTTATGAAGTTCAATCCTCACTTTTAGGCAAGGTAAACAAGTACCTCCGAAGGGTTCAAAAATACATCTCCGTGCGGTCATAGGGAAGAGCGTATACAAGTGGTGACAGATTTACTCGTCTTCATTAATACGTGCTGCTTGCGTTGGCGCCCGTAAGAATGCAGCAAACATGTTCGTTCATCGGAAGGCAGATCAACTATCGAACGCAACTACTGGAAGTTGGATAATGTGGCTTAAGCAGTCGGCCATAACTATTGCACCTCCTGCGTCCCCAAAATCCTCAATTCCGGAGACGATACCAAAGCTTTTCCGAAGGGAGACCAGTTCTTTTCTTACACCTGCAAAATATATTCCTGTCTATCCGCACTTGCCGGCCTGGTCCCGATTGTCTTCGATTACCACGAGGGATGTTCGCAGTTCTTTGCTAGCTCTCGGAAACCTGGAAACCACGTAGTCCCCTAGATATAGTTCCGAAAATAGACAGATTGGAAGTCTCAAGAGCGACCGGGTATTTCATGGGATAACACAGGGTACTTTCATTACGGCCAACCAGGTTCTATTGCTCACATGAACGTGTTCGGGTTGGCTGTCGACCCCGTCTTAAAAGTATGTTATTTCATCGACAAAATACGGATACGTCTTAAAGAATGTGCCATGATTACCGTATCTCCAAGAATCATAACACACACACAGACGTTCCCCAGGGATTTGCACCCTTCCCCATTCTTAATTCTCCTGCATCAGTGACTTATGTGGCTTGTTTCTCCCTACAATCACGCTTTCCTGGAAGTCACTCAACAGTATTCTTCCTCTTATCGCTCCGAACACGCTGCCACTCACCGATTACGCGACAATGACGCACTAGCCATCTTAGCACTGATCTTACAAAGATTCCCGAATACGGCAACGTTCAACCTATTCAAGCTGCTTCGTGCATCCATCTCTCTTCACCATTCCCCAATTGACATTCGCCTTTGGATCAGACCAGCTGCCATTTCCGATTCTCCGTCGTTTACTCTTCGGGTGCACCCATTTAACGACAAGCTTCCCTAGTTTACTCGCTTTTCGAATTTTAGCTCGTAAGTACATCAATCTGGTCAACTACTTCCCTAAAAATCTCAGACTGCTATTTTGTCTTGGATGGCTCCCTCCTACGTATGCCTACCTGACTCTAATCCGTACTCCTCATTATCACATTCTCTACCCCTGATGGTTCACGGAAACCCACACCGTCGGCATGTGGCTTCTCTAGCTTAGTTTTACCGCCACCACCGCGAGAGGTGCTCATCGCAACATGCTTCTTCCGTCACCTTACTTCAGTCTTCTAAGATTACAATCCACCCATGCATATCCAGCCATCTCTAGCAAGTTCCGATACCCCATTTTACAACTGAAACAAGTGCATCTACCTTCAGCCCTGGAACAGCTCATTTTTGGAAGTCCTAGTTATTTTTGTGTCCCCAAGCCGTCACTCTCTCTGACTCTTCGAAAGCCAAGTTCGTGCATACTCGTCAACCTAACAGGTTTTGTTACCGCACGTGCGTTTCAGACGTTCTTCACTATTTTCATACATGTCTTCCCGAGGCATCTCCCTCCTACATAATCCATTTGAGTGTAAAAATCTACTTACCCTCATTCGTCATCTTACTTGGTTGTTGCAGTCTAGTATAAGAACAGTACAGCTGTTCCGAGTAGCCTGCGTTCACTGTCGATCACCTAGTACTGTCAATACCGCTTCAGCTCTAACAGCATCTAAGTCAGAGCGTGTCCGCACCCTAAAAAAGTAGGGGACCTTCAAACATGCAAAAACCTTCTTAAGTATTTCTATGAATCTAATACTTCTTACACCCAGCAAGTGGGATCCTACCTGAACGTAGCAAAAAATGTCCCACAAGGAACGCTTCCCTACGAAAGGAGACACTTTTCCATTCTTGTGTATGATTAGACTGGAGGTTACTGTAATCCACTCACATTTGTCGAAGTAAAGCTATAGGGAACCAAATGGAGGACAGCCAGTCCATTCATTCATATTAACTCTAGGCAGCTGAGAGGTTGAGGCATGAACTTACTGACCAGAAGGCCCGTGGTTTGAACCCAACCTCTGCACCTGTCTAGAATTTGGCAACCTGGAAGTATCTCAGCCCTCGTCCTTCCTTGGGATGGCGTGGCATCTAAGCACTGAAAGGGTGTTACAGCTGAACGACGAACCAAGGAACGAAAGCGACTAGACAAGTCCATTGCAGCTGTTTTTACACCGCTAATCGACTCAATCATTAACGAATAGGCAAAAAAGGACTGAGCAATTAAAAGTGAAAAACACAGTGGTGTCGTTTAGCTTTCAGCACTACAAATTAAACGAACGGGCTAAACGTGACGTTCTTGTTTTACTCAAAAAAGTGGAAAGTGACCTCCTCATCAGGCTCCTATAACACGTACATTGGGGTTTGCACTTGTGTGTCAAGACATCGCTTGACTATGTACAGGCTGAACCAAAAATTCGATTCAATCGGTAAAATGTGGATTCCTCATCCAGTGCCTGTGATTCCTGTGTACAAACGGATGTCTGGCATTCAAACCACAGGTCTTTTGTGCGTGCGAGCTTAATGTGATCCTGTAGCTGCTTCATTTGGTGGAAAACGTATTCCTTGCCGGTTACCTGTAACGCAAATTCTCAGCCGTCATAACACAGGTTAGTTAGATGTGTGTTACCTATGGCGATGGCTTATCGCCACAGTCGGTGAAAACCGCATCATTCGTCCAGCTCCGGGGTTGCGCTCGTGAGTTATTCAATCACCGACGTTGAATAAATCAGTCATTAGAAAATCGATTATTGTCAAGGGCAGAATCAACCGGGCTTCAGACGAATCTCTCACTTGAAATGTTCTTTCAACCGAATGTGCGATGTAAGGGTGAATCGGAGTTCGTTTGGACTGATGGTTAAGATATCGTCATATTTCTCCTCATTAGCAACAGAGCACAAAAGATGGATACTATATGATGTTCCACGGGATGTCCAGAACTCGAGACAAACTAAGGAGGATTTTGCTCAATGGCCAGTTATAAGGTAGCCACGTATCGTCCGTATGTTCGGTCGCTCAGTGAAAAAACACTAACAATCCTACCGAGACCCCTTTATCCCCATCCAAAATACAATAACGCCAAGCAAATGAAAAAAAGTGACCCTAAAAGACTAAGTGCTGAAGAAACAAGTGTATTCTCCTTTAAAGCAGCAGCAATAAGCTCAACTGGCAGTGAGAAGTCAAGGTTGTCGGTTTCTACAAGAAAAGGTTTTTCAAGCGATAACGACGACTTCCAGTTCAGCATGTGGAAACCCACTGGAGAAACCGCTGTCACCGAAACTAAGTCGCGGCAATAACATCCAACCTGGCTGTAGATGTAATCACTACACGACCTTAAACATATGCGATGAAGTATGGTGGCCACTGGAGGATCATCGGCCCAACCTATCTTTACGGACAGACTCATTGGGACCGAACGACTCAGGTGAACATTAGCGTCGGAATCTACAATAACCCTGATTCAGATATACAAGTAGCACAAATCATGACACGTGGGCCTGTAAAAGATGAAGACTTTATTACGGCATTCCTAAACGAAACACTGATCTGTTAAGATAGGCAAGACAGGAAACAGATACCAACTATGACCCTCGCAAAGTAAAAACAAAAAAAACAACCGAATAAAACACATCATGGTGGAGAGACATGGTATTCGACAGAAGTCAAGATTGAGGTTTATGTAAGACCTACCAAGGGGATTAGGCGGATGCACTGCACGCAGCGAGAGCTTCGTGTCATTTTGACGACCAACACGCTCCTCAATCATGTAGTGCTGTGTACGGGAGTCGTTTGGACGGCTCACGGAACTGGACTGGAGACCAGACCCCACACCCGGAGAGAGTAGAGTTGCTGGGAGAAACTTGCTGAAGTACCCGCGTCCCAGTAGCTCACAAGTGAAGCACTCGCAAGCGCTATTGTTGACATCAAAGAAATGTTTGCCATAATAGATGAAAATCTCTTCGCCTTTCCGTATGTCGATTTTGGCTTCCAGACTCATTCGAGCATCCGCGTCACAGTTGATAGTAAACTGTTATCGGGAGTGGAAGAGCGCAAGATTTAGCTGAAGTGTAACATGGAGGAACGCTGGAAAATGAGTTGACAAACGATGGCGCCTGAATTCCTAATGGCTGCCATTGAAGGGCAGGCAACCGATCGGTGTCTCGGCACAATGCGCTGACGGTGGTGAATGAAGATCAGGAGTCAGAAGAACGACTCAACCGAACAATCGGAGTGAGTCGGAGTTTGGTCAGATATATGGAGGTAGAGTTAAAAAAAACCGGTCATTACGAAAATCAGTATCTAATTAACTCAAAACTGGTGGTTGGCTGCAATCAACCATGAACCGTAAGAATAAATGGAGACTTACTACTGAAATGTAGCCAAGTGAGAGCATTGAAATATAAAATTACATGGGAAGCTTCCTTCAGTCATTCATGCAAGATTTTACTCAAAACAAAAGGTAGACGAGATTTAGCTAAACACTCCAATCAGTCCAAGCCAGCAACCATGTAGAACTGCCAACCCAGTAGGGAAAGCACAAACATCCCCAGCAAGACCCTGTCATTGAGCACCGTCAGGTCACCAATTACCTTTAAGAGTCGGTAGTACTGTTGGAAGCGAAATACGGTGGATAGGCACAGTGCATGTCCCAGCCACCTGATAACTTTCAAAAGAAGTCCGGAATTCGATTCATTGCAATTGCGCAGTCTGGCCTCTTTTCGACTGAAAATGCGAGTACAACGGCTTCGCTCTTGCTGTCCGCAGTCAAACGCTGACCCGGTAGCATGGAGCTGCATGCATTATAGGGGTAATATAATATTGGCTAAAATGGTAAGTTACTGGAGGGACGGTGTTCATTACAGAGAGTACGGGCGGGTGGCATGGCAGCTAGGCACCGAAAGGATGTTACAGCTGAACGTACGGGCAGTTGGCTAATGAGTGCATGCACTCCCTGCGATGGTCTGACCGCAACCGAATACAGAGTAGGAATGCGAGAGAGAGAAACAGGTCTTTCGGAAAACCTGAACTGATTAATGCCAATTAATCACACGAAGTCATCAATAAACCAACACCCAATTTCTTCACCCGGTTGCGCATTCTTAAACCTTGAGCTTGGGTGAAAATACAAAGAAGTGGAACGTCATTCAACATAATACGATCAACCGGCTTCCTACTGTGTACAAAAGAGGTATACATTAGAAAAGAACGCTCATCACCACGGGCGCCAGTATAAAACAAAGCCGAGCATGATATAAAGACGCTTGGTATGGTCTCAGCAATTCCCACAAGCACGTCGTAGACTCTAAATTGTTCGAACCAAACGCCTGGAACCTTCACTCAGAGACTTGCAGCGGTGCGCTATATAAGATACTTTGAATCCGGGGAAGAGCAAACAGTGGTTTGCCAAACTTGAAGAACATAGTCGATCCTGCTCAAAGCAACCGTTTCTCGGACTGTTAATAATACATTCAGCCAATGGTTCCGTTAATTCATAAAACCCAAGAAGAACATGAAGAATCGATCCATGAAAAATCCAGAAGAAAGTCCTCATACTAATAATTGACTCTGGTTTCGTTTTGGACCAAAGCTTTATCTCAGCCTCTCGAAGTTAGAAAAAACTTAGCTCTCAACAGCGTTTCTCACAGGGAGCCCTGAGCTATCCGATATGATGAATTTGGGCTGACCTGCATACTACTTATGCCAAAAAGAAGTCCCCCAACAATACTCTGTGGTATAAAGTCTCCCTAGTTGCAATTCAAGTGCGTGATTACGGTGCATGTCTCCAGGCATGTTTTTCTATGAAATTCTGACCTCATTGTGTATTTCTGGTCCTGTAAGTACGTACGTCGAGACAGATCACCATCACTTCAGATACCAAAAAAAGTTTCTACGTGGACTGTACTTTGGGTTGCGGGTACAATTTTTTGTCGAAAGCAACATTCAACTCCACCAGTGCGATATATGCCTAATCAGGCTGTCGGTCAAACTGACAACAGAACAACTACTTAATTTGTTTCAGATTGAGAACCTTTTGTAATGAAAGCAGGTACGTAAAAACAAGTTTTGAACTGAAATACTCCGAGTTCCTGCTTCACTGGTCACCATATTATTCGCATTCAGATAAAGTCTATTGAATGGTGACCGTGAATCCTGCGCAAATCTCGAAAATGAGCTAGAAACTTAATACTAAACAGAAAGTAATCCCGCATTCACCGGTCTATTCATATGGGTCGGAGTTTCCGTGGCGGCAAAAGCAAGGAATCGGCTTCAAGTGGAATGTGACATTACTAAAGACAATGATAGGTTAACGGGCATCATTGATGCATTGCGTTCTGACACCAGCTCACAACCGGATAAGGTGACTTCTGGCTAGCAACTGGTGAACATAAAATTCGCAGTAAAACGGCTAGGAATCAAAAGTTAATGCTTTTGGCGCTTCCAAACGTGTGGACTTGCATTCGTCTTTACTAATAATTTCACCAGAGTGACTGTTGGCGGAGTCTCTCAGATGATAAGCAGTTAGCCAACAAATGGTCAATGTAAGTATGGCAAGGTTCGTAAAAACTGACGGGGGTTCTCGAAGATACATAAATCACTAACCTCACAATTGGGTTGACAATCGTGGTTGACATAAGCTGCCGGACCCAGCCATAACTGGGAACAGTTTTTCCGCGAAGAATACATAACGGAAAAGTCATTTTTGCGATGTTTGAGGAAGGATGCCTCCTCTGCGTGCTTCATTTCAGCGATGCACCCAACGAGAGTATGGATTCTGGTACCTTTGGGCCTACAGATAGTCGAGGCTATATGCTCCTGGAAAGAACTTACCAATCTTTGCTGGCAAAAATTGCTGCACCCACGTGATCTTCTGACGCATAACGCGAACATGGCCGGATTTCCACGCCTGAACGATCGTCAAGTAGCAACAAGTAACGATAAACCTGGTATTAGAAAGAGGAAAAGCTAGAAAAGAAATGAACAATCGATTCGCTCACATGTTCTCTGAATCGATGATCGGATTTCAACGACCGTTTGACAATGTTCGAGTCCGATGTGAGTTGGTCATAGGCGGTCTCGTAGCATTTATGCTTTTGAAAGGAAAGCAATACATCTCGAAACTTGGCTTTAATACGTTCGGGGATTCGAACCTTCATTCTGTGGAAGCAATCAGGTAACATGTAGATGCGTATAGGGACTTACTCTGTCATTTTGTGTGTTTTAAACTGAAGGAATGCATCAACTGTTAGGGCGGAGGCTAAATCGTCGGCTTCAGCTAGCTCTTTCCAGTTCATTGCATGATGGCCCGTGACATTCGGGAGACTTCCTGTATTTTTGTTGTATATCGCCATTTATTAGTCGGAATGGTCGTGGAAATTCAATCAAAAGCGGCCATATTTATCGCAAGCACTGGCTGAGAGTTCGCACCAGCATCGCTAAAACTAGACAAAACATACACAGACATGGTCATTAAGAGTAACAGGTAGGTATAAGACGCGAACTTGTAGTTAGATCTTGGTTTACTTTGCCGCCCCACTGCTGAACCGATTACTCAAGAGTAGTGACAGCGTAACCAGTTGGGTATTGGTGGGAAATACCTGGTCTGTATAAGAAAGTCCACACAAAGCGTCTGCATGGAGTACGCTTCATAGGGAAATCAGCAAGGACGGATCAACAACCGGCATTTACACTCGGTATCAGTGGCCTCAACGGGAATTAGGTTCTGACCAAACTAGTGCAATCAGCACGACTCCGAACTACACACACACATCAGCCTTTTCACAAACGGATACCTTTCAAAGAATACCAAAATGTCTCCTCAAACCATGAAGCAGCGGTTGGCACCGGAGCAATACCCCCTTAGTATAAAGTCCTAAGAAATAGGTCGTCATACATCCTCCAATACCAACTTGGCGGATCAGAAGACTGTTTAAGTCGGACCGAAACGGCATGGGAAACATGTTGTCATGATGGTACAGTTCAGTATAGCTGTCGGTCACGGAGATGAACAAATCGTTGCACCGAGATAAGGTCCAGTCTTTTCGCAAAGTGTTCAGTCATTTCGCGTTCCGATTGTTATATACTAATGTGTTAAACTGTTTACTTGCTATTCATTAAACTAACTGTGTTTCCTAATGTTTTAGCTGATGTACTAAAATTGTTAGAAGATTAAAGCCAATCATTCGGCAATCCTCCTTCTCTATTTCTGGCTCAATCATTCGAGTGCACAACAATTTAATCTTCTAACAAAATCCAACGGAACGATTGTTTCGCCCAGATCGGTTTGACGCCGATCCCCAATCTTCTTCTGCTTCAGAACAATGGATCCATTGGCACGAAACGTTTACTAATTTCCTCTCATGCATCGAACTCCCAAACGTTGACAAAAGAAAAATTTTGGTAAATTTTCTTTCTCCGTCCGTCTATCAATATGTTCGTGAATGTACTACTTACGAAGACGCCATCCAGACGCTCGGAACGATGTACATTAGGCCCAAAAATGAAGTGTTTGCTCGTCACGTGCTGGCTACTACCAAACAAGAACCGGGTCAATTAGTCGACGCATTCCTGCAAAAATTACGTTCCCTTTCCAAGGACTGCAATTTTCGTGCGGTTCCTGTCGATGAGCATCGGGATGAGGCTATTCGAGACGCTTTTATCACAGGTTTACAGTCTAATTCCATTCGTCAACGATTACTAGAAAAAAACACTCTTAAGCTTCAACAAGCGTTTGACGAGGCACGTCTGCCTGAACATGCTCAACAACAGGCACTCTCATACGACTCGTCTTCTCATGTTCCCTGTGGTGCTGCATCTATCAAAACGGATAAACCTCTGACTCCTGTTCGTGATGCACTTATCGCTCAGACTGACTCTAATGACGCGATTGCAAGCACATCCTTAGCTTGCTTCTTCTGTGGCAACGGCAAACACATTCGTTCAAAATGTCCGGCTCGTGAATCATTCTGTAATTCCTGTGGCAAGAAAGGTCATTTCCAAAACGTTTTTCGATCCAAGCCGAGTTCAAGTCGTATCACATCGTCGGTGAACCCTGATGTCTCATCCATTTTCAACATCTCTTCATCCATCGGACTTTCCAAATCAATCGTTGATGTTATGGTGAATAATATCCCACTTTATGCTCTTATCGATACTGGTAGCTGCGAAAGTTACATTTCTTCTGACATCGCACTGAAGCATGGTTGGACAATAACATCCTCTAAGAGCGCTATCTCGATGGCTTCAACGAATATATCTTGTGTTACTAGCGGTCATCTTTATGCTACCGTGCTGTACAAAAGCACACGATACGAAGGTGTCAAATTCTCGCTCTTGCCCAATTTGTGTTCAGACGTCATTCTTGGCCTAGATTTTCTCAGCCAACACCAAAGTGTGGTCATACCATTCACGGGTAAACGGCCCCCATTCGCCGTATGCACACTGAAAGAAGCGAAAGTCAATGCTCCCTCTTTGTTTGACAATCTCGCCCCCTGGGTGTACTCCGATTGCTACAAAATCTCGTCGTTTCTCTCGCGCGGATACGGTATTTATCGAGACGGAGATTCGGAAGCTACTAGAAGACAAAATTATTGAACCGTCTAACTCCCCTTGGCAGGCCCAGGTTCTCGTTACTACAAATGAAAGGCATAAGAAGCGCATGGTCATCGATTACAGTCAAACCACAAATCGCTTCACGTACCTTGATGCGTATCCTCTGCCAAAGGTGGACGAACTTGTAGAGAAGGTTTCCCATTACACGGTGTTTAGCACACTAGATCCTCAAAGTGCGTACCACCAGATCCCCATCGTCGACAAAGACAAGCCATATCATCATCATCGACAGCATGACATCAGTGTTCAACACTGATGCTTCACTGCCGTACAACCATGATTTATTTGAAAGCCTTATTGTGAAGAAAAGAATAAAGGTGGATGGGGAAGGGATTTAATGCTAGCTTACTACAATCATTCCGAGGTGCCTACACCTTCAGACACTCATTCAGGCAATCTGGATAGAGACTGACAACAAGAACGCCACTAACATCAGTTGGCAGCCATATCTTGCAGCGTTTCCAACCAGGCACAGTGGGGATCACGCGGTGCCCATCCTGGAAGGCGAGTAGCACCGACAGCACCCAAACGTTTCGTAATCTCCTTC
>SJOL01007796.1:155680-168767 GCA_004794785.1 Opisthorchis felineus | reverse complement strand
ACCTGGAGGGCCAGGAGACTGTGTTCGTCAGACCTCTAACCATTGACCAACCTGGTATGAGAGACTCTGTGAGTGTCGCGGGGACACCCTCCAGTATAGCTCAATGGGCTTTCAAATAAATCATGGTTGTACGGCAGTGAAGCATCGGTGTTGAACACTGATATCATGCTGTCCATGATGATGATGATGATGAGGATGATAAGTATTTATCTTTCGCTTACAACGGGCACGTGCGCGGGAGCCAAGTTGGTTGCTCCAGTCACATTCTCAGCCTTCCAACCATAACTCGATCAACTGCGTATGCTACCGTGGAGACCCATGGACCTCAGGTTGTGTTGCAGATGTGGACACAACCATTAGAAAATATGTTAAAACTAATAAACTGGAATGCATAGCAGTCAACAGCAGACTAAGTGCTGCAAGGATACAGGTATTCTTAGGGGAATGCATATAGGAATGATAAAAAATGACTTTTATCATTCGTCCTACAAACCGACCCACTGCAGCTGACAGTCCGACCAAAAATAACAGCTCGACAGCTTGTTACGAAGAGAGCCCGGCACTGACGTTAGTATACTGCCTGGAGGCCTGAAGAAGGGATATATTCGTCTGACGTCAGACACGACGTATCTTGCATCACAACTTCGGTGAGGCTCGAAATAACTACAGCGATGCTTGATGTTGTGCGCCACCGTCCCATCTGAGGCCTAGAGTTCTGGCACCTTGAAACCTGTCATCCAAGTTCTTCAGGCTGGAATTTCAAACAGACTGAAAGCGTGGTTATCATATATTGGTGAAGAGGTTCTGCCCAATCTTGTCCTTCATATTGAAATAACCGGTGGGAGGCGGATCGCATATTCGTGTCCCCACTTATAGTCGCACCTGTAGGCACGCGCCAACATAGGTTGCCAGTGTACTGCTGTCAAAGATGATACAACGCATCTCCATAAAAAAGCTAAACATTACTGAGTTAACAAAGCCAATTCCTACAGTTCTATCCAGCTCCGGAGCGCCGGTAAACCACCTTTTGCGTTCATACAGCACTGACCGCTACTTGAATATGCTAAGAATGAAGATGAACTTAGCCTCTACAGTCCTTCTCAGCGTACGACTACCTTATGGATATCCAGCGGCTCTGTTCAGCTAGTAATCATCGACAGCAAAACGCCGGTAATACATACTAGGGCTCACACAATCACTAAAGGATGTTCTAGCAAAGAGTGTAAGAAAACGGCATAGAATTACAGAACTACCGATTGGGGAAAGTATTTAGAATGAAATGCCTACGCCGTTGAACAACAGTGAGGCGCCAACAGCAAGACGGATCCAGCATCAGTTGCCGACCTAATCCAACATAAGGCCAGTGCGCAACTGCAAGCTTTGGATAGGTTGTCCGGGTGGGAGATGACAGAATACGCTCCACTGGGAGTTAGAGGTAGAATATAAGACTTTGGACCTGCAAATACGGACCAGGTTGTGATCAAATTGAGTGACGTGGGCAGAAGAGTATGTGGAGACCAAGGGACAACTTATTGCCTGGGTGAGGGGAGAGTAGTGAGAATAAGATGCTCGTCGTTTCTGTCGAGTCTTATTTTTAGGATTCTGGTCCGTTTTTGCCAGTGGGTGGAAATGTTGTTGATTACGCGGCTGACGATGTGTCCCCCTGATTCGTCTCACTAGCTGCTTGGCCGATGGAGGCCGGCAGCAAAGATGGCCCTCTATACTGGTAACCAAGTAGGTGTAAGTACCTCTGGGAATGTACGGCTCGAACGCTGTAGGCCGTGTTCCTGGTTAGCGTCACGTTGGGTGATTCAGTGGAATCCGTGGTTAGATCCTGAGGTTTGGGTAGGTGAGGTGATTGGGCTTACTGGAATTGCAGCGAACCTGCGTTGCGTTCGATCTCACTCTGTTTGCATATGGGAGGTGCGAGGATAGGGAGGTCCCATTGTAAGCTGCTTTAAGGATGTAGCAGACTTTGAAACTGGCAACGGTGGTAAGTACTGGGTGGATTGTTTTAGTTTTCTTCAGTTGGGAGACGCCTGGATAATAGTGAGGGAAGCAAAATAATTGCAGTTTATTTGAGATCTGAACGAAATAGGGGACCTCGTATTATCGTGCAAGCCTGTTTTCAGTTTCCGTTGACTGCCTTCGTTTGCATTTGTTTTCGTTCTAACGTGCACCCTAGCAGCCATATTAACTTACGTTTGTGGAGCGCCATCTGCTTGCCGATGCTGTATACGGTCCCTTTTTCGCTTGCAAATTTGACAGTCAAACATATATTAGCGCGACGGTTGCACATCACATTCTCCCCCGAATATTCGGCACAGCGTGGTCGTATCATTAGCCACCAAGTAATGTACAGTCGATTCCAGCAGCCACCGTAAATATTAGTGTCTTGCCCGACACTAAAGCACAATAAGATCTTGAGCCCTGGCATCGAATTCAGCTCGGAGGGATCCAGCCTTTTCGAGGAACTGGGCTAGCAGTTATTCTTTCCTTCGAACAACCTCAGGCTGGCTATGCTGTACAGGCGTCTTCGGTCACATAAACAAGACGGGTTAGTGTAATAACGGCGTGGGATATTTTCTCGTGAGTGCTCCGATTTCCTGAACAGCCTGATGGACGAAAGTAAGCAGACCAAGGGGTACCGACTGAAGGATCCGGGCCCGGTCTGTGATAAATCTTGTATGCCTATAGAAGCGTTCCTCGTGGGATCCGGCTAAGGTAGGACAGGGGAAGGGACCGACGTCAAGAGGATAGTGGTCATGGGATAGGCGGACATACGGACTGATGACAGTGATGCGCGCCATTAACGGAAATCACGGCCTGGCACCAACACGGTAACAAACTGCCTGTAGGAGACTAGACCACTTTCCTGGTACCACCGTGAGCATCCGTTACATTGTGCGCACTTGGTTGGATATATGCCTTGATCTAACCGGACAAATCGGTCACATCTCTGTTCCATAGTCTAATTTTTCTTATGAGATGTCTCAATGGAAATCATGTCGGTGCATAAAGCTAATAAGTCTGGTGGCGAAGGTTGCCCAACATGGAAATAGCTTTAAAGGGTTTGTGCGGGACGAGTAAGCGTTATTTCTAGACTATCCTACCCCGAGATCTCCCGGGAAGTTTCTGGTGGTATCCGTAGATTGCACATGTTGCGAGTTGAATATTGGGCACGAGGGCTAAAGCACAGGTATCTCTCCGTCCCATAGTTGGAAGGCCGTTAGCTGGAAAAAGCAGAAACAGTGTACAGGTAACCGAATTCACTGAATTTGCGCGAGTTCGATGGTCTCAGACGTTGCATATCTCATAGAGAAAATGGATGTGATAATAAGCACGTCCAGCTATCACACAAAAGACATTACGTTGTGGAACCTCTCCTCCCAACTGGTTCAGGGGAGCCGAATCAGTCATCCAGTGGACCCACCCTGGACACACGCACCTGACAGGGTTACCGGAGGATCGTAGTTGGAAGCAACAAAAAAATCCCGGTGAATAAAAAGTAAGAAAATGACTTGTCTGAGGATTGTGCGCACGGATGTGAGCTTACCCTACAGCAAGAACGTGGACGCCTGCAGACTGAGTTGACTGGAATTCCCCACATAATCTTGTGGTGCAGTAGAAATCTGGAAAACCCCGCTCCATTGTAGCGCCGGAGTGGCGACTGGAGAAATCGAGACTTAGTGTTGTCCACGTGTCCCTTGGCATTTTGACATTTTCCAAACGTTTTTCCGGTCCTGGCAACTTGTTGATTAAGCGAAATATCATGGACTGGTGCCAGGACGGTGTGTAATGAGAGGGCTCTTTTGCATAAATGGGCACTGGGCCGTATTTCCCAGTTCCTGGCCAAAGATCGTAATCAAAAATGCAGTGAATGGACGAGACTACACGGGAAGCTGACGAGAAACACGGTGAAAAACTGAAGGGCATTCCGCACAAGGGACAATTGGAAGGTTGGTTGGGGGACCTAAAAAAATCTACAAATCCGAAACCGGCAACGGACCAAGCACACATTTGACAACCTATTGGACAAGAGGATCAGCAGGCTTGCACGTGAGGACAATAGGTTCAACAGGTCTGCACACCAGTAGGAGGCCAAAACTTCGTAGGCTTGCTTCGGTGGGCTGTGGATCCTGGTCACAGTTTCGGGGTGCGTACCTGAAAAGAAAGTGAAAGGAACGGGGCTTCATCGGCTGCTCCTTAATGGAACTGACAGTATCTAAGCTTAGGGGATCACGGATCGATACACAGGGTCGGGGATTTCGCCCAAGCTTCCCGGGTCGGGTTCGTTCTTGTTCTCCAGCGGCTTCCGTTTACCTGAAGGACATATGCGAGACGAGGGCGGTGCGTTCGAAATTAATTTCGTTTCATGTTCGTGCAGATTTGTGAACGAATTTTTTTGCTGTTGGATTTTTTATACAGTCAGCGCGTCATTTAGTTGAAGTTTCCACTCTAGTATAACATGTGCATGAAAAACTATGACATACTGCACTCGCTTATTCACAATCATGAGCCAAGCTACTTTCCGCTGCAACTACCGGTGGATCACAACAGAAGTGGGAGAAATGGATGTCCGTCGACTGCAAGACGTAGGATGTAATGTTATGCTTTCCGTGCCTTGTGGCATTTTATGTTTACGGGCCTGCAGGAGATCGGATAAACCGAGCATTCAATTCTCCTGACTCATTTGCGTGCGCCAACCGCCTCTACCTTGGGGCCGTCACTCATTCCACCACTAGCAAGAATGAAAGCAAATCCTCACTTCTAAGTCGGAAAGACCAGTGCAAGCATTTCATTTTGCTCGGGAACCCCGAAGAAAAACTGGTATTTCTTCTGAATGCTCTGGAAGGTGCAACCACAAAGAAAGCAGCGGCGTGGGCGAAAATCGACAGCAAATTTTCCCCTCTGAACGGGTACCTTGAGCTTTTTGTCCCGGGTCCATTGGCGGCCAAAAGGTTGATCCAGCTAGCTGACGCGGCACTCAGGAACACCAAGGTGCCTCTGGTGGACAAGTGAATAACTGAATCCGTGTATCTTTCTACTTCTCGAAAGCATGCTATCGAGTCCCGCACGTTCAACTTCTCCACAGATCTTATGAGGATCAATGAGAAATTCTACGCTGGATAGAACATTCCAAGTGAAAGTAGGCTCGACCTTTACTTGTTCAGCGACAGTCTGTTAGAATTCCTCCGTGGTCTGTTTTGGGAAAACTTCTGTTTCTGACCTACGTTAACGACCCTCCGGATGTGCTTTCAAGCGTCCTCCGGATGGACGTAGACGCTGCAGTGCAGTGGTTACTGGACTAGCACCCTCTGTAGATCCAAATCCCACTTCGTAGGACCGATTTTCTTCTTTTTGGCGTGGTCTAATTTTGCCACCCTAGTCCGTCCAAAGATGGTCTGTTCCTCATACACGCCCTTCAGCAACTCTTCTCCAGCCACCACTTTACGCATCGCCTAATGGCCAGTGATTTTTTAGGATCCAAAGGCCTCCTGGATGCAGTTCCGACGCATCGGGCTCATTGTAATCTTGGATTGGCACTAGCCAAAGTCGTTCAGCAGAGCGCTTGACCTCGTCACGCTAACGCACCAACCGGATAACACGCAGGCCGAACGCCATCCCTGGTGGATTTGGTTATCTCCAACGTAAACCACTCCGGTGATAAATCCTACTCAGGGCTCCATTGGGACATAGTGACCACTGTGTGCTGACCTCTGATTTGATCTTCCACTGGGCCAGGAACCTAGAAATTCAAAAGTGAGCTTGAAACTTGTGCCGTGCAAGCTTCACAGAAATACGTATCCTCCTTGACCAGCTTAAACTGGGACCTGTTTTGGTGCAGGAGACCTACCGGACCACTGTGAATAAAATTCACTTGGCGAATCAGGTGTTTGTGCCAGAAAAACTAGCGGTCGCTCGAGCTGACCAAAAGCTACCGAAAAGGGTTCGACGACTTCTGGAAACAAGGCTCAAACTACTCTTCAAAAAGGTAACTACATGAGACGCAGAAGATGGGCTGTCACTTCGTAGAATGCGGAACCGCTGTAAATAAGAACTCCGCCAATGGAACATACGAGAACAGGCCACGATACTAGACCTCGCCCGAAAGAACAAAATTATTATATTTAAGTACGTAAGACACCGCCGAAGGAACAATTCAACCACCTTCTCCTCTAGGTGTTGAAACATGGAGTCCTCGCGGGAGCGGAAGGGGAGAAAACCAAAAGCAGTTGAAGGACAGGGTTTGTTTCTAAAACGAGGATTTCTCGGGGACCTCAACATTATTTTTTCACTCATTTTTCATGGAATGAATGAGAGGCTAATAGCACACTACGTACTGAGTTGCAGCGAGCACAACCTTTCAGAATCTGCGGCAAACTTTCATGAGGGGTGGAATACGGCGGACAAAAAAGATAGGAGGAAATCATGAATTCTTATTAGGAATATGGCGCGTCCGTACGGTTTTGGGACACTTGTTCGTTTGTCTCTGGGCCAACACAAACCGAGTAGTTTTCGTGTATTTCTGTGTTAATAAACGAGCAGTTTCAAAGCCCTTGGGCGTCTAGAGTGCGTGTTGCAATATCTAGTGCGGCCGAGTAAACAGCGTCGAGGTCGGATCCGTGCCTTTAATGTTTGAGAGAGACCCGTGCGAAAGCCTATAGGGACAGTGGGGAGATATTGATTTTACTCAGAGGCCAGATATCCCGAAAAGACAGTTTTAGGGAAGCCTGTGCCCGGACCAGCTGATGTGCCCGGGCTTGTATTCTGCAGCATCTCACTGCAAGTAAACGTCTTGGCAGACAGCAGTACAGACTTCAAAGTCCTTGACGCGGCGAGTTCTGGAATGTCTTGCCGACCGATTTCATCTTCAGTTCAGTAGACTGCGACTCATCTCAGGAGCTTGTCGCTCTTTCCTGAGGACAGAATATAGTTTGATATAAAGCTTCCGTCTACTTCAGAGAAGCGTTCCTATATTAATTCCTACAACTTTCTTCGGGGCGGACATCCCAGAAGTGACAAGTTCATTAAACCCAGATGGCTCCTTATGCCAATCTTGAGACTGTAGCCCAAGGGTCGCGGTGCAAGTATCAAATGAGATTTCTGAAAGAGATGAACTGGCGTATCTTTTTCATGCCATGTAAATGGGTGAATTTGAAATAAAAAGTTTTATGGGGGTAGATGTGGATTTGTTCGGTTACACTTCGGACAATATTGGATAAGTGAACAACGTCTACATCTGGCGAAGATGGAGACGGATATATAAGACCACTAAGCATCCAGTGTTGCCCACTGAGTAAGCTAGGGCATATGGGTAAATTTCGTAAGAGCAGTGACCGCGGGGACTGCACGCAAGCGCAAGGAGCCTGCAGTAAGAAGAAATAAGGCCACAAATCTTGAGGGAATCAGCATCATATGTCGTGCATCCCGACTGGTTTACTTAATTCTATTAGATCTCAGAGTCCAACCCGATTCGGATCAGGGGTTGGAGGTGTCGATAGGCAGGAAATGGTCCTGCTGAAAATATCACCCCTTACGTGAGGCGAACAGTAGAGATGGCAACAAATTATCCAACTGATGATAGGCCGTAGCTGGTTGTCCGTGACGGAAGTCAAAGCGACTCAATCCTGGCTGTGGAAATTGGTCGATACTGTGATAGATACTGTGATAGATTACCGCGATTGAAAAATTGGACATCACAAAAACGGTCACAAACGGTTTTAAAAATAACACTAAGTAGCACGGAAAAGTTTGATTGGCACAGACGGCCAGCGATTGCAACGCAGCAGATTCGTAGACGAAAGACAATGGATGGTGTTTCAGGTACTCTAAATTAATGAGTGTTCAAGGAACTACATTCAAAGGCACGTACAAAATCGCCGCAAGGTTGCTTTGTTAACTCTACAGAAACAGAGTAAGATCACGCTCCAGTACTTCAGAAATTCTCGCGGAAATGACTGCAAACTATTTACGGCAGCTCAGAACAGCGGTAGCCATCAAGCCGGTAAACGCATTGGGAAAAACTGACTGAAACAGAAGGCAAGGCTGAATGCCGTGAGAAAGACGAACGGGATCTACAACAATGCAACAGTGACTACAAACATAATTTGGTCAAATTTGTCGAAGAAGTGCCACCAGCATACATGAACGCAAGCTTATGACAGATAGAAAAACCAGGTGTCAGTTGCATCGTTTCATGAGTCAGCGAGAGACATCCGTTTAATTGGGATAACGTTCAATCACTTTCAGAATGAGGAAACAAAACACGAAAAAGAGTCTGCCAAGGCGTGAAATTCCACACAGAATTTATTCAACAAACACATCTATATCGACCCAGTTTATCAGCTGCTACGACTAAAGTAAGCATACAATATCGGGTCTGTGAACCCCCTAGGAAATAATACAACTTAACGACAACCGACGGACAAAGAAGGGAAAAAGAAAAAGGAACTGAAGATGGAAGGTCATCGAATCAGTCAATCCTGCAGAGTTAAATCGCACAACAAATTGAGGAGGAAACGACCCAATAACCACAGAGGTACAGAACTGTTGAATTGAAGGCCTGGAAGGAACCAACCTCACAAAAGTAACCGAGACCACAACACAACCCGTATTCCAATCTGACCAACCAAATTACCTGAGGGCCAACTCGGACCCTCTTGGTTGCCCTGCGGTTGTCATTTTTGAAAGCAAATGTGCACAGGCGAATAACGAGGTGTTGCCCACGCGACCGCTCAACGACTATATCACCTAAACATGTGTTGAAACGTTTGCAGTGCGACCGCCAAGATCGGCAAACAGACCAACCATGAGGCAGGCCCTACATGTTGCACATATTCTGCGTTATCACTGGGCCTAAACCGTGCTACTCTGAGTAATCGAAGCAGTTATGAGGGAAGGACGCTGACTGCCCTTACCCCTTACCTCATTTGATGGTTTCTTCTAATGTGAGTTCTCAGTACAATCGCACGCGTTTTTATAGCATTTCACCCCATAAGCAACAGAGAACTGTCTGACATGCACGTGTATGTGACCGCAGAGATCAAACAAATTCGACTTTTCAGGAATAATAACATAACGGATGTTCTAATGGATTGCAAGATGGTCGAAAGGGTCTCAGTAAGTATGCTAAATCGATCATATCTATCGTATACTGACTCGCTACACTTCAACGACCTTTTAGTTTACAGTACTGCTAGCAACGTGGAATAATTAACCATCCACGATTGCTTATTTGGATAACCTCCCGCATAAAATGCCAACACTCAACAATCGCAGGGGTTTTTTCTTCTCATGCAATATTTACTAACTGAGCTAGCTCTGGATAATTGAGTTGCTGCAAATCCCGCCATTAATGTCAAAAAGAGACAATGGACAAAGAGCCATCTAGTATTAGGGCATAACTACAAAAATGTACGGAACTATGCAACTCGGCAATCTAATTTTACGGGTACGAACACGTGCGGATATCCTGCTAACTAGGCTGGCGCCTCCTTGATCGGACAGCCAATGTTCGGCGTGTTTGCGGCTGGTATAATTTTAGCTGCATTCTGACGACCCATGTGTAGGATGAGGCTGCATGTGCGCATAGACTATATGATTGAGAAATCTTGGGAATTTTTTTCGTCAACAGAAAAAACAAAATCACCCTTTCATAGCTATAATGAATGCTAATGCGTTCCAAAAAATATATAAGCTAATCAGCGAGAGGTACTTTATCGTGTGGGAGCTCAAGGTATAATGTAACGGCGTATAATGCTGACAAGGAATGCAAGGAGTCTATTGTTTAGTGTCCGGGCTCCGCCCAGGTATTAGTCGGAGTGGGTGATTGCTTACTGGCTTATTATCTGAGCAATCACTGGGTCAGCACTTCCAAGACTTGCATCTCTCTTAAGGCATGCTGAAGAGGGGACATTACCGAAAAGCAATACAGAGGTTAGAGTATTCTGTAACTTTGTTTGTTTCGTCTAAAATTGGGGACGGATCCCGGCAATGGAGCCATGGAAGCAGTTCAGAGTACGTCACTATTACTGCCAACCGGATAAGTCAGTGATTTTGCTGAGGTCAGGTGTTGTAAAATATTTTTTGGACCCTAGCCAGACCGTAGCGTTTTACCTACTTATAGTATAGCATTTAGCTACCTTTTAAGCACACCTCATCTTTAATCGCACTCAACTATCCCTCCAACCCTTTCCCGCTTGATAAGGCTCCCCTGAGTTCTAAGCTATGCAGCACCATTCCAGCGGGGCTAACTATTACCTAAATCGAATCGAAAAATGCCACCACTCCCATCTTCCTCTAAGCGGTTGCTGGACCCTGATTCCCCATCATCCTTCCCCTCATTGTGTCCAAAAAAGCGCCCTGCATACAAAAGGCCCAACACTCAACCCCCTCACTCTTCAAGGCCAGTCGATAGAATGCCCCAGTTGAATTCAGACTGCTCAGTTGTACTAACCGACATTTCCCTTCCTGCCCCACTCAGTAGCTGTCTTCCCTCCTCGTTACCAAAGAAATCTCAGCACTATGCTGACCTGGCAAATTTCAGCGCTCGTGTGCATAAGATGGAGAGCGAGCTAATATCCTACCGTAGCATGCTACCACTAGCCTGCCTCCTAACTCCTGATGCAATGTGTGATCCATCAGATCTTGCAAAAGCGTCCGTCTTTATTGACACACTCGCCTCCGAGATTAGTCGGCGTATGCAATGCCGTAAACAGGTCTTAATATACAATGCTCCCGATCGCATCCCGGTGGAACGCACAAAAGTTGCCATCCTGACAGCATGTAACATGCATGACACCGTCTGTACTGCTCGACAGCTGCGAAAGTCGAAACCCTCCTTACGTTGCCTAATGCTAATGCAATTTAGAGATGAAGACGATGCAACGCACCTGTTAACATCCTGGACCCTCCTGTCCTCCACCCACTCATTCCAGACCGTAAAGGTCAAAGCTGCCCGCACTCGACTACAAAGATAGCTCACAAGGAATTCACTCTCCAAATTTCTAGAGGCAACTACTGATAGCTATCAAACGGATCCATCTTCCCTTCAACAATCCGTACCAGTAAATACTCTCGGTGTGATTCAATCGCTGACTTCCCATGCAACCAACCCCTTGGAAGGCTGCGCAAATCTTATCACCAATGACGCAGGTGCACACAGCTCCCGGAGAACCCCCGAATCAATCAACAGCTTACCGAATCAGCCAACTGTCCCGGCTACTTCTACAACCCCCTCTAGTTCCGTCGGGCACCCACCCGTCCCCGACATCAGTGTAGCTTGTTCTAAACCGGTCGGACTAACAGCTGCCCCTCCAAATGCTGGAGCTGACGTGTTATCCCCTAAAGCTCGATGCTTCATCACTGATCCTCTCTCTGATCTTCATTATCCTGTAACCGCTCCACGCCCAAGCTCACCATACCGTGATGCCAACTTGTGGCCTGATGTCACACAAACCGGCATGGCGGCCTTCAGCCCGGCATCTCCTGCCCATGACCATGATCCCTCCACTTCTACCCTCGGGCACATGCCTATGCCACCTCTGACCTCAATCGCACCAACAAAATTCACCGCTGAGATGACTTATGCAGTATCTCACTAGCCTCTACCAGGTGCTACAATTGAAGATGAGAATACGGTCTCTTGCTCCAGACCCCCTGACCTAATGTCACTTCACCCCTCCCCACCAAAACGCTTTCTCGGGCTCAAACACCTACTATCAGAGCCTGGTATTGCAACGCCCCCGCCAGTGCAAACTCTCCGAATTCCCACTCTTGGCCCTTCGTCTACAAACCCGACCATACCCCGCATGGTGCATAAATACGCAAGTGCCCCCCACCCCATGCTAGCCTTGTCCCTGGCAGAACCCCCAACCTACAGACACCATTACCTAACTTTAGTCCTTATCAAGCCCTGCCCACCTGGCCACCCGCTAGCTACCTACCTGAGATCCCTATTCGGCAGCTACCTACCCCGCCTCCTCCGAAACCACGCGTAGCTCCACCTTTACGACCTTTAAAAAGCACATCAAGCTGTACACACCACGAGCCTGGGAGGAACTCGTATCCACAACGACCGGTGACAAGCTTCGACCCTCATCCGTTCCTACTAACAACCCACCAACTTTCGTCCCACCTGAACACCAGTTTTGGCAGCCACCCATCCCTCCACAACCACCACCCCTTTCAGCATCCTATCTCCCTCCACACCTGACGATGCAGAAAACGACACGGCCGACAACTCTGCATTCAACTGCACGCCCTCCTCCCAAAGTCATTCCGTACCCTATACTGAGCCTGATACAGTACCTCCTGCCGTGGGCTCAGACCTATTTCCCCGACTATTTACCCATCTACCACCAGTATTGAATACTCCTCCGCGCACCCCGAACCCTGCTTCATACTACCCCGCCCCTAGCTACCAAGTCCCCCCAGTACCAAACCCCAACGTGAGTGGGGTTACGAAGTTCCTACTTAGTACCGTTTGCTCTCCTATGAGCTTGTCAATAATGTTGTTCAGTGCCCGCTCGTTATTGTCCAAAATCCATAATCTCCGAGCCATTAACGCCATTGCACGATCAAGTATGATCTGCGTGACCGAAACATGGCTCACAGGTGAAACTCCAGACACGGTCATCTCAATCCCTGCCTATGATATTAACCGCCCTGATAGGAAAAACTCAAGGGACGGCGGCTGTGCCATCTACTCCAAATCAGAACTTCGTGCAGCCTACTTTGATGATTCTTCCCTGGAAGGGATTCCAGAGACCATTTGGATATCTACAGAACAGACCAAACGACCTGTACTAGTAGGATGTATCTATCTACCACCGCCCCCCTCCCCCGCCTCTATTGCTGACCTTTCCCGTATCATCTCCACTGCACATGCCCTTCCTCACTCGACTAAACTTCTGCTGGGTGACTTCAACCTGCCGGATATCTCCTGGTTTCCCACTACGGGCCCCGCCCGTTACACCGCACTGCTTGCCCAACTTAGTGTGGAGGGCTGGTCCCAAATTGTAAGTAGCCCCACTCGTGGCTTACATACCCTGGACCTAATATTGTCCAACGATGGCCATTTGGC
>SJOL01007796.1:94761-119385 GCA_004794785.1 Opisthorchis felineus | reverse complement strand
AGACTGTGTTCGTCAGACCTCTAACCATTGACCAACCTGGTATGAGAGACTGTGGGTGTCGCGGGGACACCCCCCAGTATAGCTCAATGGGTCGCTGAGGTGCGCAAACCGTCACACCACGGCAAGGTCCAGTCCCTTCGTGACGGTCCCGGTGGTCTGGCGAAAGGTGATATTTCCATACGGATTGGGAAGGCCAGAGCAGCTTTTGTTAACCTGCTTCACCTTTAGCTTAGGCGTGATATCAGCTTATCCGTCGAGGGTTGTGTTTACAGTGCTGCAGTGTGATCCATATCGCTATATGGGTCAAAAACTTGGCTGCTGCGCGTCGAGGACGTCAAAAGACTCAGTGTTTGACCACCGATGTCTTCGGAGCATTGCTCGAGTCTGGCGGGAACACCGGATTAGCAATGCTGAAATACGTTGAATGGTATTCGGAGAAAATAACTCGCCCACGATAGGTGAAGTGGTCGCACTGCTTGGGTTGCGCTGGGGTGGGGTTTGATAGACCGCACACCGGGCGTCCTGAAAGCTCCAAAGTGGTTAGGCACAGTTCGGTGAGTTTAGAACGTTGGTAGACCGAGCAATGCCAGGGTGTGATAGGACATCAGAGATTGTGCGTCGAATGCTGCTGGATACCACCGGACGCGTAGACGCCAGCGATGTGTTACGTAGGATGGTACCCTCATCACTATGGAAATGAATACGCTGTGCGCGCAGGGACGTGGACGACAGGGTCAGTTTAACCCGTGCGTCGTCACTTCATAATGCTGCCTTCTGACGGATTATGGTTGATCACTGACGACATTGATAGGTGTCAAAGCATACGCGATGGCATTATCAGTACTGGAGATGTGTCTGATGTTGTTGGTGAACTGCGAGAGGAATTCCAGGACTAGTATCTCCCGAGGTGACTGTCTTCGTTTGAGGAAGCGAGATCTGAGAGGCGTATGGTCAGTGAATTTAGTGAATGATTTACCCTCGACAGCGTGTTGGAAACACCGGACAAACATTCAGATAGCGGAGATTTCGTGGTAAAGCGTGCTGTAGTGTTTTTCGATGCCTGGAAGAAGTCAAGAAGAATATCGGTATCCCGATTCAGCGCCATGTAGTCCACACATGGACGCCACTCACTGGAGTGCTTGGAGACCATGTGCAAGCGCGAAGCTTATGAATTCTGGAGGGGCGGATGATACCGACCTCCAGAAGCTGGTCGAATTCGGATTTGGTTGCGCAGAGTTTATTCGGGTCAAGACATCGAGGACTACGTATACTGGAGGAGTGAGCTCGAGATATCTCGGTGGTTAAGGCGCAAACTTACTGACCGGAACGTCCGTGGTGCTAATCCAATCCAGACATCTCTCTTATCTAGGCCTGGACACTCTGACATTATCTCGGCCCTCATTCTTCCTTTGGGTGGCATGGCAGCTATTCACCGGAGGGTATTACATGTAAACGATATTGGACTACCTCAATTGAGGATAGAGGGTGCCATTGATGTGGTGATAGGGCATATCACGAAAGGGTCACGGGAGACTGGAAACTGTTGGGCAGCCACGTACGATTGGTCAGTAAGGTTGACTGCCAGCACTAAAGGATGGATAGCCAAGTGTGGAGCAGTGTACCCATGCGCAACTTGCTGGCGATCTCCATCGAGAAACACTCGGTCTCGAGCGTCGACCAAGATGTCGAAGTGCTCGAGGAAGCCAATGACATTGGTTGGCATAGGGTCGTCCGCGATAATGAAGGTCCATAACCAGCGGTGGATAAGCCTGACCTCGATGGTCACTGCTTTTCTACTTGGCGCATGGATGGTGCTTCCATTGGCTGCACACAGTGTGACGAACAAATTGGCGGATCGAACGTTCGTTGATCTAGTTGCACCACACGAACCGCTTCAGTGTCGATTAGGAATTTAATTTCTGCCAACTAGTTACACAGAATGGGCGATTGAAGTGAGGTTGACCGACGGGTGTTGTCGCAATCACCGGCCAGCTTAGTCGTGCAAGTTCCTATGCCTTTTTTGTGTGTGCTGGCCGTGACATTCATGGTACCAACAGAGCCTGTGATAAATGTCCACGCTGGCTTTTACGGGACTTATGTGTCGAATGGAGCGACGCACCGGCAAGTTGTTGACGGAGACGCCAAACTTCAGCCTCCAGTGCTCCTATTCGAGAGGGAGAGGTAGTGACGGGAGCCAGCGATGGCGTGGGCTTCTTCTTACCGCGATTTTGGATAAGTCTAACTGACTACTTAGATTCAACATGGACGGAATGGGGTGCGGCAAGCGGCCCAACCACATTTCCCGGAGTACTACCTCATTGAACTTTGCGCCCATTAAACTTCGCGCGCAATAGTTGCGAAGCGTTCTGGTCATGTCATTTAGCAGGTTAAGTATTCGCTCACTGTCTGAAACGCTCATGCGTTTGAGTATTGTAAGTTTGAGAGAATCATTACTCATTTCTGGCTGGGAGTTTTGGGTCACTGGTTCGAGACTCTGGAGTTTTATCAGATGCGCACAGCTGATGGTTCTCAATAAGGATGAAAGAAGTGTACAGTGCTTCTCGGCTTTTCACTTACAGGATGAAATCCCCATTAGAAGTGTGCCAGACACGAAAAGAACCCGTTGAAAATCTGCTAATGACTTTCTTGGCACCTGTTGTTTCTATGATGTCAGCAGTTATTTTGTGGGATTCCACAAATTCGACTCATCTGTCAACGTCACAGTTAGTTGCCAAGCGCATAAACGTATTAGGCAAACTGTTTTACCGTCACTCTTATTCCCTTTACAGCGCGCGGACAGATGAAAGCACAGACCAATCCTACTGTTGTTCCGTCTGGATCACTTCTGATACAGCCGGGTCAGGCCATGTCGGTCCAACCGGGAACCATAACCAATTTGCAACCGGGGGTCCCTGCCCCCATGTCCCATCAAGGACTACACGTTTGGGCGCCTGCACCCGGAGGCACGATTAACATGTCTGGTTTAGGTGCTGCTCCTCGTGGTCATCCCGGAATGGTTACTCTACCTTCTGGACAGACAGTTCTGATGACAAACTTGGTTACCACAGCCAGCACTCCACCGATGCCTCTCCCGGTCTCGTCGCCTATGTCAAAACCGCCACTACAGGCTCCTCCAGTGGGAAATCCAATGATTCTCTCCGGTTCGACACAGCAACCGATCGCAGTTCCCATGACAACTCATCACTTGACATCCACGGTGATCCAGGGACCCAACGGACCCATATCAGTTGCATTACCAAACTCACTACTCTCAACTTCATCAATGAACCACCCACTGGGCACCGGAGCTCCTTCTTACGTTTCCACTGCACATGGGCAGACCAACTCTGACCCATCTGTACAAGGTTCTCAATTCATCGAACCGGTTCAAACAAACTATTCTTTTCCAACCCCTGGGTATCAAACCGTAATTCCAAGTGGTCAGGTCGTGTTAGATCAGAGTGGGATTAATCTCCAAACCCCCAACTCATCCCAGCCTAAGTTTGTTGCTATGACTACCGTGCCTACCGTGCAACCGTCATCTGTTGTCCAACCACCGATTGTCCAACAACAACAGCAGCAGCAGCCAGTTTCTCAGTCATTTCTGTCCGATCTGAATTCTGACTGCGTTGCCGTCAGCTCCGCAGCGACCTCTATAGCTCCTGTTTCATCACCCAGTCCAACCAACCAGCTGCCAGTGACGAGTCACAGTGGTATTGGCGAATCTTCAGTAGTTTATCTAAGTCCAATTAGTAGAGCTCCATCAACTATTGGACAACAAACGGTTGCATCTACGGTGACTACGCAACCCAGCACTGTGGCACCTTCTTTGCCACAGTCGAACACCAATGACTGCAAAGCAACCACCCTTCCTAATTCTACTGAACCCACTCTGCCGACACAATCGACAAAGGTTGAAGTCGCTGCATCTGGTAATGTAGTTTTCACACCAGCATCGCTAACACAACTAATCTCTGACCTCGATCCGCAACTCCAACTCGACTCAGAAGCATATGAAGTAAGCTAACATTGGTTAAAGGTTATATCCGTAATGCCCCTTCTATGCTAGAAATAACCGGTGTAGATATGACTTCTGGTGATGCGTTTCCGTCATGACGCTACGTTCAACCCTACGTATCTGTAAGTATCAGTAGGCTGGCTCACAGTGTTGTACAGCTTTCGTCCAACGTGCTACTGTGCACTTTGGGCTACCACGTATTCCCGCAGTGGATAGGAATTTATAAGATGATCGAAATCGCCTTCATAAACTTTAAATTAGCGGCATAGCCTATCATCTCTCAGAACTTCCTGAGGAGCAGCTGCTGTCTTGACAATGTTTTTGCTTGTCAACTGCAATGTTCCTGGAGGTTGCAATAGAGGTCTGATTGCTTTGTGTGCAAATTCATGCGGTACGTGCCTGATATACAGACAGACAAAGAATGGCGAGTGGATATCGCTCGAGCAATCGTTCCAAGGTGCATTATCATGATAAACTCTTATTACCTTCTACGACAAGAGCAGTAGTGTGTTTTATACCGATGACTAGCTCCCACATTGACGGAAACAGCGGTACTGTCTTCTTTTCAGAGGGCATAAGTTAGAAAAGGTAGGCGCTAAAAGTCGCACATTCGGATCGTCAGTTGGTTGGTCTTGATCGCCGGCGAGTTTAATGCCACGGTCTAATGGTAACCAAAGTAGGCAAGTAGCCCGATTCTCCTCCATTCACATCTGTTGCACACAGTATCATTTAGCTCCAGATGTCCCCTACTCTCTGGTCTCAATTAGTCAAACTTTTACAATAAGTTCTTCGCATGAGCCAAAAAATCAATTCAATTCATGCAATTGCTGAGTGAGACTAATGGCCACGTGGCGTTGCCGTCTTCGGTGAAAAATTGTAAACCAAAGGGTCATGTGGTCGACCCTGCCATCCATCTGATGGATTTGGGTCACGATGAAACCCGCCATGGATTGGTTTTCAAGACTAACCACCACATCCCATCTTATAATTATTATCATCAAATTCCAGTACTTTTACTGGTGCTTATCAAATCTACGAGGACGCTGAACGGTCGAGAGTTTTCTCCTTGATAGGTAGTTAAACTTCCTCGCATGGGCCCAACCAGGAAATAATTTCCAGTCAGCAGCCGGTTAAAACCAAGTACAAAGTCCAGTTCGACTTCGCTGACTATGCCAACCAGTTCAAGTGGTTGGGGTAGTCGGCTGATACGATTGGTCAGAAGTACAATTGACCGAGTCCTCTACACCCGTCTAATGCGAGTCGCGTGGTTGGACTTTTCCAGATCTGAGCGGCGATTCACAGTGGAGTGTGAAGGGCCAGGCTTGTAGCGTGAAAGTAATGCTTACGTTTGTCTGCAGATAATTCTGGTGGACCATTATGACGGCCTTATAGTGCGGCGTACCAATTGCTAGAAATGCAAGTAATGCGAAAAGCCTAAATTCATTCCCTGTGGCCTTACTTCCCCCAAAAGTTGATTGTGACTGGAGCTATAAAGGTTATTGTTGGAGCATTTAGCATCCATTACTTTATATCTGTATCACTATGAATACCCTCGGCTTCTTGCGTCTCAGGTTCTGGTCAATTTGGCAAACGAGTTCATCGTTTCGGTGGCATCGAAAGCGCAGAAGTTGGCTTCACATCGTGGATCGTCGAATGTTGATGCAAAGGATATACATTTTTGTCTGGGTATGTTTCGCACATTTTCTGTACATCTTACCTGAAAAATATGTGCATTCATCGTCACTTTGTACCTTCCCATGTAGCCAAACAGAAGATTTGAGATCTCTGAACCTCTGAATTTGAGTCGAAGTTGGTCCTTACGCTTCTATGAGGCCGCCAGTCCTTGTGCCTAGTCGAAACTGAACGAAACTATTCGGTGAACAAAATTTACTTCGAGTGACCTTAATTGACCAGTATTTTGATGACAAGATTAGTAAGGAGAAAAGAGGACCTTCAGCCATCGAGTGTGTGGTACTGGAAGTCTACGCGCACATCATGTGGGTATCGCAATATCCTCACTAAATAATAAGTAATAATCGTTCAGCTCTAAACCCTTTCGGTGCCTAGCTGCCATGCCACCCGAAGGAAGCACGAGGGCTGGGATACTGCCAGGTTGCCCAAGCCTAGACAGGGGCGTCGAGAGACAGAGATCGGGTTCGAACCACGCACCCTCTGGTCAGTAAATTCGCGCTCTAACCACTGAGTCATCTCGCCCCAATATCCTCACTGTTGGACTCCAGAGCTATTGAACTGTGATTTTGCTGAATCAAGGAGACAAAATGAAGTTGAATAACAGGCCCGTGTACAGTACTTCATCTCACAAACTCCCTAGGCTTTTATCTCGCTCGTATAGTGTGTGCTCGGGTGTGCCTGTTAATATTCTGTAAGTTTCCCTCACTTCTCTACCAATTCAGTCATAATGTCCTACGGTCCTCCGAAAGATCTCAGTGTTTGGCTCACCATGGAGTCTGCTCTCTGTCCATTGAATACATAGATGCATGGCTGATAATATGTGACATCCAAGCACACAGGTGTTACGGCATCTACGATGATTCAGCTGATAAAATACTTGTCCGTTGGGCGGAAGGTCACGGTTTCGATTCCATTTCTCCAAGTTTCCAACCTCGGGCACCCACAAGGATACCAGGGAGTAAGGACTACAGGTGTAAGCAGTCGTTAGCAGCACTCATGGGCATACCAACGTATGCATTGGACAGGTTCTGTTGCCGCAACAAAGACCTTCTAAATACTCCATCTTAGAAGTTTCCGTTTTTGGATGAGTGGTAATCACTCTCTCAGCGTGATATGTTTTCTTGTTTCAGAACGTGACTGGGACATTTCCATTCCTGGAAACCTATCCGAAGATCGTCCCCTCAGACAGAATTCCGTGGTAGAAGCGCATCGGCAACGCCTGGCTTTGATCAAGAAACAAATAAGAAAGATGTGATCATTGTCTTCATGTCCAACTTTGTACTTCCGCGCTTCCCGACCCCCAGACATTTTATTTTCTCTCAATCAACTGCTTTTCTCTATTTTCTGAGTACATACTTATTACTTGCGTGCAAATCCTTTTTATTGTCCGCTGTGCCATTGAACAAAGCTTCGTATTACCGTGCTCTTCAGGAATGCGCGCTTAGTTTCAGTAGGGGACAACTTGCTTGCTGACAGACAGTAAAATATGTTTATTTAGTGCACATCTGCTCTAAAAATCACTGACAGTCTAGTTAATCAGCTGCATACTGTGTACCACGGGTACGTTGGTTTCATCTGCTACAGTTTCGGTCACAGGAAAATGGAAGAGTGTGGGAGATATGGCCAAGCATTGGAAGCGATGGCATGATCAGTTAGTTCGGGAAACTGCGCGGCTACACATTCAAGGCGATAGCTTTGATGCACGATGGCTACTGACTACGTGACTAAACCATGTCTGCCAGCGTCATCAACCATTGGTGAGTTGAGTCCCGCTGTCCCCATCCAAAATGGCGTCAGTTGTCGACCCGACTAAGTTTACTGGTTAGTGTTCCCATACTTCGTCACCAGATCATACACTGTTTATCTCTCGATCGCTTCGACTCAGCACAGGGCTGGGAAAAATGAGCCCCATGAGGTAGACGGCCCTCTGGCGTGAGGTGTACATGTATTGGTGTTAATAAGAACGATACCTTTCTGCGTTAAAGCGACACCGAATGCCAACTCCGTTAAAACAGGAACTATCATAAGCATGCGACATTCCGTTCAGATAAATGCGAAAGAAATCAAATTCGTGTAGGTCTAATCCTGCGTCTACTACGGAATAATTTATCCACGGTAGCACGGAGTGCATCTTCGGTTATCTGTCTCGAGTAATTGTTTAGAATTCGAGATATGCCGCTGGGGGGGGGGGCGATGATTGGTTGCAGTTTACTGGAGATCACGGACAGAATCCTGTTAATCTACCCTACGATGCACTCATAAGAGTTGTATATGAACTCGGCTTCCGGGGTAGTGCCCTACCTGTTTCACTAGCTTGTGATCGGATAAAATCGTCAGTTTTGTAGTTCGACATCGAGCAGATGTTGGTTCCAACCCTGTTGAATTAAGTGAACGAATACTAGACCACAGGCGATCCAGTGTCTAAGATGCGCGGAATAATCAGTGAGATAGGACAGGCATTACACTCGGTAAAATTAAGTTTTCGCACGCTTATAGATGGTCTGTCCACTTGCAAGTTTGCCTTCGGTATTGGCATTGCACACCTGAAGCTCATGGGTAGATTTTTCTGTCATCTTGTAATTCGCATGGATTTTGGGTTAGAACCTTTCATTTCCGCTTTTGAATACATTTCGCTGTAGACATTTCTGTGACCCCTTGGAGTGATGGACCACAAGATCTTCGATTTGGACGTCCCACTCAAGACTTGTACTCCACAACTGTTGGCACGTATCCTCGATGCTGGTTATCAATGTATTGCTCTCACTCAGTCTGTAACAATCGATGATTTTAACTTCACCTTGACTACTGAGACAAATACAACCCGGAAGAAGACAAAAGAAGAACGTCAGTCAATGCGAAACAAACTTGCCGATCAACTTAAACCACCATCCTCCGAGACTCTGAACAATTTGCTGACAGATAGTCATCAATATCGTGCCACTCTTTGGCCTCCGTCTGTATTTTGTCCTCCTCGGCTATTCAAACGCCTGAACTTGGTGTGTTCGGAACCTTCATTAGCTGGCCTATTTTTTCGAGAATTTGGTGAAACCCTCAACCGATTTGATATCGTAAGCATGTGCCCGTCGTCTTCGGAGGCTTTGGTCTTTGCATATGAACAACCTGGCACTTTCGACCTCATCACTATTGATCTTGACAGTCAGATTGATTTTCGCCTTAGCAGCAAACAATATTCCCTCATTCAGACACGAGGACTTCGACTGGAATTTAAACTAGGTCCCCTGCTCCGTCCCGGTTCCAGTGGAACAACGGCGAGGTCTAATCTAGCTTTTCACTTTTCAAGCATGTTTGCAGGCTGTCGATCTTCGTTCAGCAAGTGCATTGTCATCAGCTCGGGAGCCACAGTGGGCTGGGAGGTGCGTCGCCCGCTCGCGGTGGTCTCTATACTGCAGTCGCTTGGTCTGCAGCCAAAGGAATTGGCTCACCACGCTCTAACGAGCGGACCATGCGCCGTTCTGACACATGGTCTGAATCGCAGCCGAACTGCCCACGGGGCAGCCGTCATGTTGAAACTCCTTTCCAACCCTTCAGTTGTTTCTATCGGGGAAGCGCAAGATGCCTCTGAGGCCTGTGAGTCCCCACCCCCCAAGAAATCATGTACACGAGAAGACTAATGCATTCCTCACTTCCAATGTACAGGCTGTTTTCAAAAGCTCATGGTTTCAAAATTTTATTTTTTCGTGCCAAGAAAAATATCCTCGACTGTTCACACGCGCTATGATCTTTGATCCTTCCTGAAGGGACCAGGGCTAATTTCACTCATCTCCATGGTTATATGGAATATTATGACTTTAGCTTTTGACCGGGTGCTCCAGAGGGGCAGCTGTATCGAAACCTCATGTATGCTGGACACGAGCAGAAATCTATACATATGAGGACAAAATTATTCTACTCAATCTTCTGATCGAATATCATTTCAGTGACTCACTTTCACTTCGAAGACATATGATGAGCGCATTCCAACAGTGCGCATAGCATTCCTCAGTTCTAGGTAAAAAATTGCTGCGTCGATACTTTGAGAAGAGTCGGCGTACAAGCCGTTTTTTTATAAGAAAACTGACCAATTCATGAAGTCAACCTTACTTTGTTATTTGCGTTGTAACTGGGTGTTCTAGGTAAGAAATGCTTTATATACAAACAACTGGAGAGCATGACTTTCTCTTGCTATCTTAGTGTAGGAACAGTATCAGCAACGATCGGACGCGGGTTGTGTACATGCTGACTGAAAACGCTGCCAAATAGTTACTGCGAGAGCTATCAGTAGGCGCTAAACAGGACAACACGATCGTTCGATTGGTCCACCTCCGCGATCATCACTGATAGCACCATCGGCAAAAAACGGCTTCACTAACCACTTCACAGGCTCTCCAGCTCCGAAACGTGTGAAACAAGAGGGAGACGTTAAGGGATGACTGTACTACAAACTCTCAATAAAACCACTGCAATAGCAGGGTCATCCATAGACCCTTCCGTGTGCCCGACAGTGGAATAGGCCGCGCTTAACCGAGGGGCTTAGCAACTCACTATTATGAACGCACAACTACGTCACCAACCGAGGTGACGCCATAAGTACGTTGTGAAAATGAGTAGAGCTGTGCAATGAGCTGTGGTGTGTATGTACGTGATTCTGAACGGGAAGGGTGTAATTGATTATAATTGAATGCCCTGATGAGCAATCTTAGTGATTGGATCGTTCGGCCGTGTTCTTTTTGGTCGGGGTTCGAGTGGTCACTGAACTTAATTCTTCTAATTCGTACCCTGTGATCTTCACCGAATTTATCCCACGGTCCATCCTGTTGTCTGATCCTTTAGTCTGATGCCCGGCCGCATCTGCTTCATCCGATTGGGTTCTTGATTTTTTTGCCCGTATATGTGCGTAGATTGGGTCCCGCTTAACGCGTCGTTTAATCGAGTTTGTCATGGAGTACCACACTTCCAGAAATTCCCTGGCGTGCTTGCTACCCTCAAAGGTTGAAACCTTCACGTCTTTCACACTAAAATAGTGACCTTCCCGATTGTCGTGTACGGAAATAAAAGAACATGAATCGCCTTCTTACAGTCGCCTCGTACTCGTTGGTCCCTGCAGACAGTTCACCTCCGGTTCTGTTCAGTGCAGTGCTTGATGCTTTCACTGAACTTTGTCTGGTAGGTAGCTTTGGTTGGTGCCCTGTCTGGTTTCTAAACCAATCTTCCCAAGGTGCCATTCGGTTTGTATGCCACGGGAATTCCATGCGGTTGCAAAGTTCTTGCTATCAGTTCAGGTACATTCTTCATGTTCGTTTACTTATCGGTTCTTGTCGTTGTAAGCGAGTGCGAATTTACTGACCGGAAGGTCCGTGGTTCGAACCCGACTTCTGCATCTCGACTTTCCCTGTCTAGGCTTGAGTAACCTGGCAGTATCTCAGCCCTCCTGCTTACTTCGGGTGGCATGACAGCTAGGCTACAGCTAAAGGATTTATTGCTTAGGTACCCTATTCTTCAAGTTTCTGACAAAACTTCTTGGGTATCCGTTTTTGTAATGCCCGATAAAAGTAGGTTGCTTCTCAGCGTTTCTGCTGCTTTGAATGCAGCTATTTGTGAGTCATCGGGTTGTTGACGTGTATATGTTTTCTTACGGTACACGCACGCTTGAATTGTTCCACCGGTGTGGAACTGTGAACTAATACGTCGAAGAACGATCGCCTCTCGTGTTTCTCCAGCTGAAATGTAAATCATGTCCCATTACATTTCGTTTGACGATAACAAATGTGTTGTTCGAATCCAAAACACTGGATTGATCCACGAGAATTTGATGCGCTCCACTTTCTGCATTACGGTTTATGCAGTTAGTCCTGACGTTGGTGAATCCATGTGCGCGTTCCTGTCTTTTGTTGCTATATTTGTCCATCGAAGGTGAAGTATTTCAACGCTTTCCGGCTTCAAGTTCCCCTCTGTGTTGGGTGGATTCTGAAGTTTCATTGTGGAGGGTAGAAGGTGAAAAAATGCCGTCATTCGAAGTTAGCACTCTCTTTATATCAATCAGTCATAAACTTACAGACATCGACGAATAGTGCTCCCCTAGACCAACAATTTATCTGAACTGACAGCGAGAATATTGCCACCACAAGGAGTTTACGTGGCAACAAACTGAATTCCACTTTGGGAAGATTGATTTAAAAAATAAAAGCGAAATCAGACAAGGCAACAAAACGTCATCTACCACTTCGTATAATCAAACAAGCACCACATTGGATAGACCGGAAGGAAGCTATCCACACTAGTCAACGAGCACAAGGCAACTGTGATCCATTTAATTGAAAAAATATTCGGAACCTATCGAGAAGCCATCGTTTCACAGGGATTTATTGCTTAGCAAAGTTTCGCTTTTGAGATAACAGCACAGTCCGACTGACTGAATAAGCTGCCAGGTTGACCGAGTTCTGGAGCAGACGGAGAACCAACCAACGAGGCTTCTTTCAACTAGCCGACATAATCAGTGCTGAATGTTAGCCAGACTTTCTTGTTGCTCAGCGTGGACGACTAACACTTAGGACGAATGGGTTAGGCGAAAATAATCACGTTAAATAAAGTTTTCGGGCCTGGCTATTCCGGTTTATGGCACTTTAGTGGAATATTCTTCTTGGGCGCCGTTCACCAGGAAGTTCTAGGACAACTGGATTGGGGTTAGGAAGATTAAGTGGATTTAAAGTTCGTTCGGGCTTTGTACTTTAATTCGAGTCTGATAACCGCATGCTGCCACCCGTTAACTCGGCTGATCTAAAGCCGCCCTCCACACAGTTCCCAGACATATGCCAAATATTCAACGAACTCATCATTAGTGTGTTAAAACACTGCGACATCTCGAGCATCGTACCAACTGAAATGAGGCGGACAGGTCACTTGGACGTCAGCCAGACAGAACACGGGCGAACGACTCCATCAATAAGATTACTTACCGGGGCAACCAATCATAATCGGTCACCCGCTTTCAGAATCAGGTACATGAACTCGTGCACTCCACTGCTCATTGCGCAGATCCGCTCTTTTTCACAACGCACTTGTGACGCCCCCTCGATTGGTCACCTTGCTAACGAATTGCCAAGCTCATCGAGCAATTCGACTATCTCTTGTTTTTGTTCGGTATTGAGACACGCTGTTTGGAACTGTAGCGATACTCTCTCTGTTTCTTACTTATATTGTTCCACAACTTTGGTTCGCTAATGTTAGATGATCATACCTCACATCTATCATTCCCATTGCACTGTCGTAATGAAAAAGGGATAAGTTTTTTAGAGCCTAGAGCAGATACGTTTTTGGTCGCCCGCCAGTGATGTTACGACTGGTTTCGCTACGGCGGCGATGTTTGCCAGTTGATTAATCTATCAATGTGTAACAGATCAGTTTTCGTTGATTCTAAACGGCCGTTTACAGAATCAGGCAGGTAGTTTTGGAGAGAACGTTCAAAACGAAAGAGTTTGATTGCACTCGTAATTTGCAAGTAGTGAGGATACGCTGAATTGATTCATTCAGCGTCTCGCGAATGGAGCGTGACCGCCACCGTAGGACCTAGTGGACGCTAGGTTAGGTTATGTGAATCTGTGACTGACGTATCTTGTTCAACTGCATTGTATTCAACTCCTATCCGATGACTGGCGCAAATCTCCCTCAGGGTTTTTAAGATGCGCCCTGTAGCTTGTTACTCACGGAACAAAACTTCCAGGGTGCATTTCAGAATTCGAGGCCCGAGTTTAGAAAGACTACTCTAGGCAGGCTATTCTCAAGACTTGCTTCAGTAGACTCGGGAAGTAGGATTGGCAAAAACAACACAATGGGAATTTTTAATTTTTTTTCAAGTAGAAACAAATTTACAGAGACGTGACGGCAGGTTTCAGTACTTTGCTCGCTTGAGCAGGCCAGGACGCCAGTATAGTGGATGTGTCTCCTCGGTCTGTAGAAAAATTGATAAGGTAGAAAGGAAGAACGAATGATGTATGCATGGTGAAACGCAACCCTTAAAAACAATGCGATCCATTAAGAATCAGTTGCAGGCGAACGGTGCTAGCTGAAAAGCAACTGGTGACGTGAATGGCGCTTTATCATGTCGATGTATCACTAGAATCATACAGACAAAAACAAGAACGGGTTCCGAACTTACAGCTGTTTCGTCTTCCTTGAATATCTTGATAGTCTTGTCTGCCTCACACGAAACCAAACGCGATCCACTCCGATCGAATGCCAGTGCGAAAATACCAGCTTCGGAGTCGATACTTCCAGGCTGAACTTGAGTTTGTAGACGCTGGAAATTGTATCCCGATCTCCAGTCCCAGAAGTGCATGCTACCGTTATCGCCTTGAGGAAAGTTTGGGCAGTAAACGGATTAATTCAGCTGAGAATCTGACAACATAAGTCTATCTCAGATTCGCCAAGCTATGAAGAGTAACGGCCAACGGATCCGTTCGAAGGGATTGTGTGACAACGGAACATTAACTACTATCGCCTAGTTTACGTATACTGATGGCGACAATACTGACGGTTGAACAGAAACTGGACTTAAGCGGGTGTACACCAGTATGGATGTGGAAATCAAGGGAGCGTAGAGCTAAATGGTGTGTGATTATGCCAACACGGCCGTTTTGGTGAGATGCACGATATCTAAGCGCTATTGGAGCGGAGTATACCGTACGTCCGAATCACACTTCACCCACTGTTAGGCGGAATTCCACACGGATCCCGATTTACTGCTCGCACTCAGGTGCAGCTACGGCCGAGAAGCCTATCCCGCGCAAGACTGGCCAAAAGTTCGGGACGCTTGCCGGTCCGGCATCAAGCCGAGATCTGATTGGCCGAAAGTCTGGACCCAACGGCCAATCATGACCCAGTATTGGCCGAATGCCCGTTGCCAATGGCGCATTCAGAACGTGAACGCTAGCTTGGGAGGCTCAGACCGCGAACTAAGCTGAGGAAAATACCGTTACTATACCCACATATCGGAGGTTCCTAGCTCATGAATATGGAATGACACCGATTTACATTGCTTTACTCTCACAGTAATGTCAAATAACCGCAGAAAAATGTACACGGAAGACCGGATACAAGTTTAAGACAAAATTCAGCGCTTAGTTGTTTAGCGAGTTGGAAAACGTGGGGTATTGAGGTGATCATAAAGTCATAAAAGGGTCGCCGCGACGGTTGGCATACAAGGATAGGGTTCTCGTGCCCCTCCTCCCGAACTTGACAGGAGGCCCGGAGGCTAACAGATTTCAATGACGATAATATACCGATTGTCTGGTTGAGCGTTTGGAGGTGTAAGCATCATAGAACGATTGTGGTAGACAAGTACCTGGACCCTCACCCATCCACTATTCCTTTTTCAAAAGACCTTGCAGTAAAACCATCTATGACGATTATCATGATGCTATTCAAAACAATGGTTATTCTGGTTGGTCCCAAATACAAGAAACAGACTGGACATCAATATATCACTGGAATCGTGCAAATGAAACCAAGACAACCAATGGGCTACTCAGCGCTGGTTTAGTTTAGCTCCAACACGATGTGCCTGCTCGTACTCGTGATTAGCTACTTCACGAGTTGGGGACAAATAAGAGGAAGAGTTCTCCATTATATTTCGGTCCGGTGACAGAATCCATTAGTTTAATCCCTGCGCACACCGTAGTCATAGGATGTTATCTGGGTACTAAGCACAGGCACTCGCGGCGGCGAATTTCAACTTTTTCCCTATGCAAAAGCAAGCTGTGTCGTGCAACACATTGTAAGTCCTCAATAACTGAAAGGATTTTTACAGCATATTATCGATATATGTGGAAAACAGATAACAGCTCGATGAACCATGGTCGTCTTCAACCACTAAAGGGTCGGATGTATGGTGACCCAACCTCGATCTCGCGTCAACTTTAATGTTTATTTCCAGATCATGGTTTTACTATCCTGTATCTCCTCCCAATCTCAAGCGGGGTATCGCGGGTCAATCGATACTCGATTGAGGTGAATTAAATGAAGTGGATAGGCGGCTGATTGACCACGAACAGGTACTCAATGAACTGTTGTGCGGGTTCAATGCTTGAACAAACCCTTTAGTAATCTACATTCAATTTGGAAATTAGGATTTCAGTATCTAAAAAAGCGATATTTATTTAATCGCGTGCTGGTGACAGGGTTGAAGAATAGCGAGCTCGTATAGATTGTGCCATTTCTCTAGTCTAGCGATTTGAAATGCAATTAAATCAGCAATACGGAGTAAACCATAAGCCTCCTGCTGGGTGTAGACTTTAACTATTCTAGTCAATCCAAGTCGCGAAAATAAGCGTTGATCGAACACTTTTGGCCAGCGGTAGGAGGCATGCCATTACACATTTACTCATTAGGGTACAGCGATAAGCATGAACGGGCCGCTAAACCAACCCAAACATTATCGTCCGGGTGGTCCGCCGAGCGCTAAAGACTGCCTGCCGGAGCATTCATATAACGAGAAGGCAGTATTATGCGTGTGCACGACGCTTCAAGGGCAAAGGCATGGAATATTAGAGGGTCTTTGAAGCGAAATACGATCCGATTTGTTGAGGTTCAGCATTTACGCTCAACAATGCATTTGTCTTCCCCCGGAGGTGTCATAAAACCTACTTTGTTTGTCTTTTTCTGGGGATGGATTCTAACAATACAACCAGAACAACCTACTGACGGCACACTCCATGAGATCGGAAACCCAGGTTTTAAATTCCGAAAATCCATGTACGCAGGATAAAAATATCGGGAATAGGACTCGACCCGATAATCTTTTGAATACGGCGCGAATAGCCAATCTGTTACCGGTCAAGGCTTCAAATGAAAAACGATTGAGCCATCCACGTGTTTCCCCTGATGGAGTAAAAGCCGAACACCAACAGCGCTGATTATGAGCCTCTTAAACAAACTTTGATAATTTGTAGTCTTCGTTCTAAAAGATACATTTCGTAGTCTGAGGCAGGAAGAGGATTGAACTGGGTAGCCCAATACAGACTGTATGGTCTAGATTAGTAGAAAGGTGAATTGCTAACAGCTTACCTCCACTAACAACCACATTATCTTGGTTGATGGCCAGTGCGTTGATAATGGCATTGTGACCGGACATGTTCTGCAGAAATACGCCCTCTGGCAGTTTCCATTGTTTGATATTGTCCGGTGAACCCGAAATGAAACAGTTTCTGTTGAGGGAAAAAGGAAGTCACACAAAAGGAGGTGGGATCGTAAGATGCCAACCGACTTTCAGGCTCGTGCACCGCGTGAATAGTAACCTACGGGTGGTTAGGTCACACATAACTACAGTTGAAACAAACAACTGGCAGTGCTAATGAGTTGGGGATTTGCTAACAATTCTTGCTACCGAAGGGTTATTCACCGTTGCTAAGATGTTTCCTGGGACAGTATGATTGATCGTCGTTCAGCTGCCATGCCACCCGAAGGAAGCACGAGGGCCGCGATACTATCAGGTTACCCAAGCAGTCGAAGTGCCGAGGTTGGGTTCGGACCACGGTAAGTTTGCGCCTCAACCACTGAGCTATTTCGAGCTCTAATATGAGTGGTGTGACATTCATATCCTAACCAAATGAAAGCAATTTACTCGGCACCATTCATATTAACGATACTAGTTGTGCTGCGGACCTGAGAAGACGTCTGTACATATTTTCATAAAGGAAACTACTCACAAGGTTGCTGAAAACTTTTCGACAGCCCACGACCGGTTTTGCCCTTCTTAGGGCTCATCAGGTAGGCGCAGTCCCCGAGTTTCCGTCAACCCTATGTTCTACTTGAACCCGAATTGGACTGATTTCGATAAATACAAATCAAATCAATTTGGTTTTCACGGGGGACTCAACCGAATCTCTCGTTTATGATATTCTTCAACTGAATGCGCTGCACAAAGGCCCCCTCATGTTTCAGTTGGCACGATATTCGAGATATCGCAGTATATTTTCATAAAGGAAACTACTCACAAGGTTGCTTAAAACTCTTCGACAGCACACGACCGGTTTTGACTGAATCTCTCGAATATCGTACCAACTTAAACATGAGGCGGCCTTTGTGCAGCACATTCAGTTGAAGAGATTCGGTTGAGTCTCCCGTGAAAATCAAATTGATTTTCAAATGAGTATATTTATCGAAAACGTCTGTACATAGTTCAGTCAGGAGTATGCGAACGTTGAGGTACCGTAGTTTGGCAATAACAAGCGAGCACCAGTAAGTATCAGGGGCCTACGACCGCGTCAAATAGCTTCGACAAAAACGGGCTTCGAGATCTAAACACATGAAACAAATTGCCCATTATGAGGATGTATATAACGTGTTGACTTTCATCTACTGGGTTCAGCACATGTTCGTCTCTTCGCTGTGTCTTAAACTGCTTCATGCAGTTTCTGTGGAAACCGCACGTGGAAACGCATAGGACCTTTAGTACAGGCTGTGAGATAACGAATATGGACGGACCATTTAAACAGGTCCCACGATAATAATGATATTATAGCATATCCGAGGTGGAAAAGGTATATGCTATAAAAAATAGGCTAACACCTAGGTGGTACAATAAATGCCCTCTTGGCTTAGAACTCAAATGCCCCAGATCCGATCCCCAAGACTGGCAATCTTAGTCTTGCTTTTCTGTGCACATATTCCACAAATAAGGTTACCGAAACAACAGGCTACTGACAAAACAAGCCGAACTCACTGTGTTGGGTGGATGCAAATGGATCGCACACTTTTCTTATGATTCGTCAGACAGGTGATGGTGCGTCCCGCAGCTAAGTCCCATAGGCGAACAGTGGCGTCGTGCGAGCCCGTGATCACCTGTGGGTCAGACTCTTGACAACGAACAGCAGCAACTGTGTTGGAGTGTCCAGTAAGTGTGTGAACGTTAACCTTACAATCGAAGGGGGGAGCGTATATGATGGTCAGAATACAACAAACCTTTGTCCGCATATCCCAAACGCGAGCGGTTGCGTCGCGTCCACAAGTTACAAGCACGTCGATCGTGGGATGGAGATCGATTCCGTAAACTGCAGACATATGCCCATGATAATGTCGAATAACCTATTCGCACGGTGCATATACGGGGAACACGGAAGATGACCACTCACCTTGTTCTGCTCCAAGTCCCAGCAACGTACTGTTTTATCCTCCCCACAGGAGAACAAATAGGGGTGACGTGCACTTATCACTACTCCACGAACTACACTGATATGACCAGTCAGAGTAAGTTTCAAAGTTCCACTTGCGAAATCCCAAACCTGGAAACCAAGGAGTAGATTGGGCGACCACACAGAACTCATGTACCTTGATCATTCTATCTCCAGCACCAGTGACAAAAAATTCATTTGTTGGATCGAAGGCAACACATCGAACCCAGCCAGTGTGACCACTAACAACCTAGAAGCGAGGGTAACATCGTTCAAAATGAAGAAAAGATACACAAACGCACCCTACACAATTTCCATGGCGGATGCCACGTGGGTTTTGGCATCGTTGGTGCTTTCTTCGGCAGCAATATCTTTTCACCTCCTACTTGGACTAGAGAGGTATTTTGGTCAAGCATTGGCCTGTTAGAAGAAATAAGCCAGAAAGGGAGTAAAAATACTTGGGTTTGTTTTTCTCCACGGGAACTATCGCTCCAGGGGCAGCAGAGGATAAAGCAGCTGCAAAAATGATCCCGTAATTGAACAAAGAATATATTTCCAACCTGATTTAGTCTGCTTTAGAGGATTAGTACTGGCCTGTTTGAGTACTGGGCCGTATTGGTCTCGCGCTTTCACAGCAGTTTTCAGCGCTTCACTGTGGGGAATGTTAAGCCAATGTTAAGCAAACAAACCTTAGAGGGTCCGCTTCCGGTAGTCGAGCTTGATCTGATTCAAACATATCATGGGTGCGTTTTAGGGACCGAAAAACCAGTGTATGGACGGAGTGCCGTTGGACAAGCTGAAAATATCGAGTGAACCAGATTTGCCATAAACGTACTTCCATCGTATTCAAGGATTTCTGAGGTGTAGGAAGCTGAAATTCTCTGACACGGTATCTGAAACTGAGAAAACGGCGGTACGTTAGTGGTCAGTAAACGATGTGACATCTACAAAAGACAATCAAAAAAAGATTTGTTGGTCTAGCGAGTTGAGTGGGGAATACTCAAGAAAGTTGCAATCGTTCGGTTATCCGGCTATCAACTATATACAGAGGATACGTCACTTCCAGTTAACAAAGTTTCATTCACGGAGTAGAAGAGGGAAGAAAGAGCCAGACACTGAAGTTGACGGCCTAGTTGGTTAGTCGATGCTGAATCACCCTTTTGAGAAATTGGGAAAGTATGTACTGAAGGCATCAGCTCCAAAGCTGGGGCGCCAGCAACCGCATGACTATTAGTGACATGAACCATTGGCTCCGGGGTCCACCTACAGGGAATCGACGGTCGTCAACTCAACTGCATTTACTGGTTGATGGACCTCATGTCAGGTTATAACATCCACCTTTCAGCCGCCTTCATCTGGTGCGTGGCCAAGCAGAGTTCTTTGAGGCATACGATCTTTTCCCATGCGGGGCACATGACCCAGCTGACGTGACTGATGAGTCATGATTGGTTCGTCCAAGTTCCTTCCCCATGAGGCCCTAGCATTGCCAGTTCGATGCTCCTAACGGGCCTGGAAGAGGATTCAGAGGTAACGTTAGTCAAACACTGATAGCTTCCATATATCTTTCCGTTTCTCATCCGTAAAGCAGCATAGTTGGCATTCTAACTGACAAGCCGACGTCAGACCGGCCATCAACCACATCATGGACAACAGTACAGTTGGGTACTCATCACCATCATGAGGAACGCGACCAACGGTACGGTGGCTGCACTTTTTAACACACCTGAACATTGTTTTGGAGTAACATGTTGGATTCACCGAGCACCGTGTGCACAAGTGCAGGATTCAGTCTGTCTATACTTCCCGACCTAAGGCGGTCCACCTTCAATGCTACAAAGAGCTTGCGAGTTACGCGAGCTGGAGCTCAGTTCCTTGAAGTTCAGTTATGGCCAACGGTGAGAAGTCTAACGATGAACAGTGAGTCCCCGTTCTGCGAAAAATCGTGATACGAGGAGAGAAACTGGTATTGTCCGCAGCGGGAGTTCGGGAACAACAAGATGGTTCTCCTCAGGCGTCCAGTATTTCCACACTATATGGAAGCGATGTTGCCTTCCCCAGGGAAAGGACGTGTTAGAAAAGGTCTGCACACCCGATTACCGAACGCCTGACCACGACCGAATGCATACCACCCATTGTCGAGAAGCAAATAAGCCGCTTAATGGGCCGGGCGTGGCTATGAAGACATCTGCTATGCGTAACAGCAACAGGAGTCAGGCATCTAGGCCTCACTCCCTAAACCCTGTGTACCAGCTGAGTCGTCGGCACCAAGGAGCTTTCAAACAAAACCCCAACACTAACCACCGCGGGGTCCAGACACTGCAGCCCAATGGTGGGGGAAAGGTCCCCCAAAAGCCCCTACATCTTCTCACTGCTTTGTGGGCCAGACTTTTAGGTTAAGGGTTCAAGGTAGGGTGGCTCGACCGAATTTCATTCTTTGGTCAAGCAACAGCCCTTGTAGCATCATTATCATCAACCCTCTCTTAGACCCCATTGAACCAAACCTTCCTAATTAATTTAGCTGTCCACCATTTAACCGTTGCCCCACGTCTCAACTTTTGCCCAGTAAAATAAAATTCCAATAAATTCAAAGGACCCGTTCCACATTGCGATTCTGAACACTTTTATTCTGTTGTAATGGGAAACAGGCATCTTTTGCTCGGACTGTGCTTTCGCCTTCAATCGACGCACGTTATTTTTCTGAAAGATGCACGCAAGAGCCCAGTTCGGTCGCACACCACAAACCGCCAGGATTTCTTGCACTGCACTCTTCAGGTATCCAGTGCATTTTATACGACGGCTCGTGGTGCCTAAGGAGTGAGAGTTGTACTCATCCCCAGAGCTGAGTCAGTTTTTCAGTTATAAACCACGCACTAAAGTGCAGTGATTTTAGCTGCTATAATTTTGGCCACCGAGGACAGTGAACACTGCCTTGATCTTCCCGGCTGGAGAAGTGATTTCGTCGTCCGCTAGTCCACAGGACCTAATGCAGCTGCCTAGACAGATGAAGATGTCTGTCCAACCGAAAGCATGAGGCTAGGGTTTCGTTCCACCCTGTATCGCGGTAGCACTTTACACTATCAAGGTGTAAACAGCATGTCGAACCATGAAGCACGATTGTTCAGGTTGGTAAAAGCAGTTTATATTACTAAGGAGAACAATATCGTCATAGTACTCAATGGCTGTAAGCGAATATCAAGGGAGCATTCCGATCCCCAACTTGTTACGAGCAGGAGAAAAGACTCAGGGACCACATCGATTACGACGTTGATGAGGAAAGGCAACAGGAGGTACCCTTGCCTGACAACACTGGAAGTGGTGAACCCAGGAAAGAGTTTGTTGTAGGCACGTATGCGTCCACAAACAGGAACATGCAGGATATAAGAATTTAGAAAGAACACCATTCATCACCGAACACTGCCATAGCTTCTGGTGATCAACGGAGTCAAAAGTGGCTTTCGGACAGAGGAAAACGATGGAAGCAGTGGCACCTCTCCATCGCTTGTCGTAAAGTGAAGATATGGTCGAATCAAACTCGGTCACGGGAAACCCAGCTTGATTCTCGCGAATCAGATCCTTGATGAAGGAACAACTTGTGTAGGATAACACCAAGAAGCAGTTTGGAAGCTGTCAGCGATGGACTGAAGCACGGTGTTTTTGCATCAGTTCCGAGTATGGGAATCGCCGTCAGGCGCTCCGTTATATCAGTATTCTGTTTTCCTCCCGGATATTTGGGGTAAAGCCGTCAGGCTATCACGAGGGATTTATCACCTTTTAGGAGTGTACGACACAGGCCATCTGAGCCAGGTGCTCTGTTGCGTTGAAGCAATGAAATTTAACGCTGGACTTCCGCTGTCGATGGGCACTGGCATCGGCGTTTCACTCGGGTTTATATGGTTCTTCCAGCGGTTGAGTTGGTGTGGGTGAGCCACCCATCGTTCAAAACGAGGTTTCTGGTATGCAAGTCCTTATTACTGATAACATAAAGAAATTGTTAAGCTGTAGTACCCTTTCGGTGCCCAACTGCCACGCCACCCGAAGGAAGCACGAGAGCTGGGATACTGCCAGGTTGCCCAAGCCTAAACAGGGGAAGTCGAGATGTAGAGGTCGGGTTCGAACCACGGACCTTCCGGTCAGTCATTTAGCATCTCGAATTCTTGTCTAGACCTGGGCAACCTGGCCCTAGCAACCAGTCCTCGTGTTTCCTTCGAGTGGTATGGCAGCTAGGCACCAAAAGAGTGTTACCATTGAACAATTATTAATATTATTAAACGAGATGACTTAGTGGTCAGAGAGCGAATTTATCGACCGGAAGGTTCGTGGTTCGAACCCGACCTCCGCCTCTCGACTTCCCCTGTCTAGGCTTGGGCAACCTGGCAGTATCCCAGCCCCCATGCTTCCTTCGGGTGGCATGGCAGTTGGGCACCGAAGGGGTGCTACAGCTGAGCGATTTTTTAAAATTCTTATTAAACGATGGTTCGGCATGCGCAATATACGGTCTAATATACACAGCTCCTGGTACTGGACACATTCTTTGATTGGAGTCCCGTTACACAACCGAGCACTCGCTTTCTAACGGCCCCGTTACATATTCGTCGACACCAACCTACAAGAAGTATGGTTCTGAGGCAACGGTTGTCGAAGACCTGAAGACGTCTCGGTTCGGCTGACCTAACAGGACAAGTCTCACAGCCATACACCAAAACAGCTCGTACTGTAGCGTGTTACATACGTTCCTTGGTATGCAAGGATATACCTCTTTTACGCCACAGGTGTCTCAAATTAGCAAACGCGACCTGAGGCTTAGAGGTTTGTGCATTAACCTCATCTGTCACACTACAGTTGGAACTAATACAACTTCCTGGACACATAAAACGCTCCACAACTTCGACTACCTCTCCTGGGATTGTAAGTGGCGTGTTCAGTGATTGTATGCCCAGGAGCATGATGTTACGCTTTGTGGCTACAAAGCGCATGCCAAAGGACTTTGGTAAGTTCATCCTGCACCCTCTCCTTTTTGAAGACGGGAACGATGTCGTATGTATATTTCAGATAGATAACGTTCACCTCAGCAGCCATCTGAACACCGGAGCTTTGATGACCTTCCGGCGATCACCTCATCTCGTCGATCAAGAGAATAAATAGGAATGGGGGAGAGGGCATCTTTACCGGACACTACTTGTGTACGGAAGCTTCTGGAGAGCTCTCCATATACCCTCACACGCCCAGAAGTCCGAGTATACAAGGGACTTATCATGTCTACAAAATTCCGGGGCATTCCTTGTTGGGCAAGCGTTTCAAGAACCTACCTATCAATTGAATCAAATGCGCACTGGAAATCCAGGAACTAAAATTGTGGATCACTTATACGTGTGGCGTTGTTCTAGCGCCTGAAGGTGTGAGGATTTGGTCAACGCTACCCCTACCAGGCCGGAATCCCGCTTGCTAATCTCGAGTCAGTGTTTCATGAGACCCACAACGTGACGAAGAAATGATGCCACAAGTCCCGTGATGGTGTAGGTAGCTCAATAACTGTGCTTGCAACGTGAATTCTTGCTTCTGATACACAACATATACCGACGTCAAGAGAGTCCAGTGTGAGGGCAAGAGTAGCTTGTTGTCCTGCTTGCTTCAGAGTGCAAACATTAAAAGCAGCCAACTAGACTAGGTGTCAAGGCTTGAAGTTTGATTTCGAGAGGCTTGAGGATGTCAGTGCAGGATAAAGCACAAATATTTCCCCCAAAACCGATGCAG
>SJOL01007796.1:53432-93280 GCA_004794785.1 Opisthorchis felineus | reverse complement strand
CCTCATCTCGTCGATCAAGAGAATAAATAGGAATGGGGGAGAGGGCATCTTTACCGGACACTACTTGTGTACGGAAGCTTCTGGAGAGCTCTCCATATACCCTCACACGCCCAGAAGTCCGAGTATACAAGGGACTTATCATGTCTACAAAATTCCGGGGCATTCCTTGTTGGGCAAGCGTTTCAAGAACCTACCTATCAATTGAATCAAATGCGCACTGGAAATCCAGGAACTAAAATTGTGGATCACTTATACGTGTGGCGTTGTTCTAGCGCCTGAAGGTGTGAGGATTTGGTCAACGCTACCCCTACCAGGCCGGAATCCCGCTTGCTAATCTCGAGTCAGTGTTTCATGAGACCCACAACGTGACGAAGAAATGATGCCACAAGTCCCGTGCTGGTGTAGGTAGCTCAATAACTGTGCTTGCAACGTGAATTCTTGCTTCTGATACACAACATATACCGACGTCAAGAGAGTCCAGTGTGAGGGCAAGAGTAGCTTGTTGTCCTGCTTGCTTCAGAGTGCAAACATTAAAAGCAGCCAACTAGACTAGGTGTCAAGGCTTGAAGTTTGATTTCGAGAGGCTTGAGGATGTCAGTGCAGGATAAAGCACAAATATTTCCCCCAAAACCGATGCAGGACGAACGGAGGTATCAGTCACAAGTGATGGGCTTGCAAAGAGAGAGTTGTTAACGGGTTGGGAGGAGAGGGAAGAAACAGTATGAGAGAGGAAAAAGGGAAGTGTCCGCAGTAGCCTTTTTTGCTTAGCTACCCTGTTGTATGCAGGGAGTAAGGCGATCCGGCTGATGAAACCACGCGACGGCTGATGTGGCATGAGTATTGTTAGTTGTAAGTATCAAGGTTGTACGTGCTAGGGTGCCTACACCTAGACAGGAGGACGATTATGGTGCTCAACCAAAGCTTTTAGCTCAAAAGCCTGACCACAAGGCATCGGTGTTTGGTGGGAAATGCAGGTGCATTAACATTCTCATAGAACAAGTCACCATGCATGTTCTAACCCCCAACCTGGAGGGCCAGGAGGCTGTGTTGGTCAGACCTCTAACCACTACCCAACCTGGCATGAGACTGCGAATGTCGCACGGACACTCCGCCGTATAGCTCAATGGGTCGCGAAGACAAACTGTCACACCAAAGTACGGTCCAGTTTCCCCGTAATGTGACAGTGACAGTAACTGATACCAACAGTCGTTCAGCTGTAACATCATTTCCGTGCCTAGCTGCTACGCCACTCCTAAGAAGTACGAGGGTAGAGATACTGTCATGTTGTCCAAGCCTGGACAGGAGCAGTCGAGATGCAGAGGCTGGGTTCGAACCACGGACCTTCCCGTCAGTAATTTCGCGCCTTAAACGCTGAGCCACCTCCAGTCTTCTGAAATTATCAGGTGGGGAAGCTGTGCACCGAAACTAACAATTTGAATTCATGCGTGCCATTGTGCGCGCAACTATGTCATCTCTACCAATGCACCGACGTGACCAACCTCAGAGTCCCCAACGACGGAGACGGAAAGGACTAATGCAGCTTATCTTTCTGGCGTTCTCTCTTGTAGTTCTCTGCAAATTCACTGCTCGATCTTCCTCGGCTGGTCTCTGGCCTCTGTGTGGTCGTGCGAGAAAGGTTCTCCGAGGAATAAAAAAGTAATAATAAATTGTTCAGCTGTAATACCCTTTCATTGCCCAGCTGCCATGCCACCCGAAGGAATCACGAGAGCTGAGCCACTGCCAGGTCGCCCAAGCCTAGACAGTGAAAGTTGAGAGGCAGAGGTAGGATTGAAACCACGAATCTTCTGGTCAAAAATTCGCGCTCTAACCACTGAACCATCTCGCCTCCGGAGAAGCCGGCCGACTGATATACGAAGGGTACGACCAAGCCAGCGCATCTCATTGAATGTGATCAGGTCATTTATCATGAGCGAGGTACTTCAGAATCACCGATCCGATGTTTCGGCCAGACTCGGGCAAATACCCTGAAGGCACCGACGGTCACACACTGAAAGATTTTTAACATCTTCAGCTCGTACCAGCTTTCTGACCAAAATAACACTATAAAGCGTACGGCATCATCATCATCAGCTGTAAGAACCGCGTACTTGTCGTACAGTGGTTGTAGCTGCCACAGTTTGGTTCACCGATAATTTGGGGAGGTGGGGTAGATAGCTGCGCATTGGGGGCGGGACCTGATAAATTGGTGAGTAAATAAAAATCTGTCAGAGCACTTTTAAGTAGGGGGATTGGGAAGGGAGCTATGCATTAGAAGCAATAGCTTGGATGCAAGAGCTCGATTGAGGGCGCGACTGGGCCATGCCTGACAATGTCTCTAACCATTGATGTGGTCCGTCTCGGGGTCCCCGTCCTGGAAGGCGGCAGTGACCAGCGCAGCTGAGTTTGCTGGTAATGGCTTCCATACTTCGCTGCCAAGTCATTGTTTGACCTCCCCTAGCACGTTTCCATCCTTCGCGTTGTGCAAAAAGAACCCTTCGAGGAAGTCGGTCGACAAATTTGTCTACTACCTCAATCGACTCATCCGCAAGCATGAGGTTAGGTTCCGAGCCCACTCAGTCTTGCAGTAGCACTTTGAACTTTGCCGGTGTGAAGCGCATGCCAAACCGTGAGACGGAATGATTTAGATTATTTAATATTGTTTGCATTACCACGGGGTCAGATCCAAGAAGAGCTATGTCGTCTGCGTACTCTATATCTGTGAGCGGACGCCCCGGGCATTAGAGGCTGATAGTGAGTCTTCCATAATCGTATGAATGACGAAGTTGAAGAGGAGAGGTGAAAGAGGACAGCCCTGTCTGCCTCCACTTGATGTGGTGAACTCAGAAGAGAGCTTCCCGTAGACCTTCACACGGCCGCGGGAGTTGGCGTACAGCGCCGTAAGCAGGGTCAAGAATTTATGGGGGACACCTTTGCTCCACAGACACTGCCATAGTGCCTCACGGTCCACAGAGTCAAAGGCAGCTTTCAAGTTAAGCAACACAACCACTGTTGCTGGAAACGGTGTCGCTGTTTCAGAATCTGTCGGAGTGTGAAGATATGATCGATGCATCCTCTTGCAGGACGGAACCCAGCTTTGTTTTCACGGATCTGTCTCTCCCTGTGTTCAGTCAACCTTCGAAGGATAAGACCAGAGAGCACCTTCGATGCCACAGCTAACAGGCTGATGCCACGGTGGTTTTCACACAGCGTCCGCGTACCCTTTTTGAAGATAGGGATAACTGTCGACATGCCCCATTCTGCAGGCACCTTCTCTTCGTTCCATATAGCACCAATAAGCTTTGTCAGATGGGTCACCAGGGATTCTCCGCCTTCTTTGAAGAGGGCTGGATAGAGACCGTCCGGTCCTGATGCCTTCTCACGTTTTAGCACGGATATTTCGTACTTTATTTCTTCTTCCGACGGGCGATCAAGGTTTACATTCCATTCGCCCGTATGCACTATCTCCACAGGCTGTGTTGCAGGAGGCCAGCTGAACTGTTCTTCGAAGTGTTCGGCCCATCTTTCCAGTCGACGTTTTTGCGAGTGAATTAATGAGCCATCTTTTTCACTTATCGTTTCGCTGACCGTTGCTTTCCTAGGGCCAGTCGATCGTATCAGTTGATATAGGGCACGGCTGTTTCCCGTAGCAAAAGCCTTCTCCATCTCCCGAGCTTTCAATGTCCACTAGAGCTCTATGTTTTTCCTTGGACTCTTCACTATTTGGAGTTGGAGGGATTTGCGTGTGCCGTCGTACTCGTCGCCTGCTGGTATGGATTCCCTGGCGTCACTCAGGACTAGCGACCTCGACGACATCCAGTGGTCTTGTGGAGAGAAGTCGAAGAGATAGCACTGAACGCTGCTAGCATATCTCCCTTAAAATTTTGCCATGCTTCATCCACATGTTTCTTACCAGTACAGTATTGGTTTACTGTAGAGAGTTTTTGGGCTAACTCAGATCGATACTGTTAAGCTATGGTAGTTTTTCGAAGATGGTGGATTGGCATGCTTCTTGCTGACTTGTGAGGGCCTCAGGGGAAACGAACTGTAAGGCGTGCAGGCACCATGGCGTGATCGGAATCAAGTTGGGTGCTCCAGAAGGAACGGCAGTCTTGAATTTTAGCTCTCCAACGGTGGCTGATGTCCACGTGATCCAACTGGGTCCACGGTTGATTTGCAGTTGGTGGCCGCCAGGTTACGCGATGAGATCGTTCATGCTGAAAGTTCGTACTGGCCAGAAACAGTTGATGACCAGCACACGATTGGAGGAGTCGCTCTTCGTTGCCTGTGCGACGAGCATCGACTCCGAACCGACTGCCCGAATGTGATTCCAAGGAGCTCAGACGACCGAGCATCCATATCGCCCTCAAGGATCGCATTGTCAGTGATTCGTGCTTGACCAATGGACCTGGATAACTCTAGACAAAAGGTATTCCTCTTAGCATCAGAATTGCAGTCCTTCGGGGCATAACCCGACACTACAAAGAGGCACCACTTTTTATGTCGAGAGGCGTTGAGCTTGATTGAGCTGGATAACCAGACGGCGCAAAGACGACTGTTCACTGGGATCCAATCCAGCAAAGCGCGTTCAGCTCTGGGGCTGAGTGCAACTCCCACACCATATATTCCACAAGTCATCGCTTCTGGGTCACCGGACACACGGAGGGAGAAATGTGAAAGAGCTGAGTTCATCCTTGGCGTTCTGAGATGCATAACCACGCTTGGGTCTTGTATGCGTGTTTCGGAGACACAGCATACATCAATTTTAAGGGAGTGTAAGGTTTCAGCAAGCATTGCCTGTTTGCCAATTTGACATAGAGTAGAGACGTTAAAAGCTCCTATATAGAAAGGATCTCGTGGATTTAGAAAGGTGTTATTTTGTTTATTGTTAATAGGCAGAGAGAAGCATAAGGCCCTTCGGTCAGATAACTGACAGTCAAATGACCCAGCGACGTTTGCTTGTGTGGTGGGAGGGGGTTGGGAAGTGACATCGGTGGGTACATAAATGCGCGGGCAAATGATGCTTCCCGGTTGTCCAGGCCGAGAAAGCGGGTTTGGTTCGGGTACCACACCCTGAGCCTTTGACTCAAAAGTCTGACCCACGAGGCAGCGGACATTGGGGTTTTCTTTGGGGACTCTGCCCGGAGCCGATGACTCGATAGCCTGACCTGCTGGGATGCAGGGGGTTGACCTAACCCGAGGGCACAGGGAATGAGGCATTACTGTCTCATTTCTGGTGCGGCTGCGCACAGCAGGTGCCTTGTGAGCAGCACTTTGGTTTGAGCAGCTCTTTGGTTTTAAAAGTATTTCGACCGTACTGAATAATGCGCCGGCAGTCACGGACAACCGTTGGGCGATCGGAATGTGCGGTTTTTAGAGCCGATCTTTTCTAACCCGTCCTTCCTCGGGAGAAGGCAGTATCGATGCTTCCATGAATATGGTCACCTGGGGGAAACACCTTCATGGGGGAATGCCTTCACACTCCTATCGCAGAAGACAGTACGAATTTGCCCCCAGACTGCTTCGTAGCACGATCACTCATAGTACGAGGTCTCGCTGCTGTTAGTCTAACCGCTCCCCTTCGGACTTCCTGGCATGGTTGCACCTTGTGGAACGGAGTTCCAGGCAGTATAGCCCGCTGGATCATTGCAGCACTCAAACCCCACCACCACGTCAAGGTGGCAGCTTTAGGTCGGGAAAACGCACGGCAGCAGCATAAGCTCGACCATTGACAGATCAGCAGCGCGCCAGATGCCGGTTATCAAACCCGCCATGTGCTTCACGATCCAGGTGGTACTTTCGACTTTGGCTAGACCACTTGTAATTAAAAACGGCTGTCCAAGTGGAAGAAACTTCCTACTACATCAATGGGCTCATCAGCCAGCATAAATTTTGGGTTCGAAGCTAACCATTTTGCAACCGATGCGAAACGCATACCAAACCGAGGCAGAATTATTCAGGCTTCATTGTTGTGTGGATTACGATGGAATTCGATACAAGAAGAGCTATGCCATTCATCTGTACATTCTGTCCACAGAGAGCCATGCGGAACGCTGGGTCTGACTTTTACATCTGCGTTTTGCTAAAAAAAAACTTTCAGCTGTAGCACCTTTTCGGTGCCTAACTGCCATGCCACCAGAAGGAAGCACGAGGGCTGGGATACTGCCAGGTTGCCTAAGCCTAGACAGGGGAAATCGAGAGGCAGAGGTCCGATTCGAACCACGGACCTTCCGGCCAGTAAATTCGCGCTCTAACCACTGAGCAATCTCGCCCCTTTTGCTAACAGGTCACCGAACCGTCTTTTTCACTGACAGCTGCCTTCCTTTGGCCTGTTGGTGGCAGACAACACCGCTATTTCTAGTGCCAAGCACCTTCTTCACTTCATGAACTCACAAGAATTCTCGGCCTTTCCTGGAACTCTTCGTAGTTTCGCGTCTGACAGATTTGTGTGCGCCGTTGTACTCGCCACCTACTAGTATGGACGTACTAACATCAACCGGGACTGACGATCTCGACGGTGTACAGTGGCGCTATCGAGTACAGTGCTTTGAAAACCGCCAACATTGCTCCTGCATTTTACTGTGCTGCACTCACATGCTATTTACCCCTATCGAAGGCTAGGGATGAGGATACCTCTTGCTGGCTTGCAAGGGTCTGAAGGAATGCGGATTGTCAGAAGTGTTCACAATATAGCGCAATCGGAAGTAAGTTGTGTGCATCAGGAGTGGCATTCGCGAACCGTGGCTCTCTACCGGTGATTGATGGCTATTTGATCCAAACGGGTTCACAAATGACTTGCGCTTGGTGGTCACTGAGTCACACAGTGCGAGCTTTTCTGTCACAAACTCGTGCTGACTAGAAACGCCTGGTGGTCGGCGCACAAACGTCAGTGTTTCTCGCTAGACGAGTGAGCCCAGATATATCTCAACAGAAAATACCCTTTTCAGTATCAGGACTGCAGTCTGTGGGGTATATGCCAACACTACACACAGTCACCGGTTTTTGTGTCGAGTGCATTAGCTGGATAACCGACTGGACAACCAACCTGAGTAAGCTGGGTCAGCCTTGGACCTTCGATTCGGGATTGACGCTCCTCACTTCTTTTTTTCCAGTTATTCCTTGTTTCGTTACAGACGATCGCAGCTAGTTACCTGGGAGCTTTGATTGGCAAATCAGCGTTGAGTTCATTTAAAGCACGTGGCAATCAGCTGCCAGTGGATAGCCTCAACCCAAGAATTTCCTCCCTTTTGGAGTGTACAACTTGTCTCTGACCGCGGAACTGCGAACGTACCACTCTGAATTCCCTCGGGCGCGACGCGGTTTAGGAGTCTCACTCATTTCAAAACATGTAGAGGGCCTGTCCCTCAACAAGATTCACTCGAGCTGGCTCAAAATATTTATTTTCTCGGTGATGCTGATGACCCGACCACACAAGGCCTGGTTGAACAAATTTCCCATAAGCGACTTCTTGTAGCACAGGGCAATCAATAAAATTCTACGCAGTCCGGCTTGGGTATGAATTCAGATGAGTAAGGGCGGAACAACTGAAGGTCTACGCCAGCTCTTGCCTGGAGGCGAGTCGCACTAAACACCCCGATTTGACGGGTGGGCTGCCAGTCGGCTACGGACTAAACAAGGCAGGATTAAGTTAGAATACGGGCCAATCAGGATCACGGAAAAACGGATTCACGGATGGACACACTATCGAGGCTTTCGGCCAACCTTCACGGGTCGGGTTTGTCCTTGTCGTTCAGCGGCTTCCGTTAACCCGAAAGGCACAAGCAAAAAGGGGTGTAGCACTGCTCTTCAGGCTCTCAGAACGGGGCAACAAGCTTGCCAGCGCGAGGTCTCACAATAGAGGGTCTAAATGTGCTTTGAACTGGGTACACGGTGTGACGTGAACAACAGTCGGAGGAAGGTTATTCCACGCACGCAATGCGATCTGAGCTTGAAAATCTTCTTACCATGTCCCCGCCGTGTGTTTGCTGGGTCAGTGGTGAAAAACCAGTTGACCAAACCTTTTTCAAACAGGGCATAAGTAAGAATTACTGTGGCATTTTTTACCTTTCTTTTGCTTTCATTATAACTTTACGTATTTTATCAATTACATGAACGTTTTTTTTATATACGCGGAATCACAAAAATGCGCATTTGTACAATTTACATACAATACAGGCGTGGTCGCGTGCTCCGACTTTCTCTTCTCATTTCGCTCGCGCTTACAGCGGCCATACGCAGGCTTCATGTGCTAACTCTGGTATCAAAATATTTCGGACTGTTTTCGGAGTTTATTGTATGTGAGAGCTTCCCGGAACTAAGACCCCTGGACATCCGCGGTAGGATTATTATTTATTCACTGACCTGGGCCAACGACGAACTATTTTAGAGAGAACAATTCTTAGTGAGTCTGTCCCATTCAACCACTTTTATTATTGTGTACTCAATTCAGAGTAATTATATTTATTCCTTTGCCACTTACTCCTCCTAAAGTAGCTTTTTGGGTACCCAGACCACCACAGTCTCCTCGAAGGCAACGATACTCCAGGGGAAAAGGTCAAGCACCACTAGACGCGTTTCACATTCCGCGGATTTAAGGCCGAAAACCATTTTCGTAGCAGCTCGCTGAACACGCTCAATGAGGGTTGCGTCCTTCGTACGTCCTGAGTAGACAAGCTGGTTGGCATATTCAAGAACCGGTCTGACATAGGCCCCATAGAGTATTTGGTAGCCCTTGAGAACAATACGGGAGAATGTGTGCCGACTCCTCCGTAGAAAGTCGAGTGGATTTTGGGCTGATTTCCCATGGTGCAGTGAGAAGAGGACATGTTTGGAGAGAGCCAGATACCTAAATTTCACCCGGCACCTGTCCTCGTGATGTCTTTTGGTTCATTCTCACCATGCACGACGAAGGTGTTCGCTGAGTCTCCTCCGAATAACATATGGACGCACTTTTCGTCATTCGGAGGTAGGTGCCAGTCCAACGACCACCGCTTTGCAGCGTCTACATCCAGCTGGAGGGCACGGACATCACAACTCCAAGATTTCAAGTCGTCCGCAAAAAGTAGATGTGGAGTTGCAAAACTATCCGGAAGGTCGTTGCAGAAACAGCGGTGGTCCCAAAACAGAGCCTTGGGGAGCTCCAACGACGACTGGCGCCGGAGAAGTGTGGGTCGGACCGGCTTTCGATAGGAATGTTCTGTCCGATAGGAGCGCCTAAATCCAAAGTAGAATTTTTCCTTGAATACCGTTAGACTGCGGTTTGTGGAGCAGCGGAAAGTGTGGGACTCGATCGAATGCTTTTGAGAAGTCGAAAAATATGGCATGCGATGTGAGTCCCTCGTCCTTGGCTTGCGTTAAGCTGTCCATAAATACGAGCATGTTCGTCACGCAAGAACGGTTTGGGAGAAATCCGTTTTGAACTGGAGATATCAAGTTGTTGATAGTAAGGTGTTCTAGGATTGCTCGTTTCAAAATGCATTCCATCACATTTTAGGGCACGCTGGTGAGGCTAATAGGCCTGTAGCTGCTGGCGATAGTCGGTCACCAGTTTCGTAGTTTGGCGTGACAATCGCTGCCTTCCCAGAAGATGGAAGGTGGCCTTCGTCAAGCGAATGAGGAAGCACCAGGTAGAAATGTTTTGCCAGTCTGTACGACGTTTCCTTCAGGATCGTTAAATGGACCTCCTCTGGCCCAAATGCGCAGAACGGGTTGATCTTGAGCAAGATTTGGCGAATGTCCTCCTTCGTGAAGACCAATTTGGTTAGAGGTCGTTCGTAGTTACGCCTTGACAAGTTTGGATGTGACGAGGTCGCTGGGGCAGAATAAATGCCATCATATTGTTCGCTGTAGACTGACACAGCCTTCTGCTTTTCCCTGTAGCCAACTCCGCTTAATCGGTTTTTTCACCATCTGGCTTAGCTTGATAAATCTGCTACCACCTGCGTTATGTGCAGGTGACACAAGCCAAACAAATTGTCTGGTTTCATGCCACTGTTAAGCTCTTGGATCTAGAGTCAGCAAACTCGGGCTACGGATAACAGGGAGCATGTGCGGCCGTCATACTGCTAAGAGAATACTTTTTGCATCCGGCCTCTCTTCACTCAACTTCACCAAGGACCCAACAAACTGATGATTCTCCCCACCATTGCGAGCTTCATTTTTTACGTTGTATTTATATTCATAAAGTGCACCTAGCCAGTTTGCCTTGAACCTGTGGTACAGGTATCGCAGCAAGCGAGCCATCTGGTGACTTTGAGGCAGCGTAAAGTGTCTCTCTGGAGCGGGGCAAGCGGAATGGTGTGCTGCATTCTGTCGAGCTTTCAAATGAAGCCCACGGACATGTTTCCTGGTTGGCTACCTTAGTCGGTTTGTTTAACCCGGTTCGCATTCACCATCACTAATTTCACAACAGATCAGTGCTAAATATAAGTCCATACACAGCGTTTGCATAGCTTTCGTTGTGACGTTGCTGAGGCGGGAGCCTCGCCTACTTCCAAATAACCTTCATGATCACGGGTGACGAGTTTGCTGGTCGATAGCTGGTATAGCTGTGTTCCTTGCCACCTCTGCTGAAAAATTATATAATAAACTGTCCAGGCCGAGGTCAAGAACGTTGAGCTCGTTGTTCGTTCAAAAACAACAACAAAGTGGATGGCAAATGAGGCAGTATGGTTAGTAAGACCCGAAATTCCCAGACAGATGATCTGATCTACTTTGAGGTTTTCAGTGCGCATACTTCGTCAAATTTGACAATAGGTAACCCTTGCTTAAGCTCTGCTTCTTCATTCTGTCTGTAGTATATATACGACCCGGATCCCTTAGGGACGAGCTTACCAATTTGGTATTGAAAACAACCGTTTCAATTGCGGCCTTACGAATTCTACCCTGGCCGAATGCCCTCACACCTTCCTTGCAGCAGAGTGCTCTGGACTGTTGGGTTTCACTGTCAGAATTACCTCGAGGGCTCAGACGTGTTCCATTTTGCTTCTCCCCTGTGAGACCAGAGGAGCCAACGGAGTGTAGATCAGCGGGCATTTAGCAGAAGCACTGGCCGGGACCTTTGCGTGATGGATAAGGAGGCCGGTTAGTGTAGGTGAGTATGCTTCTTCAAGAGACAGGAATTTGCGAATCAGTGTAATAATTTTTATGCCATAATTTATTTCGAATTTTTTCGTGACAGTTCCTTCTGGTACACTTCTACAGAGTAATTTGCTGGCATGGTTTACTCCTCTTCGTTGCGCTTGGAACGGTAAAGAGGTCAGTTAAATTTTGGATTCGCAAAGGTTGCGCCTTATTCGGTCAGCGTTAACAGCGGGTTTGTGTCATAGGTAAAAACCATCAGATGGGATATTTCTGAGGAGCTTTGGCAAGCTGTTGTTCTTTATCTAGAGGGTTCATCCCAAATAATGTGGTTGTGGCAGATGAATGGCTTGTTGTGGACTTTTCATATATCTCGTGACAACGGGCTTCAGTTCACTGACATTTACGGGGCGTAGTTTGTTGGGCCGCTGAGGGTTTTTTTCGTTTTCTTGCTGATATGTCCGAGAAGAGGTACCAATGTTAAGGCCCGGCTAGTTTATGAATTTGTACCGACAAAAGTACAAAAGCGGGTAGTTCCAGTAATACTTGAGGCTACCAGCTCTAGGTTTCTGCATCTAATCAATGGCTGCAAGGTGTAGAGGATCAGTGGTGATATCTTGTTCTAACGCAGATGCTGTATTTCTCGAAGGGTCGGTGACTGCATTTTGTAGAGTCATAGTTGTGCCATCAACATGGATGACCGTTAGGTCCTGACTAGTCATTCGGTCGCGACAGAGGGCTGTCCCACAAAAACTTCCATCACTATTTGCCGGGCCTTAGTAAAGCCATTACACTCAGGTCATGGAGTTCTGGATTGACTCCGCTGATGTGCATAAATATAGGCGTCTGTCGGTATTTTCAGTCAGAAGCTTTTCCAGTCCGGTTTTGAAAATCAGGTTTTGTAACCACATGCACAACCTTGTCAGGCAAGCCGTTCCACTCATTAACCATTCATGTTCAAAGCGCGATAAATAGGTTCAGACAGTTTAATGGACCCAAAGAGCATTAGCCGGCGCACAAATGTAGACGATCTTATGACTATTGGACAAAACCTTTCAAATAGTAACGAAGTCTACCGTATCCTCCAAGCGTAGACCAGGTCAATTGTGTGCATCCTTTGGGCAAAAAAGTACAACTCCGGCCTATGTAGTATCGTACGTTGAGCCTTGGTAAGCCCAATACCTGATTCTTACCACTGCAATGAATTTACTATAGCGTGAAAGCTTCCCGTTTCTTGGGGGCAAGCAACATACTGTCCTTGATCTGCAGCCATTTTGCCACGTTCCATAAAGAACGCCATGAATATTTGTGGCATCATCTGGTCAAATATACTTCCAGTGGCCTAAATCGTCCCCTTGGTCACCCAAGCCTTATAATTTGAGCGCAGCGTCTTTTTGACTTCAAATGTCACAGAACCTTAGTGCTACGCACTTCAAGAGACTTCCGAAGAATGCATTCATCTTAAATTCAAGACCATACGTGATGGGAGACTCTATCAGGAAAAACATTGCGGTGATAGGAGCATCTGCCGAAAGGCTCAGATATGCACTGTCCGAAACAAACCGGGAACGAACTGCCTCGCTTTTTAAGGTCACCGCCGTCTACCTTAGGGTCATTTGCACAAAAGAAGGCCAGATGTTTTCGTGTGTTGTTCAAGTAGACTTGGAAGGACGCTGAACTTGAAAGTTAGTGCTCGGAAAGCTTACTAAAATATTCATCTTTATTCTTCACTCGTACTTTGAGCCATTTTGGGAGCTTATGCAACTATCTGTGAAGTTTGCAGTCAGTTCCTGAGAAGGACAATTTCAGAAGACACCTGTAGGGAACTCTATCAAATATTTTACAACTGTAGACACAAACTACGTCAAGAGACTGCCGGGCATCCGCATCCTTGACCCAAACTGAAACCAGTGAACGGAAGAGCGCTTTTGAACGCGCAGCCAATTATTGACCAACAAGACCGGCTATTAGGCACGAAAGTAAAAATCTCATTTGCGCAGTTTTCAAAAAATGAACATTCTTGGGCATCCCTTAGGGCTTTTCCGGACGTTCTTTGAACAAACACTGCAAAGTTGTGGAAGAATTCTTACACAAACTTCTTATCAAATTTGTGGACGGCTCTACGGCACTTGGCCAAACATTGAGGATATGTTTCGTCAATATTAGACACCATAACAATGGTGTATTTGGGCTGAGAGTTAGTCACGGTTTATAGGATCGATTAATTTGTGGTTGAACGGGGCAATGTTGAGGTACTGGGAGCTCGACAAGCTTCACTCACAATATTGCGCGCTTTTTCTAGCTAGAGAAAGCTATGTTTCGCTGAGTTTCGGACTCAGCGAGTGAAAAGTTATAAAACCACAGAGAGAAAAATAAACAAAGCAAAGGTTGGTAGGGGATCAGAAGGTCCGGGAGAAACCTATTGTTAAAAAGTTCTAGATGGGGGAGGTGTATCATGATTTTTACAATGCAATCAACCCGATCAACCGTGGCTGACTCATATTCTCAATGGCTGGCTTTACATCTTGCTGTTTGTTAATTGAGATCACCATTGCATTGGGTTACCAGACGCGCTTTAGGCTCCAAAATATGACTACAATATTTTGCGTATACACTAACACGTGTCTGTCTCAATGGAGTAAGATATGGAGAGGTACGATTTGGGGCACCAATTATCCCACTACAATACGTATACACAGAAACGATCCCTCTATATGGTACGATCACGCAAGACAAAAAGGACTCCATTAGAACAAACCCATATATTTAACATGACACATTATTTGTACAGGTATGTGCTCTGAGCTGCGCCCACACTAAATGTGTCAACCGCGGCAGAAAACTTTGGACAAGGAGAGGCTGAATAAAGTGCGATGCAGCAGAGAAGCAAGAGCAACACTGCACTGTCGTTGGGAGCGGTCAAGTTCTCGTGCCCGGCTAGGCAAGGAGAGCAGCCCCCGACGGAGTCCAACTGTTTTGAAGGAAGCCAAAGGCAAGAGATATCCCAGGTCTTAGCTAGGACACCGAGGCACGCAAAACTGTATTAGATCACAACGTGCTGAAGGGACGCCGAGTGCAGCTGGGCATCAGAATGCGGAGGGAATGAGATTAGGGATGCGCGACGTAAACTTCTGAGGATTATGATTACCACGTTTGACTGCCTCAGGGGACTTATAGATAAAAGAGCTCAAATATCTTGTTAATATGTGCCTAAGCTTGAGACAAACCACGGGTTTCATCTTTTGGTGAAATTGCAAGCACCACATAAGCTTTTTGGGAGGCACCTTAGCGCTTACTCTAGTCAGTAGGAGACAGAAAACGGGATTATAAATGACAGGCTTACCAAGGCGCTTTAACTTGGATTAGGCTTCAAGCTTCACCACATTTTAGGAGTCACCTCATCGAGATTGGTGAACACGAACAGACGACGCCCATAAGTTAGCATAGCTCCGTGAGGTCTTTCGCGCCACAAAGCAGACTCTATGAACATCGTCACAGAAATAAAGTTTTTTTACAGCTTTACCCAACACTTAAATTGGCTGAACCATCCCACATCTATCACAGGCCGAGGGGCGCAGCGCTTTCGCGATGGATCGCCCTGAAAATAACTAACCAATAAAACGCAGCCTTTTGGTGTCAAATGTTGCTGCATGAATTATGTCAAGAACTGGCCCGACTGCCCAGACTTGAACTTTTGCATCCGCCGCAATAACCAGAGCCACAAGTCTTAAGGTTATCTTGGACGAGCTTTCGGCCCCGGACTTGGCAGCTCACATCACGGGCTTACTTAAGATGAACAATGGTTGCACCGAAGGTGCAACTTATCGCCATTTATCCTGAGCTCCACCTCACCAGAAAGCAAGATCCTTAGGATTTCCCAGGAACATGTTCTGAGTCCAGCTGTAGCATAAGCTAGGACATTAAGGCAAGAAGGCATTGGATGGGACCGGAAGAAGGCTGTAGCACCAAACGAGATTGCCACAATCTAATCACCAATTTTACTCAATGTTTAACACAAGTTTTTGAAGCTCCTAAGAAAATAGCGATTCACGCGAGGTGACGGATGAGCAAAACCATGTGAGTGACTTGATTGTACGAGTACAATAGGACCAATTCAGCCATTTGCCTAACGAAGAAATGTGGAGCAACCGGGACTTGATCTTCTGGATGGTGACCCAACAAAACTCACAACTTTAGATAAAAAACGACAAAAATCTCAAAGGATAAACGAGCCACGCCAATCTTGCAGTGCAGTAAAATAGTCGTAGGCTTACTTAGTGTTAGCCCCACAGGCCTCCTTTAACCAGTCCTTGAAGAACTCCTCATTGCGCCACAAAAGTGGGAATTGCCTAAGAAAGACAGAGGCTTTTTCGAATCACTTATCCTCTAGGCGTTCTCTGAGTCTTTCACCAATTCCAGGTAGCCCAGTGACAGGTTTGTCACCTATTGGTTTAGTGACGAAATTCTCGTGTTTTTGTGATGTGGTCATAGTGGAAGATATTTTGGGAATTGGAACGCGGCTTGTGTGTAGTCGGCTTCCTTGATCGAGCAATGCATCAGACAAAATGCACTAATATACACGGCAGATAACCTTAGGGAGCCTAGGCCCATCCTTCACTGCTTTTCCAGAAGCTCTCAAAATGTTTTCTGCCACCATTGCTTTGTACCGTACAACACTCACTCCGTAGATCCTATACTGCTTATCCTCATACAACACAGGAAGGTAATCTGATAAACCACAGAGTAGGCGCGCTTAGTGCGGTCACCCTCATGTGACCAAACCCGGTACTTCAAGGGGGACTCACACATTATTGTATATAGCTGAACCACCTTGGCTACAGCCGTCTACACCCAGCTGCCAATCAGCGAGGGTGTAGAAGAATGTGGAACTTTGTATCAGATATATTTCCTGTCTTCATCACTGATCGTGTGCCCAAAAACCTTTTCAGAGTTACATGAGTCCGATATCCTAATAAGGAACGAGAATAATGGATCACTTACTGCAACAATCGAGAAGGGTTTTATCCTCTCCGGCCTCCCAAAATTACTTCATCTTTCAAGTATCCCCACCCTTGAATTTCAGCTAACTTCAGCGCCAAGGTGGATGGTTAAATCTGCTGTGTCAGTCCAGCAGCTCAAGCAAATGGGGTATTTCTAGACAATAGTTCTTTCCTCAGTTGTTTCAACCTGACCAGTGTGTAACTTGTGCCCAAAATTTACAGATAAAGTTCATACGATTAATGAGGTCTGAAAGTGGATCACGCTGAAAAATATGGCCACGCTAATGTGTACCTTTACCTCAGATGTTACAGGCACTATTAACAGCGTCTTGCATCCCTCTTCCGGCTTGCATATCACTCAGGGGACTAGCGGAAATTCGCAGCCAAGCTGCGTCTGCTGCCATAATTTACTCGTCATTCTCTCGATAACCTGGGGCGTAAAATTACCGTTCCTCATCCAAAGCATTCGTCATCTGTGTGCTTATCTGCCATCGTTGTTTCCATTAGACACATTACCATAACTAATGCACGTCTGAACGACCAAGAAGAAGCTGCTTTGGCTCAGTATCCTTCGAAGAATTAAAACATCGACGCTCAGTTCTATTTATTCCTGAGGATCTGCACAAACAATACCCTCCTTCCTCCTAAACATTGGAAATCAGACGTCACGGATGGAGCGAATGACTGTCCAAGGCTCCGCCGTTAGTACCAATAACAATGCCCGAAACATCCTTCCGGGGGGCCATACTGTGAACCCCCCGTGCCCTTGTGAGTGCAGCAACTAATCTTGCCAAGTTCTTGGACCTTTTATCTCTGCTCAGCCCAATATTCTTCAAAGCGCAAACAATCTACCATACTTCCGACCTGTCTGTATAGCGTACAAAAGCACCTGTCCCGTTGGAATCCTACTGGTTATCAAGGAGTTCACCACAGAATAGCTATCAAGTGTGCCAAAATCTCCGCTTTATCTTGCAGCATCGTGACTGACTCTTATTCCTCAGGCTTAGGAGGGAACGCAACCTTGGTCACTTTTAAGGGTGGCAAACCCCATTACCTAAAGCGCATTTCTTGCAAGGTTATGAAGACATATTATTATTCCATCACCAAGCTTCCTAATCTCGATGTATCCTAAAGATATGTCTCATCAACTGCTCCATCCGTCACGAATCAGCCCCTTAACTCAAAAGTTGGACTTCACTCGTCTAAGCACTGCAGGCTCCATACTTCGCGTCTCACATAATTAGTGATGATTGTGTGGTTCCCACTTTGGCCAATATTTTCCCAGTAATTACATTGAATCGCTTACAAGCAGCCTGCGGATTGTCGATGGAACGTACGCAAGCTAACCATCAAGACTAGAAAACAGAGTAACTGCCAGGTGATCGACAACAAAAAACTTACCCCAGCTACCGGTATTTTGTCACGCTGATTTGCAAAACAATAGCGATTCTGTTACCGTATTATGGATCCTATGAATGAAGAAGCCACCGATTTCTGATTGGTTTGCCCGCCTCCAGGGCAAGCGAGTACGACCATCTGAGCAGTCCAGGTACGCACGCCGTTCTTTCCACAGATGACTCGAGTTTCAGTCAAGGTTGGCCTTCCCTTAGTGTTCGTAAACTGTCTCACCCTTGCTCCAAGTTTCTAGGACATATAAGACGGCCTCCTCCAACACCAGGCATAAACCACAATTAAGTCTCACAAACAGCAGAGTAGGACTGTAGTCTTGCGTTGCACAATGGTCATGCATCAAATAACATAATTAAATATTCCTTGCCGCAAGATGAACTACGCTGAGCGGGCGCAAAGTATAGGAAACCATAACCCGAAGTAAGTTCATTTAAAGAAAAATTTCTTGGCTGTCAAATGCGACCTGGATGTTACCAAGCCGATAACGCGCTGCTTTCTATGGAAAGCCTGTTATGGTGATTCGTCCAAGCGGCTCAATATCAAGCGCGTAAGGGATTGCTCCTGATAATCAAGCAAAGTTTGCCGTGATCTTTTAGATCTCAGCTCTCTATCGGTCGAAATATTCTGACCAGTGTAACCCCTATGCTTTACCTGACAATCAATGCCACCCAATGAGGGGGCACCAAAGTACTCAGTGTTCTAGAGTGCCCAGTTCCTGGCATTTTAGCCTGATTCAAAAGAATAGCCGCAGTCCACCTACTCTTTCCGTTGCAGATTTCCAAGAGAGTGAGATCGTTTCTTAGGTAAGGAGAACACGATCGAGCTAATTAGGATTACCTGCAGGATAGTACAGGAAGACACAGATTGGTAGCGGCTAGTGTCAGTACCAGTGAGCATGAACAGCGTTCACCCTGCAATTGGAGCAGCACTCGCGCATTGTAACGTGAGCGTATACGTCATGTTTTCAATAACCTCCATGCCTTTGGTTTTTTAGCCGCAAAAACAAACTTCCCAAGTTCCTGATTGGACATGACGAGATGTCCGACAAATTCACCTGAATACGCTCCAAGTAATCTTGGAGCTGAGCCGCCGGGTTAGTTTGGTGATAAGTTTCCAATTGTCAGGGTACGTAGGACGAAAGCTAGTCAACTGAACAGTTAAATAATGAAAAACGAAGCCGTAGGCACAACTGACCTGAAAATCTCGTTTGTCGGGCAAGCTGGGGTTGAAATTTTGGCACTTACCTTGGCATTTGAGAGGCTTTTTCTCGGGACTTGTTTAATTGGATCAGAAACGCCAATCACCATATCATAACCACACATGCAGTAATCAATGAGTGGCTGAAGGGCTATCAAAATCAAGGCACCCGAAGTGTACCTTGTAAGCTTGATCACTAGTCTCCACAATTTCATCCAAGAACAGCAAAGCCTGGTCCCCACTTTGCGTCTGCGTGTACTTCCAAACGAATCAGCATTACCTTAGATTCTGCATCGGCTTGAATTTGCCTGCGTCAATCCCCTTGTATAACCCAAGTCTAGGCGCCAACTGAGTGGGAAGCCCTTGTCCGATTACCGCAACCTTGACGTCCTTCACGGGGCTGTCCTGAAACAGAAGCATGTCGGTGCATTCATGGTGCAGCACTGACAACCAGTTTGACGGCACACCCGCAACCATCCTCCCCTCACTCTGGACATTCCGCTCTCGCTTACTCGTTCTATTACCTGCAACCACGAACATGATGGCTACCTGACCCCAACCGCCTCTGGGACGATTTAGTTCTAATCCGCTGAACGCTTCATTCGAATCTAACAATCCCGGTTTCGCGCTGCAACTTCAGTTTGTTCCGCTTGAATTTTCAACGATTTTACTCACGGCGCTCGCTCGGCTCTGTGCATTAATATTACATCTACCCTTAAAACACCTTTCATACCTGACTGCCCTCGAACAAAGGCACCAGTCTGTTTGCTCAGTTTCACTGTAAACCAGACTCTTAAGACGAAAATTGCCGTTTGTTTCCGCTGAAAATTTCGCCCTCTTCTTCTATACTTGAGGTTTTCGTGACCCTGAACATTAAGCCAACCGTCCATGATCAGCAGCTGTTTTCAGTTTCAGCTCAAGTCCACCGGCTTGCACATCCGTAAGGGCACACCCCAAATTTCTCTGAAACCAAAGATTAGACCAGGGAAAATTTTACATAAAGTTTTAGCTTTTGACGGCATTTATTCGGTGTTTTGAAATCTATTAAAATAGTCACAGTTTTGCTAAAAGATGTTTAAGCGTACTCAAGATCCACTTTGGGTGCGGCATTCACGTTTTCAATGGCGTGCTGTCCCCATAAAGACGGTAGGGCATTTTGTGAAAAAGGTGGTTTCCTAATGTGTTTTCGTCTTTACTGGGTTTAAAAATATTTTGAAAGATTACGTGAACAGATATTTCTGCATCTTTGTCCACATGAACGTAAAACGGAGTAGCCTATAGCAGCGTTCCTCGGAACAGCTTTCCTGTAGTTGCATCGGGCGTCCCGCCAGATGAAGCCAGGAAATTCGTCACTGCTAGTAAGTTTGGTAGATTCATTTGAGATGGTCAGTACACTATCGGTTGCACGGCAAGGTTTTATCTTCGCCGGTATACTGAGTCCTTGATGGTGCTGTGGGAAGTATAACTAGGTTTGCAGGTAGTACGAGCGCACAATACAATACAATATGGTGGCCAGTACCTTGAACTTCGAGCAGGATTTAGCCGATTGTCATGGTCTTTTAAGCCATGCAACATGCATCGTCGGGAGATAGTAGAGTTAGGTTGAACTACGGGCAAGCTATCAAACTACGTATGGCAGTCGCGGTACTGTTATCGCGATGTCGTACTTGGGTTCATGGGTAGCCCCATACGTGAACATCTTGGGTGGGTCAGTTGGGGTTGTTGAGACTGGCCCGGGAGTCGTGAAAAGCTAGGACCAGCGTAGACGAGGGGCATTTTTGGGTCTACTGAAGGCCCAGGGTGGCTCATGACTACCATTCAAACGAGCCAATGGGACAGCTTTAGCTATATTGGGGGCTCAATGTGGGAAAAATCTTCAAAGCACGCTATAGGGGACTTGGGTATAGGTTAGACTGCGGCCCGAAGTAGCAGGCAGCTAAGAGTGCTTACAATTTGAAACTACTGTAGTGAGGCTACACTGACCGATTTCAGGAGCGACAGTCGATATTAGATTTGAGATGGTAGGGCATGGTTGTATGCGGTCGACGGGAATAGGTATGGCCGCATGTGAATACGAAGGCCGTGAATTAGCTAAAAAATGCTAAGAGCTGTTTTCCGTACCCACTTTTGAGTGGCGGAAGGATGGAGGTGGTTAAATCTTGACCTTGTAGAAGGACATGAAAGAGATTCCGAAACTTTTGTGTACTATCGGTGCCGCTCGCCTTCCAGGATGGGGACCGCTTTATCCGCACTGTGCCTGGTTGGACGCTGTGCCAATTGGTGTCAGTGGCGTTCTTGTCTGTTTCTATCCAGATCGCCTGAATGAAGGTTTGGAGGGGTATGCACCTCGGAATGAGTGTGGTGAGCTAGCACTAATTCCCCTCTCCGTGCACTTTAATTATTTTCTTCCAATAAGGCTTTCAACTAAATCATGGTTGCATGGCAGCGAAGCATCAGTGTTGAGCACTCATGTCATGCTTTAGAGGAGGATGGCGCATCAAGCAAGTCATATCTAGTTGTATAGTCGTCTATGATGCCGGGAAGAAGGGGATGGAATATGAGTAGACGGCTCTCAAAACCGTGGTGGAAGCGCACGTAACACCGTAGTTGGCCCGTGTAAACGTGGGTGGTCAGCTGGCAAGCATTTAAGGGGATAGGATTGTTATGTGTTGGAGATTGCTAAGGAGGAAAAGGGGGTTAGTAATCCACCACAGACAGTTTTTGGAACAGCGCCCATTCAGGAAGTGGGCGAGGGAGATGCAGTGGAAGACGAGCCACCGGTTAGGGGCCAAAGTGAACAGTAGCATATCGACTGGGGATATGGATGGCTTTCAGATGCAGACACAAGAAACCGGAGTAAAACGTGAGGCGCATGGCCGGGTTTCATGTTTGGAGAATGAGGTAACCTCAGCATGGGGCATTACTGTCTAAGAAAAAGCTTACAGGCTTTGCGAAACGAATTGCTTTAGAGGCGTCACACCACATACATTTAGTGCCTTTTGTAACTTACACGTGAGACAGCATTACTTACTCTGCTTTGCACCAAAAGGATATTACAGCTCGACGACTTTCTTTATTATTATTATATGGTACAACCAGAGCAAGTTTAAGCTAGCGGCACAGACGTTCAGCAAGAGTTGCTTTATTTTCCTGCTTTTTATGCTGCAGGAGGTAGTATATGAGGCTTAGCATGGGTTAGGGAAGATTCTGGAAGGAGAGCATGTAGTTGAAAGGATAGACGTCAATCTCAACTTTTACCTATCAACAACCCCCATCAGAGAACAGAAGTGCCAGAACAAAACTAGATAATACAAATGGTGCAGGCCGCGAAACGTCTATTTAGAGACGCACTACCATGTCTACAAGGCCCAAAAGGGCATCGAAATAAATCAATACTATTTCAAGCTTATCAATTTTTAAATCAGACACGCAGACTTGTTTCCAAAGGAAGGGTGTTACTTGGTAAAAGGTCATTCTTCTTGGGAGAAGTAGAGTGGCCTTTCTTCAGGAAGGTCTCCCTCGGAGAGAGTTTGATGTACCAAAGTGCGCCATAGTTGGAAGGGAATAAAAAAGTGAAATTCTTGTAAAGTTGCGACTGTTTCCAGGTAAGAAGCTCTGGTCTGCCCTTGTCGTCCGAACTTTCAGATATTGGTGCATAATCCAAATGAAACGTGAATAAAACCAATTCCGTCAGTATGATTTGCTGAGCCTACATGCACTTTCAGTCCTAGCAGTGGGCTTTTCTCAGAAGTCATCCGTACAAGTCTTAGAAATGGGAGATATCAAACACCATATGGTTGTATGAAAAACACACTTGAACATATGGTACACCCAAAGAGCAGCAAGAACCATTTACTGTCGTCCTGCACCACATATGCGTAGTTCAAAGTGTTCCGGTATGGTCGAGGATGTCCCATACTAGGGGTAAGTTTCCTAATGCCAGTCAAACTCATATTCAGCCTTTCCCACCAACTTACAACCAACATCGCCTTTGTCGGAAGTTGGGGATAAATAGCACCGACTAGGTTGTCAACGATGGAGCTTTTCTCGAGCTCACCAAAATATGACGACCATATAACCATAAGCATTAGCGCACCTTACTCAGTGCACTGTGAACTACAATTCCTTGCCACTAACACGTTATGTTGACATGAAACCCTCGATATACACGAAGCGATAAGGTAGCCAAAATGTACGGAAACTGTCAAAGATACCTTCTGAAAAGGTGCCACTGCCATGGGGATTATGACAGGTTCCTAATCAGCTACGGCATTGGGCGCGATCCCCCAAAAGTGATTGCCTTAAGGGAGGCAAACTTTTCCTTTCCCTCATAAACTCAGTTATCGCATGTCAAACAATCTGCATCGATTCGTCCAAGTAGTGGGTTACGGACTCCTTAAGAATGGTGGTTGCGTTAAATGCTATCTTTGATAATCCACCCATAAAATGTACAGAGACAAGCAATTTTCTTTGAACGGGGAGGAACCAAATCAACTAAATGGCTTTAGAAAAACGAGGACGCTCCATACTGCCTCACGTTTGGAAGTTGGACGGTCCAAAAGGGAGCGAGGTGCTTCAAATGATCACTAAAGCGACCGATCGCACACCATTACAAGGCGGTTGCGCCGTTTCTGCCAAATAGACTAATGCAGACACTAGCCCAGCCATGCACTTTCCAATGTCTGACTAGACTGGATTAGAACTCACAGCGCCCATAATAGTAGTACGAATGATGAGGGCCAGATGTGCAATCACACGTTCATTTTGATTCTACAGTGGATCAAGTGTATGAAACGACTGTCGGGAAGACATACAAAGTTTCATTGGGAATTCCAGACAAAGCATTCCCAGCCCGATAAATAAAAGCACAAATGTAAGGAGACTGATTCCCATTGCTATGCCATAGTGAGCGATACTAGTCCCGATAGCCAACCAACTGCCTTCAACACGAAGCCACATAAAGAATTGCACAATGAAGAGGTTTGACAGTATGGTGCAGCATCCGGCCAGAGTAACAAGAGCTTCATACGGGGCTGAGCTCTCTTGGTTCCCGTGTGTCTGAATGGCTGAACCGATTATCCCTAAACACAAGAGTGGTAGAAGTATCTGAAATTGAAGATGAAAGTCGTGAACTCAAAAAGCGCTAAAACAATGATATCGGCGATGCAAACAGGAAACTGTAAACGTAACTCGATAACAGCATAAGCAAATCTTTAATGCATGAAATGTTTTACCATAAGTATCATCTGAATAGAAATTCGCATAGACATAGGCCAATGGAAATTAAATGGCTCGCATAAGCGAGGTTTTCAATGTGAAATCTGCTCTTAAAGTGGAAGGTTGTTAGTAGAGGGTGATTTGTGTGAAATGTCTGGTTGTGTAGCAGCTATGAACCTAAAAAGAACCACAGCTGGTAATGCTTTGCACGCTGTCTGCTTAGTGTTTCTATCACACGGCCAACAAGTGTACCGCCCTGATCAAATAGAAAATATATCCAGTGACTTGTACTCAGTGACCCAGCCGTGCAACGGGCTAAAGCTGCTATGTGATAAGAACGCTTTGTGATCAACAGTAACATGTGTAGGAGGAGAGAAGCGCTTCCGGAAGACGTTCTTGCCCCTAGGTTAGTCAGATGAATTTTTACTCTCTACAACAAACGGGAAAAAGAGGATAACGCGGTTCCAACAAACAACTGGTTCGGGACTTAATGGCAATTGCATGGCAACATTTATGCGTCACACGATTCACTCTTCATGAAATCTCACATTTCTAGCGACATGGCCTCACTGAGGCAAATTCAGCTGTCTGATGCACCACATGCTTCAGTATTCTATCTTCTCCTTCCAGGTTGTGCACCAATTCGTCTGCAGCAGGGGTGATAGACTGTACATCGTCTGAGATCTAAACGCATCACATATAAATATACACTTTAATTTTAAACAGGGGAAGAAAATCCACACAGCTTTCACAGCCATACGGATCATACAGAGTACGGAAGAGGACCTTATGCGGTTGCCCAGGTAGCGAGTGGGAATTTCTCACAAGAGCGATACCCACATCCGCCATGACCACCACAGACGTGCTCATTGAAAATACTTTACGGGGATGGTCAACACGTTTATTAGCATTTCTTCGGTATTCGATAACCCCTCGAAAGGAGTTATAACTCCTCAGTAGGGAAGGCAGCTCTGCCAAATGCGCTCCATTATTAAACATGCTTATTGGCACCAATACAAATCCACATACGACCGGAGTTGATCCATTAATTCGGAATACACTGAGCATTTGTACGTACTCTGATCGAGAATTCCACAAGAGTTAACCAATGGAGTTGTTGAGAACAACGGCGAGTCAGCCGCAAGGAAATTACTATGAACCGCGGTTATATGACGGTTATTTTGGCCGCTACACCCATGAAACAGCCGCGAATTATGGATGGCTAATTGACACATACAACTAACAGTCAGTGGTTTAATAACCCAAACCTGTCCAACACAACAGCAAGTTGGTCAGCCGGGGGTGACAGTACGAAGAAACAACTGAGATCGGAAGGTTACTTGATGGTATTTTAACATTGCATCCAGGACTTGGGGCCAGTTGACCGAAGTAGCCACCTAGCAACTACATGGTGATAATCCTGTGGTTAAATATCCACGTTCAACGGGAACTGCCTGGCTGGATACTGACGGCTCCTCATAAGAAAGGCACATGCGACTGGTAGCACTGTTTACGTTTTCAGCAAGTGAGCATAGTTACCAGTTCCAATCGTGTCTAACTACCAGCCGGAAGAGAGCTTTTTCCGGTATCCCGAGAAATTCCTGAGATGTGCGCTGTTGATGCTTCTCGCCTTCTCAACAGATCGACTTAACTTGCAGAACCTAGCTAGCCAGTTACCCTCTCGGTGCCTAGCAGCCATGCCACTAAATGGAAGCATGAGGGCTGAGATACTGTCAGGTTGCCCAAGCCTAGACAGGAGCAGTCGAGATGCTGAGGTTGGGTTCGAACCACGGACCTTCCGGTCCGTTAGCTGGCGCCTTAACCACTGAGCTATCTCGAGCTCATGTACGGTTGAACGTATGAATTACGGACAGTGAGGACTGTGATCTGAACGCCAAACCCACAGGATTTTGATGGAAGCGTGTGGACCAAAGCCGAACTCATTCGACAGTTTATTAGTTGTGAGCTCATAAAATTCATTCCAAAATTATTCACAGCTGATTTAGTTGCCGAGAAATTTCAGTAAACGGACCGATAGGTGAAAAGAACGCCAAGTGTGAATTGGGTAAATTTTATCCTCCACAGGATGCGACTACCGTTAACGGAATTTCCTTACAACCCTTTCAAGTATTTTCTCGAGGAATTGAGATCCTTATCAGTTTCCTGAACACTTCTCGTATTTTTACTGCTGCATGTATGCAGAGTTTTTCATCACTGCCTACTTCTCTAATTTACTTCATCGCGAGAGCACTCAAAACATCCGCCACTCGCAATCACTTTGGAACTATGATAGGTTGCGTAACCATCCAATCAAACGCCCGTCTATACCTGTTCTCCTACAAGCATTACATCTTTCACAGACACACAAAATGCCACTGGAAAACTGCACTTCAGAGCTTTTCAGACTATCAAAACAATGATATACGGAATGATGTCGAGTAAGCTACAGATAAGCTGTAGAGTAAATTTGACTTATTGATAGTGTCTGAGAGGTGCAAGGGGGTATTAGAAACACCCAAGGTGGTAACAACCTCCATTAATTACGACACTGAGGAATTTCAACCCAATCTTCAAGTGTTCCCGAGAGGTCATAGACCCCACTTTGAGCAGTGTATGAAATATATCTCGCTGCTAGATTCCAGACGTTCTCGATGGGGTTTAGATGTAAATTTCGAGCCGGCTGATTCAGGTCCCTGAAGTGATGTCACGCAGCAGCCGTAGATTTGATCATGTCAGTTGTGTAACACAGCATTATCTTGTTACGAACTCACAGATCCCACATTGTTCTTCGAAATCGAAGGCAGCAGGACGGTATTTAGTGCACCGGGGTCCGCCCCCCTTCAGAAGCACCAACTGAGACTTCCTATTAGCGGAAATCACACCCTAAACAACTACGAAACAACCAACACAAACCCCCGTGGCTGAAGTCTAGTCTTCCTTTTGATGCATCATGCCAGTGACTCAAGACCTAGTCCTTTGTCTCTTCAGTATGATCCTAACTCTTTTAATTTTTTCTCTCTAGTGTTTGAACGTGTTCGTCTTTGTTTCCGAAACAACATGTGTGCCGATTCTTAGAACGGAAGTCGGCGGTCAATGTGAGGACGTTAATGTGGGTATCGAACACCGTAACGTATTGTAGCAATTTCTGCTTAATACCAAGGAACCTCTGCGGCGTCGTTGGTTTGGGGCAACTCGTCTTATCAACAGTGTTTCGGCTCCTAACTCCCGAGGTTTTGCATGCCAGTATTAGTTCTGGCACAAGTTCAGATGGCGCAGATTCGTCATATCTCTGTTCTGCCCACCCAGTGGTCGATAATCGTGCTTCTAATGCAAAGACAGGTTGACCATTGTTCACATGAGATGGCTCAATGGTTAGAGCGCGAATTAACTGACCGCAAAGTTCGTGCTTCGAACCCGACTTCTGCATCTCGACTTCTCCTGCCTAAACTTAGGCAACCTGGCGATATCCCAGCCCTCGTGTTTCCTTCGGGTGGCATGGCAGTTAGGCACCGAAAGGGTGTTACAGCTGAACGACTACTATTATTTATTCAAATAGCCACGAAACATCCATAAGTGGTTGTTTCATGAATTGTTGTGGTTATTCGACCAAGAGAAAAGGGTTGGATAACTATGAAATAACCATCTAGTGGACAGTTCTTTCATGGTTAAATGACTGCAAATAAGACAGTTGAACAATAAGTATTAAGTGGGTGAATAAACTTGGAATACTGATATACCCCAGTCAATACACTGATCCGTCCCACGACAGCACCTACGAAGAAAAAAATCTTAAAGTGCAGAGAACTCTATGGTCTCGTCCAGCTCGATTTGAAAAAGCTGCAGCGCTTCGAAACGGATTGCACCCTACAGGACCACAATGCTGTTCGGTCTGAAGGATAAAATCCAAAGAGGAACCGGTGTGGGGCACTTTTGGATAAACAGGAAGTCCTGTGATTTTATTCGTAAACTGGGTGCTATCTCAATTTAATATCAAACCCTCTTTTAGAATTCCTCAAAGTTAATCGGTTTGTCTTGCACCACGTGCACGCGGATGGTCGAGATGGCCAGGTGGGTGGTTGGAAATAAACCTGTCAAGAATAAAACATCGACATACCTTAAGAATGGCAAAGTACACCACTGATCCGTGTTCTATCTGCGTGACAAAGCAGTATGTGATCCGGATGTCAAGCCTACAAAGGGACGGAATGGCAATGCCGAGTTTCAATAGATTGAAAATGTAACGATCAATTAAATATCAACGATTCTTCCGGTGATTTGAATCGCTTGTTAAGTAAACTGTGATCAGGCAGGTTGGCTCGTTCAGCCGTCCACACAACCGGCTGGCAAGCCCTGTTTACTCAACCTAAGTTTATCCGGGAACTGGGACTTTTAAAATTGACCGTTACAGAAGAACTTTTCTAAATACTTCACCAGTCGAGGTCCCACATGAGCACACTGTGAATATTAGTCGCCTCTGATTCGCCAACAATTCAAAATCATGCCTTCTGGCAGTTGGTTTAAAGTAAGTTGGTCTTCGGCATATGTAGCTAGACACACATGTTGCCCCATATGTTACACGAACCAAAACCGTTCCGTATATATCCGACAGATAGCATTTCAGGTGGCTATGCACAGCACCTGACCGAAATTTGCGTTTATTATTAGTGGAGCATCGACAGTCGGTTAGTATCCTGCGACAAGCTACTACATTATATACAAAGGTGATGCTTCTACAAAGTTTAGCGACACAACCCCCCTCCAGCTTGACGTGGCACAGTGGATCATTTTGAAGCCGCTGACCACGGCAACGAAAACGTTAACCATAATCACCATCATCAGCTGTAAAACCGCGTACTTGCCGTACAGTGGTTATGGTTGCCACAGTTTCGTCCGCCGATGATTTGAGGGAGATAGCTGCGCATTGGAGGCGGTAGCTAGTAAAAGTGATGCGTAAACATAAGGGTGTCAGTGGATTTTCCAATGGGGAGATCGGAAGAGGAGCTATGTATTGAAAGCAACAGCTTGATGATTAAGTGCCATTGAAGGCGCGGCTGGGCCATGTCTAACAATGTCTCCAGTCGTTGATGTGTTCCGTCTCTGGATCGCCATCCAGAGACACGGCAATGACCAACGCAGCTAAGTTTGCTGGTAATGGCTTCCATACTTCGCTGCCAAGTCATTATTTGACCTCCCCTGGTTCGTTTCCACCGTTCGCAAGGTTCTGTAAAAATGACCCTTCGAGGAAGTCGGTCGACTGGCATACGGATCACGTGGCCAAGCCAGCGCAACCTATGTAGTGTGATCAGTTCATCTATCGGGGGTGAGTTATTTCTTCCGAATACCATTCGACGTACTTCAGCATTACTGATCTGGTGTTCTCAAGAGACTCGGGCAATGCTGCGAAGACATCGATGGTCAAACACTGAAAGTTTTTTTACGTCCTCCGCGGCCAAGTTTCTGACCCGTATACTATGGGGCGCACCGCAGCATTGTAAACCCGACTCCTGAACAATAAGCCAATGTCACGCCTATGCCGAAGGGGATACAGGTTCACGAAAGCTGCTCTGGCTTTCACAATCCGGATGGAAATATCATCTTTCGTGAGACCACTGGGACTTATACAGCTGAGAGTTAGAAAAATTTGTTTAATACCTCAATCGGCTCATCCGCATGCATGAGTCCAGGGTTCGACCTACCAAGTCTTGCGGTAGCACTTCAGACTTTGCAGGTGTGAAGCGTACGCCAGACAGTGAGGCAGAATTAGTTAGATTATTTATTATTGTTTGCATCACCACGGTGTCAGATCCAAGAGGAGCTGTGTCGTCTGTGCACTCGATATCTGTCAGCAAATGCCCAGGGAGCATTTCGACCCTATATGCCTTAGAGATTGGGAGTGAGTGTTCCATAATCGTATCAAGGACGAAGCTGAAGAGGAAAAGCGAACGAGGACAGTCTTGCCCGATGCTGATCAATGTAGTGAAATCAGGCGAGAGCTTCCCGTAGATCTTCACACGTACGCTGGATTCGGCGTACAGCGCCTTAAGTACGATCAAGAATTTATGGAGACACCTTTGCCCCATAGACGCTGGCCTAGTGCCTGACTGTCCACAGAGCCAAAAAGAGCCTGTCAGTCAGGAAAGCCCACTGTTGTTGGTTTCTGGAAGCAGTGTCGCTGTTCCAAAATCTAACGATCGTGTGTGATGCGATCGATGCGTCCTTTGGCAGGAAGTAACGCAGCTTGGTTTTCACGGATCTGTTAATCAGAATGAAATGTATGTGGTGTACTCCCAACAAAAAACTTGGCATTCCAGGGAGATAAAATATTTCGGAGAAGAAAGACCAGTTTGTGAAAATGAGAAAACACAATTAGGGGCGATTTAAAAACAGGCAGAGTTGTCGATTGTTACGCGGTTTCCCAACTACGTACAAAGGGAACATATCGATCACAAGAACCGAACTATTCTACTGACGAAAAGTGGTACGGGCAGGTTAAAATGACTCCGGCAAAGTATTTTGGAACATTCGACTTTACAGTCTGATGTTGAACAGTTAACGAATGCAATCGCATTCCCGAGGGCTTTCAAAACAATGCGGTTGGGGCGCAGAAGTGTACTGTACGCTATGCAGTGGGCAGACTGGATCCTGCGGTTTTCACTTGTACGGTATCCGGATACATTCTGGATCAAAGTACTTGGTCAAAGTCATAGACAACGAGTAAAAGGTTCAATTCAGTAATTGGTACCCACATACCAATCATTTGATGGTTGTTGCTACTGAATGGCACTTCACAGATCGCTTCGGAAAATTAGTTGAATGGCAGGATGAGACTGCTACTCCATAAAGGATAGCAAGGTTTATTTCGACTTAGAACAAGAAAAATTCGCAAACGCAGATTAACAGCATTAGTCCAAAAAGCTGGTTGACGTACTTGTTAAGTGTGGAAACGTCAGCAATTCCGAAGAAAATCACGATGAGTAAAAAGATCTGGAAACATGCTTAAGGAACGATACTGGAATAATTTGCGAGGGGGACGTTCGCAAACACAAGAGACACACAAAGTAACGCGAAAATGAAAACACTGTTTAATAAGAGGGAGAGGCTACTATAACCACAACTATAGAACTACAATAAAAAATCACTTGATGATTGCGGGGCGTCCGCTATATAGTGGTACAAAACCCCGCTTCTTCTAAGGTGCTAAATATTGGACGAAGGTATCCGATTCGCTCCTCCGAAACGGAGAGGGGGACAGCGCTAAACGGAAGTACTCTACGGGGCGGCTTGCACGCAGTCTGGGAACTGTTGGATGAGCCAATCGAAAACAAAAAAGTCAAACATCCAACCAACCTGGACCGAGGTATGACAATCCCTCGAGAGCGGAACAAACTCGCCATCCAAAGAGCTGGCTTCTAACAAACGAGACGTGGATTCTGTGAGTGGCTGTATATCCTGTCTTAGTGCGAGCTAATCACCTGCTCTTGGCCGAACGATTAAGTGTTCAAACTACTAACCGGGAGATCGCAGGTTCGAAGCTCCCCGGAGTTTCGCGAGACGCCCTAATGAGGATGGAACAGCTGTACAGAACCCTCGAGTTTTTCAGCACAGATTAGCTTTACCGACAGGACGAAGTCTCAATTCAAAATAGTGGGACAGGCGAGAGGTTTGGATAAGGTCCTTGCTTCATGAGAACATACTACTGGATGATTTTGAGGAACAAGCCATACCTGAAAGAGTGTTGTACATTGATTTGTAGCTTCCCAAAAAAGGATACAAAAAACAAAGCACGTCGAAGTGTCTCGAATTTGCATAAACGTTCTTGCGTTTGGAGTGTGTTGTTTCTCGTGCATAAGCACGCTGTTTCAAGGTCCCATAGCTGCAAACGAAAAAAAAAAACAGTAGTCAGTCATTGAGACAAAAACTGAACAAAGCTGTTTTGGCATCAGGTTTCTATAGACTATCGCAGATTTTATACCGGGCTAGCGGTCTGTGGATCGAATCTCGACGGACAGACGGTTAGGTTTTTTCTAGGCTAACTCGTAACGAGTGCACGTATTACTTGGAGCCTAACGCTTCAAGAGGTTTTACGCCCGTCATGCCCATAACCAAATCACTGATTGAGTAACAACTGGTGATAGATCATCAGATGACATAACACCGTCTAGTTGCTTGGTAATGAAGCTTTGAAGCAGAGGTAATTACAGCGGTAGTTGCAGCGAACCAATGCCGCACTGGAGCACTATTTTTTAACCAGAAAACGATTTCCTGAAATTCTGATTTTTAAGTGGACCATGTATATTATACCACTGTACTTATTGTAATGCTATATTGTGCTATACTATCATAATATACACAACTGGTCCAAACAAGAGCAAAATCGAGCCATTGGAAAGTTGAAAGCTAGCTTCCAGTGCAGCAAACTGAATGAACAGCAGAGAGTTAATTGTCGCCGATCCCCTGGAACCCAAACCTGATAAAAATCGACGAGTTCGTCCCAAAGGACACAGTACCTGCCTACCTAGTCCAACAGCGGGGCCACTTCTTTTATACCTAATAAAATGGACCTTTACCCGTTCAGACTAAATCTACCGCTGTTTTACACCTGTTCCGTTTAGGTGAAACCAGCCATGGGCTGTTGAGGAGTGGGTGGTTTATTACGTCTTTACAATGCACTGAGATATCTCAAATATCATACCAAATGAAACATGAGGTGGCCTGGTGTAACAGATTTAGTTGATTAAGAACATCATAAACAAACGATTCAGCTGGGTTCCAGGTGAGTCTCCTGTAAAAACCAAATTGGTATGCAGATGAGTGCATAAGTCGAATGCAAGGAACAACTTTCAACTCATCTGCTAAATCAGATGCGGCTTTGAGACCGTGTAATGTCACCACTGACTCCTGAAAAGCGTGAATAGTCACGTGGAAACAGACGACTGTTCAGTGAAAAACCACGTGTACGTTAAGTAGTGCTATATGGAGTGGAACACATAGCGGCATGCGCCGTACCTGCCTATGACATTGTGCGATGCATCAAGGTGGAACGGGCAAATCATCTACAGTGGTCCCTTGCAAAAACATAACATCAAGAAAAGACAAAAAATCGGTCGCTGCTAGGGCTCACTCAATCTTCGGGGTTAGAAATATATGATATAGTTTCCAAAAGGATTTCCATCGACAGGGTAATTTACCAAAAAGTTCATGTGACGGGAGCCCAACAACGGGTCAGTTATGTAGCAGAAAAAATTGCACGATAAGTAACTTTCCCAAGAAGGATTTATTGGAAAAGGGTTAACTCCTCTGGAAAGTCAACACTAATGTCCAACTTCATTCAGTCGCCGTTTAGTATAGGACCTACTTAAAACCTTGGGGAGAGGGCAGTTTGTCGTGACAGTCACTACTGAGGGGAGGGGGTATCATGGTTTATACGTTTCGGCAGACTGCTTATCAGGTGAAACTGGTTTGGGTGGATAAGCAATAGTTGGCAACAAGCATACGTGGTTTCAGAAACTATTAGGCGACTCACACCGTTTGAGAAAAGAGCACACCACTTTTGTCATAAAAGGATCTATTGCTTGAACCAGAAGGAAAATTGGTAAATCGCTAGGAAAGTGGACGACGATTCATAAAAGATCACCGCACACAGTACACCAGATTTGGGCGATATCGAACGAACCGAAAAAAGGTGCCGGAGCAAAATGTTCTGAACTACCAAAGGTAGTTTAGAAGCAGATTTTATCACCCATTCGCAACTTCCTGCTAATTCCGCCACCTCGCAAAACATCCCAGTAAACCTCGGACGCACAAAGGACTCGACAAAAGCTGTCCTATGACAACATAATTCCGCAGATTTGCTCGGTATGAAGTATGAATATGTAAGAATGAAGATTAGCCCGGAAATAAGTTGGCACCCAAACACAAAATCCATTCGTTTCACACATGGCCACGTACTGCGAACCACAGAAGGGGAGATAAACATTTGGGAAAATGGGGCAACTCACTTTATTTGCCGCCATGTTTGGAAGCTCCATTTGTATCCAGAGAAGACCGACGCATAGAAATACACCAAGGAATAGCACCTCGTACCTGTAGTTTGTACGCAAAGGTCAGTGAGTGTGGTGAACAAAGCTTGCTGGTCGAAAAGGAACCAAACTGAGTGAAAGACCACGTATGCTGCTTCACTAGATTTCAGTGTGAAACACCTCAAAACTCTGTTGTTAGTTGAGTGATTTTGAATAGATGAGTGTGTGCAATGGAGGGAAATCATGACACCCATAGTCTGTTAACCAAAATCTCACGTCTACCATGCTTGATTTTCTGACTGTTGACTAGCCCCCTCGTGAAGATTACCTAACCAGTATAAACTTCCTGAGAATTCGTACTTCATGTGCACAACTTTACTTACAATTTGTCAGAGAAGTGACTAATTTTTTAAGCATAGGTGATAGGTGGAATATCATTCGGTTTTGGGGACTAGCTATAACCTACACCAAGCTAAGTCCCTCTTGGTTGTTGCAGGAGTCTAGCCCGGTGTCGGCAGTTTATGATTGTGGCAGTGGTGTTTTAAACAGGATTTTGGTCCGCAAGAGAAGCCAGTCTATATCAAAAAGCTGAGGAGCACGTGTAGGGGACTCAACATTTGGACGAACAATCAAGGGACCTCATTGTGCCAGCACACTCCACGCACGTACTGCAACAATACAGACTTGTTTTGGACAGTCATTGTGTTCTCTCTGACACCACACACTATTCAGCAATTTCATCATTACTGCCAATCAGCAGTAGCGTGAATGCAATATGAATTTTGAAGGATACACCAACTTATAACCTGACGGATGAGAACATCGCCGCTGCAACATTCAGAGATGGGTGGCTGGTTGGGAGCATAATTGCTCACTATTTATCATTTACCATTCATCATAATAATTACGCCAGGACAGGAGGAGGACCGTTCAAACGACAGTGATGTGACGTTGAACTCTACAAGTCCCGCAAACACCTACAACTAATCGAAAATTGGCAAGCAGGTTTCAAGATTAGAAGTCCTGACAGATGGGTCAATCGATCGACACAACCACGGCAGTTGCTGGATCGTCGTCTGAGCAGTCGGGCAAGCCAATCACATCGCTCAAGCGTGAACACTCACAAGTTCAGAAGTGAAAATTCAGATGCGTCCAGAGTGTGTCGGTGGAGTGGTGGTAACAAGCTCGCCTCGCATGTCAGATGTTTGAAGTCCAAACCCCGGCAAAGCAAAGGATATGCACTGCTGATGAGCTCCAATGGGAGCGAAACTCGAGTCCAATGCTCGCCTCTTTTGGTGGACAGGACAGGAGGACGACTTTCCAAACGAGAGTGAGGTGAACTTCAGCTTATTCAATCACATGGTTCAGCCATACAGTCTGATTTTGACCGGCTCCACAAGTGACGACTTTCTAGGGTAAAGCTTATGTGACTTGCAGGATGTTGACCTTCCCAGAGTAGTCCCACCATGCCTCCGAGGAAGAAGCACCTAAAAAACAATCTCATGTCGTGTGCAGGTTGTCAACAGCCGAAACAGTAGCAATCTGGTTACCTGACTCCCACCGTGTGCACATGGACGGTTTGTACAATAGTCAAACCTTGAAATCATTGATCTGTAAAGTACCGCTTTGAAGCATAGGGTTAGCCAAAGCACGAACACCTCTTAACAACGGACACGTGTGTTACGGTAGTTACAGTAGTAAAGGTGTTACAGTAGTAAAGCTAAACGCAAAAACACATGCAGGATAGAATCGAGTGCACTCCACAGGATAAGATAGCAGTCAATAGGTTCCAAAAGGAGTTTTGTTGGGAAAAGGGCGCGAAAATAGCAAATATGACTGAATCTAGTAGGCAAAACATGTTTGGACCTACCCGACGCTGAGTAAAATGTAGGGAATCATCCATGCAGTAATCCAGTAAAACAAGCGATGTCCCGTTTTTTTAGGCACCAAAACAAACAGAAATAGAGGAAGCACTGCTATGCGAAAAAAGAGAAGAAAAGAACAATAAAACGAACCAATTCGCAAGTTGGGACATACAGAAAATGGAAGTTGAATGTTGGGCTAGTTGCCACCGATGAGGACAAATAACACATAGAATGTTAGGAAGTCCATATAAGTGGACGTCATTTGGCTAGCGACAAAAAAACGTTAGTACAGAATTTATCAGGTTGCGAATAGTCTGTTGCAAACGTCTGCTACTTTAAGGCACATCGTGCGCAGCTCGTTCGTGGCAAGTGAGCGTAGCTATGCATGCAGTCAATGCCGTTCACCTGGTCGAATTCAAGTAAGCTTATGGATGTAACGAAATGGATCAAGTGCTCCCGCCAATATACTGTTAAGGATTTCACATATAGAATGTTCCCGCATGAACAAAAAGACAGCTGCGTAACTACAGTTGTGTTATTGAAGCTAGAAGCCCAGGTTGTGTGTACAGATGGTGGCTAGATATCACTATCAATGGGTTATTGGTGGGTGAGCTAGTTCATGTAAGGCCCGCTATAGGTGGTAGACAACCCCTTCTATGCTCCTAGTAGACATCACCACCCAAACATATAGGAAACCCAGGCGGTTCGCTGCTCAAACCCATGGTTTGGGCTCCCGCTTTGCCTGTTTATCTCGGTTTTATCAGACATCTCCGCTTGTAGTATGGACAACGTGGATTAGTTGGATCACGTACCAGGTTAAAGCGTAGGATCCCTGAGTCTCGGGAAGGCCTCAACATACCAGACCGGAACGTTTCAGGTCGATGATGTAAGCAGGCGCATGTTCGCCATCTACACAGAAGGCCACCTAAGTGTGCTAGCTAGATATTAATAGTTTGGTCTGCATCATGTTGTCCGCTTCTGTTCTATCGCCGAAGTCGATGAAATGTCACCAGGTTTCCAGTTCGTTCTATTCCAGGTGTTAGATCGCATTCTGTTGTCGACTCTGACCACCGCACCGGCCGGGGGGCTTCGCTGAGGCATGACCCATCTTAACAAACTGAATAGTCCGGAGTGCTAAGTTCAAAACAGTGCTAGGAGACTGTTATACGAAAGCAACTACTGACTGAAACTACCTAGCTGTAGTTGTATGCTAGGGAGAGAGATTAATGACTGATGCAGAGCACTGGCTGTTTAGCTCTCATAAACATGCTTACCATGATTTAGAATACAGGCTGCAATCGTATGATTTCGACATGGTCTCGTCAAGCAATATAGGGAAATAAGGGAAGAGCAAATTGCACGAATTAACAACAGTGGTCAAGCAGTCGAGATGGATTTAGAAGTACTGTTTTGCGTTCAACCTCTAGTCTTATTCCCCCACGGGTTTAGGCCGCGTCAGGAGCATTCAGTTGGTTGGAGGCTCGACTCAGCGCAAACCGCATCAGCATTATTCATGCTGTGGGAGAATGGAATGTAGTTCACAAGCCAGGTAAATCCAGAAACGGATGCCAGCCTATTGTGAGGTCTGGTCATCAACACGAGTGCTCGTTTGAATCACCAGGGTTAAGCTAAGTTCATCCCGACTGATGAAATACCAAATATATTAAATGTGACAGGAGAATCAAACAACCAACCAAATCGCTCACGAAGGATGGTTCTGTTTAGAGAAGGTAAGGGATAGACGCCAAATTTGAAAGGTTACTGATTCTCTTATTGGGGTTCGATTCATGAGGACCCACGGCTCAAAACAATCGAATGATGTGCTAGTGGAATTTAGTGTTAGTGGTGAGTTTGGTCACCAGAAGATATTTGCTAACTTATGGATAAGCGCGAATGGTGGTGACGGACAAGTGAGACAACCGGTTTATGGAGAACATGCTCACGTGTAAACTTTCCGGTAAACAGAATCATGTGATTTGGCGAAATACACTCACTTGCAAACAAATTTGGTTTTTCGAGAGATTCACCTGGAACCCAGCTGAATCTCTCGTTTATGATGTTTCTAAGCAACTGAATGTGCTGCATCAGGCCGCCTCATGTTTCAGTTGATACGATATTCGAGATATCGCGATACATGTATAGACGTAATACACTACTCGTAAGGTTGCTGAAAATTCTTCGGCAGCCTACGACCGGTCTAGCCCTTATCGGGGCTCGTCATAAACGAGAGATTCAGCTGGGTTCCAGGTGAGTCTCTCGCAAAAACACAGTTGTTTGCAAATGAGTGTATTTCGCTAATTCCGTGCAATTTGGTTTCAAGTAGAACATAAAGTTGACGGAAACTCTGGACTGTGCCTACCTGATGAGCCCCAAGAAGAGCGAAACCGACCGCGGGCTGTCGAAGAATTTTCAGCAACATTATGAGTACGTCTATAGAATCATGTGACGTTTGCTCACAATGTCCGCCAGATCGCGCCAGACAGGCAAGAATGTCTTAGTGCAAAGAGGGATGAGGTTAAATGGACTTTACCCAAAATAAATGTACTGTGTAGGCTGAATTAGATTAAAAAACAATCATCATAATCATCATCAAAGACAGCAACATTAGTGTTGACAATGATGCTTCACTGCCGTAACTAATTAATTAATTAAGTAAAAAACAATGCAACTATTACAAACACTTGTCAGGTGGCGTTTAACGAGGAAGACGGAGAAGAGAGAGAGAGAGACATCGTGAAGTTATTTCAAGCTCAGCAGCATAGTTATGTTTTACGAAGGACAAAAGTACTACGAAAACCAATCGAAATCTCACATCTGGAGTTGATAGTTCAACGGAATGCATAATTAGCATCCTACAGGAACCTGAATATGACACTTACGTGAGGGGGCAAAGCCCAGAGGTCCTAACCAATCGGTCCGGCGTGGCATAGGACCAAACGGCAAAATTGGATAGTTTCGAAAGGATACTGAGTATTTACTACAAACCACCCTCCTACCGCTCTGTGGCTGATTTATATATTGGACGGATCCAAGAGGAATATGGCCCCTATCTTTTTCTGTCAGGACTTCGAGAAATTCAGGCATTGCAAGGAGGTTGGTGTATAAGGAAGGAAGGATAATTATAAGAAATTACCAAAAGCAGCAGCCAAACTATTTTACTCCCAAAGATTTTATTACATTGTGTACGAAAAAGCTCGAATCAGAGGATTTTCACAGTCGAATGTTTTCGTGGTTGTCATACTAGATTTCCGAAGGGCTTCCAGTTTCTGTGCTAGAGTGAGCGATTTCATTTCCCATAAATAGGTAGCATCCGATTAGCTAACACACGTGGCCTGAACCCAAAGCTGTTCTGTCAACTGTGGTTGGTTTACGTGGCTACCGCTACTAAACCACCAAGCTTACTACATAACGAGGCCTTGTTACCCAAGCAGAGACAAATGTCTTGTGCTCAGGTATCCTTTTTCATAATCACCTGGGTGGAACGCTCAGGTCAATGGGCGCAAATTGTTACCTCAAAACCTGTCGCCTGAGACTGAACGTCCAAAAAAAACCTAGGGCGAATTTCACAACGGTACCTTTTGGAAGGCGTCTGTGGACGAACAGCGCGACCGAAATTCCACACTCACATCACCCTCGTTTGAACAGTCCTCCTCATGCCCTATTACAATCATTTTGGTGGGTCCATACCAAAGAACAGAAGCACTGGACTCGAGTTCCGCACTTATTGGAGCCCATCAGCAGTGCATATCCTAGACCAGGGCGGGGTTTGAGCTCCAGACATTTGAAATGCGGACTCATCGGAATAATTGTGCCAGAACAGGAGGACGATAGCCATGAGAACGTAAATTCTACAAATCCCACAACCATCTACAAACAGGAATGTTGTATGGATACCGCTTGAATTTCAGCAATTGGAACACGAAACTTGGATAAGCGAGTGGTTTCCTCCTAGAGATGCCTTTGGCAATGTAGTGTGGAAATGCAATGCAGGTTAGATCAGAATCGAAGTTGTTACAAAGAGGATCGTTGGCTTGAGGGAACTGTACGTGTTTGCTGTGAGTTCA
>SJOL01007796.1:0-42583 GCA_004794785.1 Opisthorchis felineus | reverse complement strand
GTCATGTGCAGCATAAATTCAGGATATCATTGGAGCTGACTCGTCCCCTCGCAGCAGACAACATCAGTGAAGTAAAGTTGCTGGCTTTTTATGGATCGCCTGCTATCACTTCAAGGCAGGTGACTTGTAACGGGTAACCTTGTGCTCTGTGGACGGGGAGAGACGCTTTGGAGTCTCGTTTGCGGAGAAATTGTCCCAACCACTGTATTGCGCGTCGCTGGATTGATTTGGAGAGGTGTAGAATCTTAATACAGCGGTGCCTGATACCACGATTGGGTGTCCTGTCACTCCAACGTAATTTTAGTATTCGCCATAAGCACCTGAAGTGGAATACTTCGAGCATTACAAGATCAATAGTACGGAGAGGTCGGGTTACATAGGCGTATGTTAGTACGGTTCGGACAGTCGCAACTGACACACGAAGCTTCATTCGAAGGCCGATTTCTGAGCGCTTCGTAAGGCAGTTTAAGGCTGCATGAACGTTTTCTAGTCGTTGTCCATCGGAGTGTCCATTTCCTTGCGTGGTTAACCAATTGGGTGGATGAAGGAATCCAAATACTGGAGGGAATCTACTTGGTTTATCTGCCCTCGGTTTACACTAAGCAGGCTATACTGGACATCCATGTCTGTGGTAAAGTGTCATCTTTTTAGTTCAACCAATAGGGCATAGTGGCCGATGCGATCAAGGATAGACTGCAGTTCTAAAAGGAAGATATCATCAGCGTACTCAAAGGTCACCATCCAGTTGAGGGACTTTTTTCTTCAGCGGTCATATTATTCCTGCTAGTTAAGTGGGCTACGGACGTAACTGATGGCATATGGCGGGGAGGCTAGTTGGTCGCTAGAGGGGTGATGGGGTGATGTTCAGTACACCATTTCAGTGTTTTCTCATTGTCCGTTGTTAGTTAGACGTGAGCCCTTAGAAGATTACTTTGTTCGAGTTACGAATAGTCGCGGATATATGAAGCTGACTCAAAGCCAAAAGCCATTTCTGATCAGCAACATTCCACACGATCCCCTCGAACTGAGGGAGTGACCTAGCGAAGTAAATTGTGGAAATCGGAAGCACTAACTATAAGTGCTTGCGCAATTTGCTAAGAAAGGTGTATAGCCCAGGCTTGTGGCGTCGCGACGTAGGTTCTCGATTAGATGCGGCGACCTTTTGTGCGAATATCCTCAGGTGGAGCCAGGACTCCTCAACGGAGATCCGTTGGACTGGACAGTAAGCTGACTGGCTGTCACATCTGAGGTCTGAAGACGCTCTCTGGAGACTTCAAGGCGGGTCACGCTCGTATATTTATCCGTGTTGGTTTGTGTCAAGAGGTAATGCGAAGCTGGAACCTTATGCCTAGAAGGGTATGGTTTGACCCGCTCCAAGAAATGATATCGATCAGGCTGCCACCAGATTGTAACCTATTTTGGAGGAAGTGCGATTATCATTGGAATGCCAGCGGAGTGGAGAACTCCTCGGAAGGTAGAGACGTGTGTTAGGTATCATGAGTTGATTAGAGGCAGTAAAGTTGATCAATCTATCGCCGTTTTCGCAGCGTTACCCCAGGCCGAACATTCCAAGGATGTGACGGGCAGCGTCGCCTGAAACCCTAGTTCTCGACATGCACCCACAAACAACCATCAGGATATTGCGGAGGGGTATACGGCTGTAGTCCAACGAAGAGATCATCCTTGACGGAGGGGTCCAATGAAGAAGTATGAGTGTCGGCGTCTGTGGCGGTCGGGCTGGAAACGAGCTGTCTCCGCTGTCTACCAAGAGAGTAAGGAGCGGTGGGAGTGGTTGTAAGGGACAAGAGCCATACCGTCCAGGGCCGAGTTATAATTTGGACCGCTATGGTACAACTAATAGGAGAGTTCCGTTCCCGGGTTCTTTGATGTGTTTTGAATCGAAACCAAGAATTTGTCTCCGAAAGGTATGAAACGTCAAATTGATTATCAAAGAGACTTTGTAAGGTGGAACTTTGACTTCACACGCCAGCAGCTTACATGCAGTGTCTTTCTGATTTTGGGAGAAGATGGAAGAGTTCCAGCTTGTCAGGGCGACGGCTAAGTCACCAGCCGGAAAGTCACTTACTGGGAACATCTAGGCTTGAACGAAGCTTTCCTTCTTGGGGATGTTCATGGAATAATACGGGGGATTGACTACGAGCGACGTCCACAAAGGCACACGGCATTTGCTTGAGGGTACACCTCTAGCATTTGCACAACCAGGTGCTAACTCTATTGCAGCAGCAAGTTGTGAAAAGCGGGAGCCGCTGGAGCATGGGACAATCCAATCAGCCCGTTTCATCGGGTTTGGCATTGGTTCACGACAGCAGAGTTACATAGTTGTCGAAGCCATCCAATGGTTCGTACGCCAGTTCGATAGTACCAGGTACTGACCAGGAGCCCGGATTCTCATCGTGGTAAGTGAAACTCTTATAGTGCGGTAACGCTTGCCATATCGTGGTGTCGTCATTGGGATCATGTGGCATTTTGTAGGAGACCCGGTTGCCAACTGAGGACTCATCACCCCAGAGCCTGGTTAGCCAGAAGTTACAGAAGTTAGCATCGTCGCAACACGATGAGGGAATGGACTTGGCGACCAACAGCATTGTATGAATATAACTCTACTGAATTAGGATTACTAACGCATGGTTGTTATTCCGCATTAGCGTGTCGAGTAGATGCTATGGTGGTCAACCTGGTGAAAAATGAGGATGCTGTAACATTATATTTCGTTGTTGATGAGCGCATGTCTAAATGACACAGGCAGCGAAACAAAAGGAATTTAGAAGGCCGCGGAATATACTCATTTGCACACCAATTTGGTTTCCACGGGAGACTTGACTGAATCCCTGCTGAATCTCTCATTTATGAGACGGGTTGTTTTTGATACAGTATACAGCTTGGTTCCTCTCCAACATGTGCGGACACCTCAATCAAAACTGACCGAAAGGCGACTAGATTTTCTTTTATTTGAGACAGCACTAAACTCTAATCAATCTTTTTCTTTACGCGAGCAAAAATCGGTGCACGTGTTCAACGTAATGATCTTCGAGCTGAGAACATAAGTGTGCCTGCCACATTGACCTACAATCATTGACATGGAGTCGACGAGCAGCTATCTCCAAGGGGGGTCATGTACCCCATCCCCTCATTGAGACTACCTCTGGGGGTTCATATTTATGGGCATCGGCTGAATGGTTTATGTAGTTTGGCGTGTGCAGTAGAAAAATAACCCTAACCCTTCGGTTGGTGTGCGTATTTTATTCACCTAGACTAGTTTGTACGAAAGACTTTAGAAAGCCCGTTGTGTATACTACTATATATCGCTGCTATTAGCTACGTTTTACAGTGTAGTGTGTGCGATTCGAATGACTGGGGGACACTGAATTCTCCACGATTCGAATTTCTAAATTTCTACAAAAGAATGAACGCGTATATTGCGGTGTGATGGTGGCCGATGGAGATATATCTGAAAACATGCTTCTAGAGCACTAAAATCACTGAAAGGAGTAGATTTAGACATTTGCTTATTGATAAGTGATGGGCCGGTAGTTACAGAGACTACACGAAACAGTAACTCACCATGACGAATGGAAGGATAGCATATCGGCACTTCACCTGCAATTGTGTTGAAATGAAAACGCGCCATACAAACACCGCACTGATTACGCTGAGTGTCAATCCACCGAAGGTTCTGTGAGATGGAAGTATGACATGAGAGATTAACATGTACGTGTGGAATTTCGAATTTAAATATGCAAACCGGCATAATCGCATTTACACAACAGAAGGGATTGACGATTTCATCTAGGTAAACGAGCGCTACAAAACGTGAGTAACTTAATCCCAAAACGTTCCACAATCTTTCCTGGGTGAATATGCCATATGTTGATACGCCATCCCCTAGTTCATTAATAACACTCTACTATTCTGGCTACGCATTGCCAGTAATGGGATCCAACACTTGAGCAACCGGGCCCGGAGTTTTGAAATGGGGATAGAAAGTGATTCAAATATGACTGACCACGGCTGAGGCAACTGGTATAGATGCTAAGAAGCCTCAAATCGGTGATCAGAAACGCCCTGTACAGATACCAACTCCCGTGTGGGGGAAACTACCGCATCCTAACCCCGCCAGACTGCCAGACGTCAAGTATGTCTTTACAAACACTAACCATCAAGTGTTTGAGGTTGACAATCCTGCATTTACGCACCAATTATATCAGCTACCACCTCCAATGCGTAGCTATCTACCACACCCCTCTAAACCATCGGCAAACGGAAATAGGACAGCTACAACCACTGTACGGCAATTGCGCGGTTTTTATAGCTGATATGACAATCTAGGAGACAGTATATCAAAAATATAACCTTTGCCCACACAGTAATTGTCTTCACTGAGACCACAGGAGACAAATGCAAAGCAAAAGCGAGTAACACACCTCGCTGTGCGACAAACAGGAGGAGGCTATCCCACATAAATATGGAGACGAGGTGATTCTTCGCATAAATTTCAAAACTAGCCAGAACACAGACATGTGACAAAGGCCCATTTCCTCAGTGATCTGCACTTTTCCATTCTGGGTAAACAGTAATGTGCCGAAATATTGATAGCTCGACTCAGGACGCGATATTATCAATATGCGTTTGAATGAGTTGCCCAACCGACCGCGCACTGGTGATGCTTGCCAAACTGGTGACGAAATGTTTACAAGATAATTGCCAAGCTTCGTGAACGAATTAATAGGCACTAAGTGAGCATCGGCATCAGAATGACTGTTGACTGAAATCCAGCAACGTCTAGCACATGCTGTGCTGGAACCCTCTATGAGAATTCAATCGGGTGGAAGTCAAGACTACGATTAAGCACCTTAGGGAGAAGTAACAGACCCTGCACGTGAGGGACGTGAAAGACTGCGTTGCCATGTTTTGATATCACAATCACCTTTCGCGTCATGGCTACAAGTGACAAGATCAAGTGTTCCAAGTTCTAGAAGCATGCATCAGAGTTGCGAATTTGTTCATTTTGTAACCTGAGAAGGTTTTCAATTCAAGCCCCTGGCCGGAAGGTCTGTGGTGCGAACCCAACTTAGACATCTCGACTGCTCCTATCTAGGCTTGGGCAACCTGGTAGTATCTCAGACCCTCGTGCTTCCCTACAGCTACCGCTGAACGCATCGAGAGAACACTGTTCAGTGCTAGTGTAGTGAAACACGTTAAAAAACGCACAAAGCAACAAGAATTCTAGAATGCAATAAAATAAAACATTCCAAACGGCCCTATTCTCGATGTCTGTCATCTTGAAAAGAGAGTTAGTTGAAGTCAGCGAGGTGGCTATTGATTAGAAGAGTTTTCATTTGGATGAACCCGACGAGGAGCGATGCAGACATCAAATTTGCAAGGAAGGTAGGATAGTGATGGATTAAAGTGTCACCCAAGCTTGTGAAGAACAACTGAGCCCTACGGACAAGCTACTTAGGCAGTGCTGCGTACATCTAGATGTTGAAATACACATTGCCACTCGTTGATGTTAGTAGATAGGACAAAAGATTGTTTCACATCTCTCACATCACTCGGAAGTGTTAAGACGATGTAAGAACGGCTAACTGATTTTCTTGAACTTTACTTGCTTGAGATCCCGTAGGGTATACTAATAAAGAGAGTGCACAAAGGTGCAGCTGTCTGGAATCCCCAAACTGATTCGGTGACCGACCTGGAACAGAACTGGAGAACGTTATCCGAAAGAACGAAAGAACAGTGAAGCGATTTACAAAGCAGGCAAGAAGTGGAAAAATCGATCGGGGTGGCCTTGTGCTTTTGCCGCGCCAATTTCTCACTTTTGAATGCCAGTTGGTCAAAATAATGTTCTCGTAGACTTTGAGATTGTTTTGTGATGGGAATTATCACCTGATGACCAAAAATCATTAAATTCCATCCACCCAAGGTATATTGTCGAAGCCATTGGATGTCAATGGATGATACGATTCGTATTCCATTTGGACTCAGGTTAACTGAACTAAATCGGATTTGTTTTTTTGGAAAACAGTGGTACCAACTAAGAAAAACCTACTTATGGGAAACCAAAAATTCCATTCCTCAAGAAAATTACCGTACCTGTGGATGTTAGGTCCTACGATAGGAAGCAACAGATATGATTGAATAGATGACAAAAAAGACAAGCGCGAAACTCACACAAGAAAGGGACTGTAAATGGATGAGGACACGGGGAGGAGGGGGAAGACGGCAAGCAGAATGCAGGCGAACGGCCAAAGGAACCGTAGGGTCTAAAAAGAACAACAAAAACGAATTACGGCAAATATCGCGACATACGTTTTTGAGGGGATGACGTACTGATTACGTTACTAACCTACATAAGTTGTCCTGTTATGTTGTGTTTCGTAGATGATATTGCAACTACTGTGACGGTACTAGGCTTTCTGTTACGTCCACTATGGTATATCAAAAGGCTTGAGACAGTCTTCTGGAAACAAAAGGAGATCGGTACACACACATTTATACAGCAGTCACAGAAGTTTCAACAAGGTCACACTAGAATGGCGTGGAGAGCCGAGTTATATAAACTCGATCCTGATTAGCTCACATTCTGACCGGAGTTTGCTCCAAAGCCAGCTCGCGACACATTCGTCCAGTCGATGGTCACTTAGAGCCTCCGGATATCAACCATGGACCACTATATTAAAACAGTTCCGGTCGTTAACACAGAGAATTGGATATAAATGCAAAGCCTCTGGCGTGATATCCGACTTTTAGGTTGCAGAACACACATTGTCAGCGTGGATTGACAAAATGAGTGAATCAACCGATAGTTAACCAAACCACTCTGAAAAGAGGAATTGTCTTTCAGTTAAACAACTCAAGTGAATTATACCCAACTTTGCTGGATGTGCTGTACAACGATATGCCTTGTTTTAAGATGACTTAAGACATCTCTGGGGGACTGGGTTATTTGGCTTCTTCTCAGGGAGGGCTAGACAACGCAAAATAGGTCGGCTGAAAAAATGCAGTGTTGTGGATTCTCGGAGGAGTCTCGTTCGGGAGGAATGAGAGACTATGTCGCAAAGTGTAGACAATGAGTTTTCATGCACCCCTGCGAAAACCACGCGTGAATACCGTTTTGAAAATCCCACAGGTGCTGATTTACATATTCTTTTTTATCCATTTCGTGAACCGAATGGATGTACACTCCGATCACATAGCTAGAAAGTGCATCTTCAACGAGCACCCATCGGTGTTTCACCATTAATCCGAATCTCACCACCTGAAGAGCGCGATTTAGCCCGGCCCCGATATTAGGACATTTCTGGGGAATATACTGAACTTCCAAAGGAGAACTGTTTGTTTTGATGACTAAGTACCATTGTAGATGGGAGTCCTGCCGAAGCTATTCAGATAAACAAATACTCAGATGCGCGCTGTGTCGAAACGGGACCATGAATAAAGTTTCGAAAACGCTATTCGTTCATTACTCTGGAACATTATATACCAATATGTAACTCGTATTTTCGAAGACATCCATCTCTACCTTTACACGCCTTGGAGATACACTACTCCAATTATATAATGAGCAGATGCTACTGACGGGAACAGTGAGTAGCACAGTCCGCATAAAGCCAAACAACGTGTGTAGTCAACCACCCGTCCCAACTGACTTCTGTTACAATGACACCGCAGCCCATCCGCCGGCACCGTTCACAGGTCACAACGTACTTAGATAAATAACTCCTCGTTCTTGGCGAATAGGCACTTCGCCACAGTACGCCGTAAATTTTGGAGCATCCAGTAGACGCCACCTCGTGACATAATTTGGTTTGATTTCTATCACCCCACTAGGTATAACAGCGTAACTTCCGAATAATCTTATCTCCCCGGTTCCGTTCAATCCCAGTCTTTCGAAGTTTCCTGTACTCTTCGTTACCTTCTGCGCCTTCCATAGATCTGGTCTCCACTAACGCAACCACAACGATTAGTAGCTTGCGGTCTCGATAAGGACGGACATCACGAGCAAATTACCATATAGAACCCATTGATGTGTTGTTCCGACTTGTATACAGACGGTAATACCCGCGGTTTACATAAAAAAGTGTGACCGGAACATTTGTTTCCTGGATTCGCTTATGTGGTACTACCAAGCATTTCGAATTTGACACATGAAAACCCGAATCCAATGTATCGATCCGTCCACATTTTGTTCATTGACTCGACTCACCTTACGACCTCTTCCAAACGACCGGTCCAACAGCGGCCATATTGAAACCAAAATACTCGCGGCAGACAAGCACGAGCGATGGGAGAAACCCCAAATCTAGAGTAAAAAACACATGGAAAACGGTGTGAACAAATTTGCACCGCAATATTCACACGGTAAGGAACCAAACTAAGGCGTTCCTCGAACATGCGGTTCTGATGAGATTGTGGCATTTGACTTAGCGTAGAGTATGGCCCAACAACACAAAGATGACATGGAGAATGTCCTTTGGGGAGCACCGAGATATTTCGTGCGGGATAGAAATATCCACACTGGATATTCAACAAGTGGAGTGCAGCGGTGTCATCCTCGATGGCGAAGAGCAGTAGTGAAAGGCGCACGAAATCCAAGAATTTTCCGCTTTCGACACAGGTTGACCTTAGTTGCTGCGGCATATGTCTTATGTATACACATATACATGCAAAACTCTTCATGAATGAAAAGAGCTGAGAACGCTTTGGTGTTTGAGCATTTTGCATTGGCGCGTCTAGGGTGATCATCCATACAGTTACCCTCAAGGAGAAGGGAGGAATCAGCTTCATCTAGGTGGTCTCTCCTCAGAAGGACTGCAAACTAGGTATTGCTTGACAGTGAATACTTTCTAAACCTCGATTAGGAGGGGACCCAGTCGGCACTGAACTATCACTCACTAACTTCACATAATTTCACAATGTTTCGGTATTTCAGAAAAATTCCATAAAATAACGGATTTCAACAGGCTACGAAGCCAGTCCAATATATTTGAAACATGTGTCTGACAACCCAAGGAGAAGAAATACCATTTTAAATGTCGCTGGCTTGCAAATGCTCCAAGCTTGCCAAAAAAACTCACAAACGTGTTGCCTTTCACCAGAGGCGTATTACTCCGAAAAACGTTTATTCTCATTCCCATCCACACGCATAACATGCGATAGTACAACCTCAAGTAGTCGGAAAATGAAGCTGCATGGCGCCAGAACGAGGAGATGGTGTGATCACCTACTATCAACAAGACAGCTAGTATGACAGATTTAACCTCACACAAAAATCGATCAGTTAAATTTTTGTGTACATTTCGCTGCTCAATTATGCTTTGAAGTTAGATCTGTCACAAAGGGCGCCGCATTTTATTCATGCAGTGCTTTGCTAACGAGCTAGGTCCCTTCTGACAATCACTGGATCATTTCGCACTTCACCAAAATCGTTCACGCCATAAGAAAGGCATCCACCAAGCCACATACCTGGTACCTCTCAGAACGCTCACGTATGGTACAATTCGGGATGAGGACAATCACAGACTGTCCGAATGCGACTTTGCAACCCATATATATATATATATATATATATATATATATATTCGGAAGGGTTATGTACGATTGTTTGACGTGTGTTGGCCTACGAGTTTTTTTCTACGACCCTGTTTAAATGTGACATTTCCGTGTGATTATGTGGTACCGCTCTCCGACTCCGCCCAATAACTATGGACGCGTTTTCTGTCTAGGAAGAAATACACTTGTAGTGAATTGGCCAAGATGACAAAACACAGAAAGCAAACATTGCGAGCTACTTTCAAGAATCCTCGAAAACTTAAGATATTCAGTGGACTATAAAGCTTGAAAATAGGCCTGAAAATCTCACAATTTTAATAATGCGCTCCAAAAACGATTCACTGTGAAAAAAGTCGACGAGAACCAGAGAAATTAGTTACGATGATAGGTGTAGAAGACAGCCGTTATCAGTGAAACGCGAATGTAACAAAAACGTACCAAGAGTTCCAGAATACACACACAGTTAAGTACTATTAACAAGCGAGGCGCGACTGACAAAAACGATGCCAAAGGTCCGACTGTCTTCAGGGTACACACAGCTTGGCACATTCCTTGAGCAGTACCTTTAATGAGGTTCAAAAGTTGCGTTTGGCGCCGCCGCGACCACGCTAGATGCAGTGCGAAAACCAGCGGCATGATTTGGCACACGGTATGGCTAACAGGCCGTGAGTAGGCTGAAGTAGAACAACAATAAACTTTATTTTTCGAATGTGTGACGCAATGTTGAGTTTAAATTACTGAATGTGACGAATTCATTATGTATCCAAGCATTCAAAAAACTGACAAAATCTATCAGACCCGAGAGGGGGAGGGTAAGACTGAGCCACTATTCCAGCCAGTTGGGTTCGATCCCTCTCGGGTGACTCCTAAGTGGCAGCAGCCTCTATTCCGACAATCCAACCGCCTGAGATCTCACGATCTTTACTCTTAAGTCAACCACTATTTTGTGCGTGACCTAATAAGGCTCTCTTGTCACACAGTGTTTGCTGCGCGCAACAGTTGATGAAGTTTTCGAAGAACCACCACCCAAAAACAAAACATCCCCGTCGAGCGGAAATTCATGGTCTACATTCTTCATCTGCTCTAAGTTGATGCATACCGAAATTTCGTGAGGAGAACTGGACAACACAAGCAGATGAGGGGGAGAATTCTGACCGACACGAATTGCAGGATAATTCTCTATCAAGAGATATTTTGCCTTCATTTATGTATCCGTTTTCAGTCAAACATATCGCACGCGCACACGGCAAGAACAATATTTGTACCAACTTAGTTGTTCTCCTAGAGAACAAATAATTTCGGATGGCAGGAATCACGGTAACTCTGCGCAACGGTTTGCGAATTGCCCAAAAAGGTTTCGCAAACACCAGGTTGGGAAACGCTGATATCAAAACGAGGCGGTTGATTCGTCTATGATCAGGTGGTCCGCTCAAGCTCAGTTATTTAATACGTCTGCTAGAATATGAGATTCACTCTCCACCGTCCTGCGTAGATGAGCGAGGTGATGTCCGACCTAGGGATGCACCGAATGCCTGACGTTACCGCCCGGTCAGATCAGCCGATTGTTCACAGGTGGATACAGGGCTTAAGAAAAACTCGCTTAACCAAACGTGTTGGCTAGGTGACCGATTCATGTCTGTCACAGACATGGGTAAAGCGACAATCCAGTGTAGTGAACCATAAACTCATAACGCGCCGTGCATAAAAAGTGAGCGTGAATCAGATTCATGAAACATTTCAGAACGAAATCCAACGGCCTACTGATGAACATCACTTACCGAAGACGAAAATCACCGTACCATAACCACAAAGGAAAAGCTGACAAATTCCGATGGGACGAGGTTTGGCGCACACCTGTTGCTGTCCAGCCTGTACCTCACCAAGCATACTACAGAGTATTTCCAAACTCCAGAGTAAGCAGCTCAGTCCTACGAAAATGCTATGGGAGACAAGAAAAACACCATATCTGATGTAACACTGCGGGTGAATGCTTGTGAAACGAGAGTGGAATAGAGTTTGATGACGAACGGAAGGATTTTGAGGGAGAAAACAAGTGTATTTCGATCGGCATATTCTCCCACTTTCACAGGACGGTTGGAGTTTGATTTGGACGAATTTTGACAAGTCTCTGCATACTGATCGGTTTAGAGTGTGCTCAGTTGGACGACACATTAATGCTACTGTAGCTTAATTCTTAGCTTTGGAAGCTCGGGGGATAATGGTTTAGGATCATTCATTGGGTAGGAGTACAATTCAGTGAGCTAGAACGCTCGATTGATTCGGTATTATATCCATCTATCTCGTACACTCAAGTGCTCCAGCTCGACTAGTGCGGGAACGAGAGAACCAGTCGTATAAGACCGAATTTTTTTGCATGCAAACCACAGCTGATCCCAAGGATATTGGCAATTCCGTACAAACATCATTCAGGCAAGAACCGGATGAAATGATCGACTCAACGCATGAACCAATATCTCAGCGCAAAAGTATTGTCCATGGATATGCATGTACGCACCCATCTAATCTATATGGCTTAAAATAAAAGCATATGATTATGGAGAAAACTACTGATAAGGATGCTGAAAACTCTTCGACAGCAACCTTATAAGTAGTTTCCTTCATGAATATCGTACCAACTGAAACATGAGGCGACCTTCACGCAGCATATTGCGTTGAACAACATCGTAAACGATAGATTCAGCCGAGTCACCTGTGAAAATCAATTGATGTTGGCGAAGGCATATGACATTTCTACCGCCACCACGATGATGTCTAGGTCCATTCAGTTTCTTTCCATTCAACTCCTTGTAACGATATGGTTGGTAGTTAAGTATGGACTTGGAAAGACTGCTCGGGTGTACTAGCATTTAAGGTGTGTTGTGTGGAGATTTCAGTATAACATATAATGTCCGTTTTTTTAAATATGGCTATCTTCTAGTGATAATGAGTCGCTGCTATGGATGTCCTTTATTGTCAGAGAAAAGTCAATTTATTCTTAGGTGTTTGTGAGGGCGACACAAGATTCTTGTTAGGTTGTTTACCTCGGGCACTTGTATCAATTGGATTTCCGGTAGACACCATCGCTTATTCGACCATTGGGTCAACGGTTGACCCCGCCCAATCAACCGGAGCCCTATTAAAGCTACTGATTGAATGATGCCAAAGGATTGAATATCTTAGTTACCGTCATGTCGTTTAGCTCATCTGCTAAAGCAGTGTGCCGCGGATGCGAACAGGGCTGCATGGAATTGGCAACTTGGACCCAGGTGTTGATTTTTTTCCATTCTTATTGTGTACAACATGATTCCCCGTTTTGCACGTCTAGTTTAAATCAACCAAGTGGGTCTTGCCATCTTGTGGCCACCTTGCCTTGAGTCGGTATGAACTCTGGTTGGCTTAATGTTTCCTATCTGCCTATGGGTACAGAATCCCATTTGGAATTAGCAGTTCCTAACCCGGTGTGAAGAAGCCGGCGTAATCTCACGACTTGAGGTTTGTACAATTCTATCATTTTATTTTTGTATTCACGGTACCCCATTTGTTGATAAATTTCCATTTAAACGATTTGACCTTTGGGGTTTTGCACGTAACTACACGTGGCCCAACTGACTGCAGGAAACAGTCAATACCAGGTGAATGGGAACAAATGACACTATGAGCATGACATGCCTAACCATATGCAATAGGACACCTCATTTACTTTGCTGACGGAAGATGCTTGAAAAAGCTCAATTTTCTGGTCTCCCAGTCATTTTAAGATTACTTCAGGGGAATATCATGGTACGTTTCTATTACGACGTTCAGTTGTCCAAAGGTGGCCGAATTCAGAAAGAGCAACTATGCTGTCGTTTGATAACGAAACGCGTGCTTAAATTGCTGTATAGTATAGTATAGTATAGTATAGTATAGTATAGTATAGTATAGTATAGTATAGTATAGTATAGTATAGTATAGTACAGACCACTATAGTACATCAGCGTGCAATAAAGAACAGCATAGCACGGTACAATTTGGCCAAGTGAGCTTTGGAAAAAAACAGTCGAGGAGCTCGGCAGGACTTTCCGACAGCGACTTCTCATATAAAATGTGTAGAATTTTGGTTATCAACTCATTGAGCCACCAGTCGTTAAAAATAGTTGGCAGTCAGCACAAATCGTCTGGTGTGGACAAGATCTATCAAAGTGTTACCAAATGGGTGTGGAATTATCTGTATACAGAAAGGTGTGACCACACAAGCTGGAAAAACAGTACCAGGTACACAAAAATATGCCTGGCAGGCACTTAGTTAGTGATCACACCTACTTACCGGAAGAATTTTCGATCGTACGTATCATAATAGTCAAGAGCCGCAATGGTAAGTTCTTCCAGTTGTGAGTATTGCTCAATCTGAAATTAGGTAAAGGCAAATTGAATTCTTGCACTAACTAGTTACAATGATCACCCTGTTCCTGCCAAAACATCTGACGTCCAGAGTGTTCAATTCCTATAACTCGGAGGGAAGGGTTATGGCTGGTTCACGAGGTTACTCAAATCCAAGCTTCCAAAATTGGGGCGAGCAAGACAGATGTGGCGTATACATTAATCGGTCTAAAGTTATCGTACCAAGAAACGTACAAGGCCAGTGGGAGTGGAGTGGGTAGTCGATTCCATGGGTTTGTGTGAAGACCATATCCACGACGGATCAAAGAGAATGACAAGGAAGGAAGACCTCAGTGTAACGCATGCTTCAAAAATATGCAAAAAATGGCGTTACCGATAGTTGGGAATAAAGGAAACGTCTGGATTTGACTGTAGTCTTGGTTCAGACTTTAGAGTTGCACCTATTCGTCCAAGTGACAGGTATTCTGTGTGAATCTCCAAAGGCCATCATAGAGCAATTTCTCCAAAAGGAGAACACCACGTGGAAAGGAGCCTTTTCAACCTACTCTTTCTGTGCATGATTCCCGCTTGAACAGTCTTTCTCTTAGCACGGAGAAACTATTCCGATTCATCCATACTCACCGTCAACATCATCATCCTCAGGAGTGTTACGGTTTGAAATGCTGGGAAATCAAGTTACCGGGAATATGCTGGTGCAAATTGGGCGCACTTGAAGTACTATGTGCGAAGAGGCAAAATGATCAAGGATCGTTCAACAAGGACGGAAATCCCCTTAAAAAAATGCAATGGTGTGGTGTTCAGCGAATTTTGAATGACAGAAAAGAAAAAATGTCACACGTCATCATCGAAATCACGCCTTCATCCCCAAACTTGCAATATTATCTATCCAGGGACTATACTCGAGGAGGACTTTGATCAACTAAGAGGAAACCTGCAAGTGACCTTAATTTGAAGCAGAGCTTATCAAGCAGCGACCGCATGACTGACAATGCCCATGAAAATGGACTAGAGAAGTACAACCTACTGTTGCTCAGTGCAACATGAAGATGAGCCAAACCACCGTGGAGCAGTAACAACATATATCCGGATCCTGTGTGTGGGGATTTTTAAATAGGCAAGGGAAGATTCTAACGGCGGATTTGCTTGTTTCCCACAGCTCATTTTATTCACATCTTCCGGATGGAATCGGTGAAAAGTGAGGTCACCATACTAAATTGAAGTTGGATATTCGTAATGCACTACTCATTGGGTTGCTGAAAATTCTCCGACATCCCACGACCGGTTTCGCCCTTTTTGGGGCTCATCAAGTAGGTGCAGTCCCCGAGTTTCCGTAAACCTTATGTTCTACTTGAAACCAAATTGCACGAAATTAGCGAAATACACTCATTTGCAAACTAATTTGGTTTTGCGAGAGGCTCACCTGCAACATCATGAGAGATTTAGCTAGGTTCCAGGTGAGTCTCTCGCAAAACCAAATTTGTTTGCAAATGAGTGTATTTCGCCAAAGTTGGATAGGTTTATAGCCCTTGTGTGAGGAACAGGATCATGAACTCTCTCCAGATCAGAGAGGGGTGGTAGCCTAACAAACAGTAAGCCTGCTGGTGGGTGCCTAGTGTTTGGAAAACCCAGAAAAACAATCCATTAGATCTGACAAAAGATGGAAATAGGAGGGAGGTAACGGATCGCATCCTATTGATGATGAAAACATAAAGTAGAAACTGTGAAAACCCAGTAATAAAATAGAAAATAAAATGAGCAAGTGGAATACACCAGACTTAGGAGGGATATCCATCCTTGAGCTACATGGGTGACCCAACTTACCGCATCTGCATATTCACGTTTAGCTCCCAAAGTTTCGGCTCTTTGCATGCGGTTTGCCACATCCTCTTGGGTTAACCGCCTTTCGCGCACACACACGCACAAATGGATAGAGAGAGAGAGAGAGATGCGAGAACAGTTCACTACTTCAAATGAAGGGCCTTGTAAATAGATGTGTCTAATTTGTAAGTGTGCAAATATAACCCAAAAGCATTGGAAACAAAAAGTCCGCAAAACAAAAAAAACCATACAGGTTAGCCGCACAAGAACTCCGTTGCAGTGCTGATTCGTGAACAGCTAAAAAGTGCCTTCCAGGGTTAGCAAAAAACCTTTTTAATGAATTCTTCGGTAGTTTACACTGAACCAACGCACTCAAGCAAACGCAAGCGACTCAAAATGATAATACGGAACTGAAATAGAAGCCGTCACAGAACTAAGGAATATAAGGTGTTATCAAGCCAAAAAAAAACTCTTGATAAAATAATAACAATAATAATGACCGTTTAGCTGTAACAGCGTTTCGGTGCTTGGCTGCCGTGCCTCCCGAAGGGAGCACAAGGACTGAGATACTGCCAGGATGTGCGAGCCTAGACAGCAACAGTCAAGATGCCGTTGCGTTAGGGTTCGAACCATAGGCTCTGCGGGCGGTAAATTCGCGCTTTAGCCACTGATCTTTCTCGAGCTCAAAGAAAATATGAAACAGTTACTGAACCGTTTCCCGACCATGGGGGAGGTGAATAAGAGGCAACTGCATAATTTTACAATGAAAAGCGGCTTGGGAAGACATATGTATGCAGCACAACTCTTCAAGTGAGACGGTTCGATTTTGTAGGGCACACTTCTCTAACTTGCCATGAACATTTATCAGAAAGTTCCTCATAGGTCAGAGACGCTCCAAACAAGCCGCTCTACAAAGCGTTGTGTTTGCCTTGTTTGAAGAAAAAACGCGCGTTGAATTCATTGGGGTCTGTATGGTGAAATTACGACTCGCCGTGAAAGTCACCCAACGGATGTAGTGCACGCTAAGCAATGCTTTGCATGGCCGCTGTTTGAGTCCATCGGGAGAGTCCCACCCAGTGCATCGAAGACCAGTCATACATCAGCGACGATGATACCCGTATGTGTCCGTTTAAGTTCCATAAACTTTACGGGTGTCGTGAAACGGTAGTAGTGCCCCAGTGGGCCGGAAGCGGCCAAGGTGTCAGAGGCGATTCCTACAGATAGTCGTGTCGAAAAAAAACGAGTCACAAGCGACTAGTTCTATGTTCAGAAGTTTTGCAAGAAATAAAGCACAAGTGTGCAACACCAAAAGATGTTTCTAGTTCAGCTATGGGTGCTCACAGCAACAAGAGGAATCAAAACAGAGGAAAAGGTGCCTCTGATGATATTAACATCCAAGTGAAATGTTTCTGGAAATAGATGAGAAGGATGACGGATGCCTGGCAACCAGAACCAGAAAAAATTGCTGCGCCAATTGAACAATCAAAAATTCAAGCACGCGAAAGCGTTTTGACATAACTAATAACGGGGAGAGCACTGAGGATTCAAGTGAATGGTTGGTAGTCACGTAGAAAGTGTCTGAATCCGGCGGGACAAAATTTGTGTACAATCTCGATGAAAGGTGTGTTCAGCTGAGAGCTGAGCCGCGAAAAGTCCCGCTCATGAGGACCCAGAGGAACCGAACACTAATGATAGCGTGTTGTGCTGCGGCTATTGGCATCGTGGAAAAGTAAAACACTGAGTATTTCCAAAATCTCAAAATGGGTCAGTTTGGCGTGCGATATGAGGCACGGGTACGCCGGTTAATGAACACGAGCAAACAAAGGAGGAAAAGTGCTGATCAAGTGGTGTTCAACTAGAAGGTAAGACTGATAGAATTCCGGGGACTACGACTATTTGCTGAGCCCCAAGAAGGTTAAAACAGGCAGCAGGCTTGCGAAAAGTTTTCAGCAACCTTATAGGTAGCGTGTGCTGTCGAAGAACGTTGTTATTTCTATTGGTAGGTGTGTAGCTCAGTTTCGTAAAATCCAGTCAAACCCTAGTCCTTGGCTTTCAATATCACATCCGAAGTGCAATAACTAGACACGGGAACCATTCAATCCAGGAAAGCTGTCCGAAGCAGGTGTCTTTTGTGACAGCAGTGGGCGTTTCCACGTGTAGGGGGTTGTCCAAAAGATTTGCCTATATTATATGATTGTTTTCATTATGTCGACGGTACTGTACGAAGGTAAATATACTGAACACAAGGTATTGGCCCACACAATCTCAGGTGGACGTCTCGGCCAACATCAGAAGCAAATGCGCTTTCCACGTGTGGCTTATGTACAGCGATACGGCAGACGCAACTGTGGTCCCCCCCGGGAAGACGATGGTGACGTGAAACCACCCTTTTTCCAGTGAATGTAAGATCAGACGATCATGCTGGTTTCGGTGTCATTCATGATATGCACTAATGGATTACTGTGTGAGAGACAATGACGCCAGTAGTATTGGCAGTAAAGGATGGATAACACTTAATAGGACTGGAAAGTGATAATGAACTAAACGACTGGTGATGCCAAGCGCATCCGGCAGTTTTTACTTGTCCATTCATTTCAGGCGAAAGGCACTATTCAACGCAAGTATCGTCAGCTGAGGGCAGCTAAACCATTAACGCACTTATTTCTTACCGGGCTGTAATTAATATCACGATTATTTGTGTATTTCGGGCAATCCGTATGAGGGAGGTCCAACCTCGAACCAGCCCACATGCTTTGGGGGTTTCGGCTGTTTGGTTGTCCATACACTGATTGAAAATTGCGGGCCATCGTTAACTACCCACTCCAGTCGGTCCCCCGGTAATCCATCGGGTCCACACTGGGTAGGAGACACTCAGTTAATTAAAAAGGCGGTACAAACCTCATTCAGCACTATCCGTTGTGTGCTAGTGTCCAGCAGAGAAGACGAAAAAAAAATGCGAAAACGAGTGCCAGTGGGCTATATGAAACATGTACATCTTTGAAGAAGTATCGAAGTTCCCGGAAAACTTGGTGCAAGGGAAGAATTTTTTTCACACAGCAGAGAAATCATAGCTTTGATTTTGCACAATAGATTGACACACATACCCATACTCCATGAAGAATAACATAAAATAGCTTCGTCTTTTCTCTTCCAATTTGACCTACGTGATAGAAATAGAAATAATAATAATAATAGAGAGGGATCGGGATCCGAAAAGTTGGCATGGGTCTGCGGGTTAGAGTTTTTGCCGAGATTTACCCTCGCAACCAAGGTCGGCCTACACTGGAAAGACGGGAAGTACCGTACACCTCTTTACTCCGTGCTGTGGAACAACAGTGCACATATGAGGAATATCTATGGAAGTTCAAAACTGCGACCTTCCGGTTAACAGTCGAACATGACTGAAACCTGAAGATTTCCGTCTGGAAGGGAGAAAAATCCCGCAAGTCGCAGGAACCTTGCACGCGAGAAATCATCGTTTGTGATGCCAGTCAATGTCGGATCATACGACGTGACTGGAGGATAGTGGCGCTACACCCTGCATAAGTGTAAGTTAATCACAATTTTGGTCAACCACACGTAGCCGCACGGTAGGTCAATCAAATAATAACGGAGAGCCAGAACAGAGGCATTTGAATAATTAAATATCTGACCATCAGAGCCTTTCTTCGGATCAAACAGTTTCCCATTAACATGAAAACTGACATTTAGGTTGCTTGAGATAGAACAACTGCAAATTGACTTGGTACCCAAGAAAATGGAAAACGATGAACGCAACATTCAAGGCGGAGAGTCACATGACGGTCCACAATGGGGTTGGTAAGACTCATAGTAACTGCCCTGAGCCGATCCACACAAAATGGGCAGGATACCTCAATACACCCAGTACATCCAGATGGCAACATAAACGGTGGCAGACAAATTCAATTCGTAAAACAATAGAGCAGTGATTGGGTTGGATTAGACTGGATGAAACTGAATTCACTTGATAACTTCCCAAATTGAACGGGTAGATGGGTACAGTTGAAGTGATGACGAAACCAGAAGAACCTTAACAGAAGTGTAATCGTGTATATTGCTAAGAACAACTTGGGTTCACTGGCATAAACTTCACTTTGAGGCCCGAAAAACATGTTCCATGGGCTGCACTAACTAAAAGTGACACAGGGAACGGGCCATTACAAGCAACATTCATTATGTAGCATGTAGACTACTCAGCTCCAGTACTCGTTTTCAAGTTTATCAGCTCAAAAACCCACTGCTGCGTCAATTTCACAACTCGTTTCAATATGTTCGATCAGCATAGGTGCCGAAATTCTGTACAATACGTCGACTAACAAAGTTCAACGCCAAAGGCAATTTTACCACAAAGAATCGAATTGCTGAAGAGTTGCCGTTATCGGCTACTTGACGATGAGACTGTTAAAAACCGATAGCTATGAGGTGGTGGATTTGAATCTCCCTGGGAAGTCATCAGTTACGTACAGATGATAATTCCCAATAAGGATGGAAGATCTGTGCAGTGATTCTCTGTTTTACGGCATATATGGACTTCAGCTACAAATCTTTTCATACTATAAACAGGGGCGAGATGGCTCAGTGGTCAGAGCGCGAATTAACTGACCGGGAGGTCCGTGGTTCGAACCCGACCTCTGCCTATCGACGACTTCCCCCGTCTAGGCTTGGGCAACCTGGCAGTATCCCAGTCCTCGTGCTTCCTTTGGGTGGCACGGCAACTAGGCACCGAAAGGGTGCTATAGCTGAACGTTTTTATACTATAAAGAGGCTATGGAGGAGCTCAGGAAGAAGAATGATTCACATGACGAGTGAATCTTACATCTGAGAATTAGTCGCTCTAGGAGTTTGTGCACACGTAATGATGTGATGTGAATTCCGCCGCGGCAGAAGGATGGATGGACCTATGTCTGTCCAACTGCGATTTAATCACTCGACTGATCTGAAAAATGGCGACCAAACGGTTTCGTCCTGAACTACTAACCGAGAGAGATTCGTGGGATGAGCGCCGATGATGAAACTTAATAAGGATGAAACAGTAGTAGGGTACCTCTCGGCTTTTCGGAATACATTCACTACCCTTACAAGAAATGTAGATCGAAAAATGCTCCGAATTCCTCAAAAATCGATAAAGTACAAGATATATTTGCAACACACAAATCAGGGAATATGGTTCGAACAGCCCAATCGAAACGGTCAAACCACGAAATTCAGAAAATGATTCTCCTGGGTGCTGATTTACAAGGCTTATCGACCCAAAAGACAGGTCGATGACCACTAAAGATGTGGTTCTACCGAAGACTTCCCTATCTCAAATCCTCACCGAAATTGTACTAGGTTGATTTTTGACTGCCAGCATGAACTTCTCATTTGACTTCTCATCAACTTAGATTAGTTTATGAAACGTCTACGTGCTTTTGAAGTGACATCCAGCTAAAGTTTTTTGGGTTGTGGAAAATCTATTCACTTTTGCGATCGTCAACGAATGCGTGCGTGATGCGGGTTCAGATGGCTTCGCGACGAACGTATGGTTCATCGAGCCATGTCACTGACCGAGTGAAAGGTTTGCAAGTGTTGCCCAATCCACCGTGCATCTTAAAGTGTTACTTGTGTTGTGCATTCATCGACGTGACGACATTGATTGTCTTCCACGCACTCCAATATAAAAAAGAGCGCTGTAACAATAAAAGTGATCGCTTTAGCAAAGTCTTCTGTGTTTGAAGGGTCACCGAATTAACTACTGACTATGGGATAGTGCATACCTGCATAAAAGCTTGGAATTCTGAGCCGGAAACATCGCATCGCGCTCGCAAATGTTGAGACAATCATAACACGAATTCGACAACCGACACTTTTTACCAACAGAAGTGTCACGCGACAGTATTGATCCTTACATTTTCCGTCAGATCAAAGTGAACGCGAGTTCGTAGGGGCAACTTCATTGGTGTTTCTCAAAACTCTTGTATTCTCTGTGCGTTTGTCTGACGAGAAGAAATAATGCCATCGTTACGAATGTCCTTGAAAAATATAGCCCCGTGCCCTAAGGACCTACAAATCGACTCTTTAGACAAACCAATCAGCTGAATACACAGTAACAGTAGTTATTCCCATGGTAACTCACTTGTAATTGTGCGATCAACTGCAGACAATTTGCGCGAATCATTTGGAATTTGACCGGATCGCTGGAATTCACCAGAGCCAATGGAAGGCGACCCTTACGGAGAAAATAAACAGCTGGTATTTTTAGGCGATAATAACATACACAATAATAATAATAATAAAGTAAAACGCCATTGTTGAACACCGATGCAAAAGCAAAGAGAGTAATCAGCATTCGGCTTTTAAGAAATATCAATCAAACAATACTTCTGAAGCGACCATGAACGCCACCGGGACATTTGAAAACGGTGGTTGAATACCATAGGTGATGCTATCCGGAGCGTTTTCCCACACTTAAATCTATCCACTTCCTGAAACGGACAATGTGGCCGGTGACATGAGTACAACTGTGAATCAGTCACGACCACGGGGAAAGCGGGAACTTATTCCACAAAGGTGGCCCGAGGACCATGAAGAGGCGGTCATCTTATACTCAGTGAAAGCAGTTGATTTTAGGCTGGACGTACTTTTGCGCCATCTCTCATTTTACAATAAGAGTTCTGTTGAAAAATTGTCTATCACGTTACTAGAGTCAAAAAGTACGGCAGTGGTCTGCTAACAAAGATGGCTGGCAGTATAATGATCTGTGAGAAACTTTTATCCGAGCGGTTAGCAAGCACCTGTATAGTGACTCCATACAAGGACGCAATCCCAGGATGCCTGACAGTGGCTTTAATTGTATTAAAGAGGAGCCACTGTTTTGTAACCCGACAGGCGAATATCCGAATTCCAAGTTGACCATTCCTGGGGAGGGGGAGACTTCTATGACCATCCAATTTACGAAATGGGGCAGTATATTGGAAAAACCACAACTAAGCTTTCATGAACGAATTGTACTGCACACTGATACATCGACACCATGCTGACCAAGATAGTTTCATTTCAATAAGAAGTCTAGAGCGTCACGTGCCCGAGACAAAGACCAAAAAAAAAACGATCTACGATTGGTGCAAAATACCTCAGTGAGAGAGGACTTGTGACATCCAGGAGTTCATCCATATCCATTGCTTCATGCAATCAGATCAACTCCACGCGGCTCCACACTGCGTCCTGACGATTTATCTTCTTGTCATGTGGTCCTGTCTACATTCTGATTAGTCTTTAGGTACCCACGTATTGGTCTTTAGTGGAAACTAATGTGAACAAACAACGACCCGCGATTCCGGGTACACTCTCAAAATCTGTTCTTCGGTTGCATACAAAAACAAGCGTACTCACAGAGGTAATGACTTACCCTCGAATTTTTGGGTATTGGTATTCCCAGCAAAGCAGCCATTAGTGGACATAAATCGACTTGTTGAATTTCGTTCACTTGACGTCCCTCAATCTGCACCGGAAAACCGTACGAATCGGTCTGCGTAAATAGGTGCCTTTCGAAAGAACTTTCAGATAGTCTTGGACCCACTAGTCCAGCGCCCCAAACCAACAGCGGTGTGATTGTTTCTTGTAGAGAATCACCTCCATGTCCATCTATGAGAAGTTTAATATAATATAATAATCGTTCAGCTGCAACACCATTTCGGCGCATAGCCGCCATGCCACGCCAAGGAAGCACGAGAGCTGAGATACTGCCAGACTGACCAAGCCTAAACAGGAGAAGTCGAGATGCGGAGGTCGGGTTCGAACCACGGGCCTTCCAGTCAGTAAATTCGCGCTCTAATCACTGAGCCATTTCGCTCCCCATGATAAGTTTAAAAATGAATATTTCCATGACAAATAGGTCGAGAAATGTTGAACACCAATAATAACTCTGAAGGCCAAAGACTGACAGGGATATGCTCATAATAACCCGCTTAATATAATGCATTTGTACCATGGTATGAAAGAGATCATATGCTGTGTGGAAGATGAGGAAGCATCAACCAGCGGTGAGAACACCGGACTGATATGATACAGAAAGTCAAATCTAGGGCAACTTTAGGAAGTGCGATCAATCTGACTTCGGCCTCTGTAGCTGCGTTTTGGCGGTCTAAGTCGGACAGCAAGCTGCTTCACGTTGAAACTCACAGATCTGACCCATTCGCACGAGCGAAACCCGACTGAACAGACATGCCCACTCAGTAACTAACACATTGGTACACTCAGACAATTAAAAAAGATCAGTCACTTGATCCACTGTCTAACAAGAGATCCGAAGCCATTCTGATCAACCGCATGGTCAAAAAGTACTTATAGCCAGGCGTGTAATGTAACGTGTCACTGAAAGTTCGTCACAACCTGCATATATGGCCGGCCTAAACTCACAAGCATGATTCTCAGGGAGGGTATGGACACCTAGTGCAGTACTTTTTCAGTCTAAAGACGTTCACCGTAATGACTTCATCCTCATGTGGAATAAGCGGTTGTGCAAGTCAGCGTAATGAAGAAATGCATATTTAGTTGAACTCTAGCCATGTGGGTTATCTATGCACCACAATACGTCACCTTGTTTCATCCATCAACCAAGCAAAATTGTGAACTGCATCTTCAGTTTGTTATTATCAATAATATCACCTCATATTAGTCATTACCGTTACTTAGTATTTAATATTAATATCAATAAGGTCAAGTGTAATATTCAAAATTTGTTGAAACATCAGACTCAGACGAAACAGGTACGGGCAACCGTCCGACTGATTTGACCTTGAAGGTGTGAGCAGCTCAAAATCTCAAGGAACGTTGCGGTAGCCCGATTATTCACATAAAAAACACCTGAGAAGCAAGTTCAACAGATCAGAAACGCACAGAGCAACTCCTCTTTAAGAAGGTTTACTTTCGACAAGTACAATCATTTGCAAATCAACTTGGTTTTCACGGGAGACTCAAGTGAGTCTCTCGTTTATGATGTTCTTCAACTGAATGTGCTGCACACAGGCCGCCTCATGTTTCAGTTGGTACGATATTCGAGATATCGCAGTATATTTTCATGAAGGAAACTACTCACAAGGTTGCAGAAAACTCTTCGACAGCCCACGACCGGTTTCGCCCTTCTTGGGGCTCATCAGGTAGGCGCAGTCCCCGAGTTTCCGTCAACCTTATGTTCTCATCATCATCATCATCGACAGCATGACATCAGTGTTCAAAACCGATGCTTCACTGCCGTACAACCATGATTTATTTGAAAGCCTTATTGTGAAGGAAAGAATAAAGGTGGACGGGGAAGGGACTTAGTGCTAGCTTACTACAATCATTCCGAGGTGCCTACACCTCCAGACACTCTTCAGGCAATCTGGATAGAAACTGACAACAAGATCGCCACTGACATCGGTTGGCAGCCATATCTTGCAGCGTCTCCAGCCAGGCGCAGTGAGGATCACGCGGTCCCCATCCTGGAAGGCGAGTAGCACCGACGCAACCCAAGCGTTTCGTAATCTCCTTCATACACAGGCTTATTCAAATGTTACTGCACGTGTCTCGTCAGTGTACTGAACACTGCGTGTGAATCACCTGGGTGCAGGTACAACAGCACGCCGGTTGGCTCTAATCATGTGGGGAATTTCCTTACCTAAAGCACATACATACGCAAAAACCGATTTACTGTGAGGCTCATAGCCGGGCGTGCTCATCTCTACAACAACGTCACTGTAGTGTACGCGCATTTATTCGATTTTGCGCGTAGGAAAGGCCTGCACAAAAAGTGGTCTACTACTCACATAGACGTAATACGCTGCTCATAAGGTTGCTGAAAATTCTTCGACAGCCCATGACCGGTTTCGCCCTTCTCGGGTCTCATCAGGTAGGCGCAACCTCGCGTTTCTATCAAGCTTATGTTCTATTTGAACCCAAATTGCACGAAATTAGCGAAATACACTTATTTGCATACCAATTTGGTTTTGACGGGAAACTCATCTGGAACCTAGCTGAATCCCTCGTTTATGATGTTTATGATGTCTACTACTCTGCCATGGTAGGTTTGCTGGACGCCACACTACACAGAGTGATGACGCATGTCGGATGGATTACGGCACAGTCCAGTCGTCCACTGAAGCGTTAAGGTCAGTAAGGAGGCTGCACTGCCACGAGGAACACATATGATATGATCATATCAAATTGTACAACAAAACTAAGCAATTTTATATGACAGAAAAAAGAACAAGACTTAAAGGTTATACACACACCTGAGTCAGTCATCCCATGGTCGGCAGTGAGCACGAAAGCTACTCGCACATTCAGTCCTTCAGAGACCCGCTTCAATTTGCGAGTTATTTTGGACAGGAAACCATCAAACTGATGTAGCAAGGAGCGGTACTGTGAAGATTTGGAGATCGGGGATTCACGGCTGGCGGCGTGCCCTATTGCATCAGAAGCATCCAGATGAATGAATGCCAAACGAGCGCTTTGTGAGACAGACAGATCTTCACCGGTGACTTGGGAATTAACGAAGAAACCATTTTCCATGTTGTCCAGTGTGGCCTAAGCAATGAGAGTGTGAATATCAAGAGCTTGTTGAGTGACACTTGAACAGGTTTAAAATGGTGTTTAACGGTGCTCGAATTCTATGGTATTCGTTATCCCTGGTTGAACAGTTCTCAGGTAGTGGTCTACACTCTTAACGCAGAAGCTAATCTGAAACTTCGACAAAACTCGCTGAGAAGTGATTCGGCGCTAAAAAACGGAACTTGGAGCTCGTGATTGTAAATTTCATTACCGAAGGTTTTTACACAACGCAGTAGTTCTCCAGGAAACACCCTTCCACAGAGAACATTCCTCCTGAGAGTCCAGAAAAGTTCCTCTCCAAACAGGGCCTAGAGTCCAGTTCGCTCAAAATATACCAGTTCCACCAGGGTCCAAACAAACTCTTACCTTTTGACGACCGTTCTCGTACAATAACACGGTGGGCACAACAAGCGAAGATTCCAGATACAACGGAAGTCCTAATATGGATGATGTAAGGACTCATGTAAAGTTGGTGATTTTGAAGTTTACAACGCAAACGAATCATTTCCTGCTAACCAATCAAATCACGGAAAGACTGGCTGGAACGCAACGCATAAGACAACCAAACGCGCTCACTGGAATGGAGTACAATCAGTGAAATGAAGATATTCAAAGAACCAACCGGATACAGAAGAGACAGACGACAATGCAATACTAATACACATGCCAAATGGACCAATCAGGCTGCGCACTGGTGAACCCTCAAACGACCAATCGCACCACAGACATTAACTGTTCACCGGAAACTATATAAAAGCACGAAAAATTAGAGGAATTACCCACCCAACCGCGCAATGATGTCTCTTTGTGAGATCACAAGCTGTTTACAAGCCAATGGCCGATGACAGTGAACTGATGAACTACCACCTGACCAACAGCCAGCAACCTAAGAGTACATATTTTATTTTATATAATTCTGTATATTGAGTAATACTATAGAAACCAACCAGATATTTTGCATTCGCATTTTCTATGACATTACAGTGACATTTCGCAGTAGGGTAATCGCCGCAAAGAAGAGAAAGCTAGAAGCAGAGCCACTCTCCAGAAGAGTTTACAGCGGGCATTCCAAGTCAGATTTTTACACAATTTCTTTGCAGAGGTCACTGTCCAGCCTCCCAGAGACACTAAGAGGGAAGGACGATTTCACTTCCTAGGAAGGACGATGACTCCGACCACCCATAAAACAGCCACATATCTCAAGGGCCACATGGAAGTTTCATACGATACAACTTAATGGGCTCAATCAAATTTGCGCATGACGAGATAGCTCAGTGGTTAAGGCGCGAACTCACTGACCCGAATGTTTGCGATTCAAACCCAACCTCGGTATCTTGAATACTCCTGTCTAGGCTTGGGCGACCCGGTAATTTCTCAGCCCTCGTGATTCCTTCTAGTGGCATGACAGCTAGGCACCGAAGAGGTGTTACAGTTGAACTGTTGTTATATTATGACATCCAGATGCGAAATTGGAAACCAGAAAGTTCATGTTGCCAGTGGGTCACTGCGATGACGATAAGCTAACTGAACTTCCTCCATCCCAATACTAATTCTCTGACATCATTCATCATGTGCCTGGAAATGGCTTCATCACCAATTATGGTAAGGCAGACATGTTAGTTAGGTTAACTGTCAGCTAGCCCAGCTAATTGTCAGGGCTAGTTGAGAGATATGACCTGGTGTATGCTATCGCCAGATGAGAGACGAACACTGGGCCAGTTTAGCTGGGGGGGGATCGGACGAATCTCTTCTGTGTACAAATACCGGGTGTGAGAAGTCAACAGCCAGGATTAAAGTGGACTTTTTAGTGCACCCGCCGTTTGTCACTGTACAATCGAAGTGCACAAAAGCTGTCACACCCAAAGAGGTCCGGTTGCAAAGTGTATAGGGTCCAACCAGTGACATCAACCTCTCCAGCGTCAGCATAGGACGCATTACCGGCCCGTACGAAACTGACGGTGTGCCGTCTAACTTAATAAACTAACAAGTTCACTAAATTCTTGCTAATTTCATCCTGTCACAATAAGTATGGTGTTGGAAACTGTAATCCTAGACTCACATAACCTCAAATAACCTTTACGGTACAACGTATGTGAAACTGGAAATCGCCATCAGGCTGACCGGCCAGGCTAAAGGTCACGTGGCCAGTAATAAAGTAAAACAAAAACAGCATCAAAACCCACTGCTCATCAAGTGTTACTACCAAATTGGATACGCAGAAATGTAGCCCTCCTTCACAAATCTACTCACGACAATTCATCAGCAGTAAAAAAATTTCTCCATAAAATCGGTTGGGAGAATAATTTTGTCCAATTGTGCTGGAATTACTGCGCACGCTAATCAGTCATTCGGTATTTTGAAGTCAGAAGACTAATATCGTGTTGAGCAAAATGGTTGCTGCATGAGATGGAGTGAAATCGTTCTTTCAAATAGGGATTCCCCTTTAGGTAGGAATCATTGTTTGTGGCTGAGACATGTTTGAGGTTTCCAAAAAAGGTGCTTTATCCACTCTTTCTGCATTGTCGTCCCCAGCCCAGTGTACTGAGAGCAAACATTGCGCAACGTGTGATTCACACAGCATTAGATTTCCGCTGGCAGCAAGTATTGGAAGTGGTTTTGAATTTATATGCGTATCTGTTCGCAACCTTTTTCCACACTAGTGAAAATAACTCCAGCCATATCGAAGTCAAAGTCTTGCCAGCATCGCAGGTAGCCGGGCGCATTGAGACAAAGTGACTCAGTTCAACGCATAAAGTTTATGGTATGTCACATACGAAAACTTTCTTTAAAACGACACCTAGTGTCCAACAGTGCGTAAAAAATTCAAAAGGTTGAACTGTGGCACGATGTCAAAGCCCTATTATCGGCTTACTATGTATCAACAGCATGCTGACTCACTAAACTATGATTGATGTGACAAAACGTAGACGACGACTATAGCTTAAGTGGACCATGTCTCCAAAGACCGTTGTTTCCGTGCATAATGATTGCTGAACAGACCGGTGGAATATTGATTAGTTGAAGAAATATGAGACACCTGCAGCAAATGATCAAATCAAATCCAACACAATTCAGGTTGGAAAATCATACAGCGAGTTGAACACCGAACGATTCCTTCGTTGTACTATTTGGCATATGCGGAGTAACGAGAAATGTGCGACCGTCAGTCAGCTAATCGTTCAGCTGTAACACCTTTTCGGCGCATAGCCGCCATGCCACGCGAAGGAAGCACGAGGGCTGAGATACTGCCAGACTGCGCAAACCTAGACTGGAGCAGTCGAGATGCCACGGTTGGGTTCGAACCACGGGCCTTACGATCTATAAGCTTGCACCCTAACCACTGACCTCTCTCGAGCTCACTGTCAGCAATCTCAGCAACGGTGCACATTCAACGGGGAAACAAAATGGTGGTAGTAGGGCGATTCTGACAGTGGGTCACGCAGTAAAATTATGTTGCCCAAGTTGAATAGCCTTCGAAAAAATGGGGTAAAAAAGGTCAGACGGAACGAGGAGTTTTGTCAGTGGACATCCACATCTCCGGTTATGTACTCGGTGAATCTTGAGCACAACCTCTAGCTGCACGCTATCTATTGGGTAGGTCTAAGATTGAAATGCGATTTGAAAGGAGGAATATACAAGCATGCACATGTTGAAAGTCTATACCTAAAAGAACAGGGTTCGCTAAACAGTTCATAAGGGCGTTTGGTGAGCATTCTGAAGGTTCTGGTACCATTAATTTGAGGACTTTAGGAAGACATCGGAGAGGTCAAGCAACTTTCTGAAGAAGCCAACTAAACTCCAGACACTGTAGATGTCAGTGCATTAGGGGAACCTGGTTTTTTAGGAAAAAGCGGGGAACTATGCCGAAAAGCTGCATCAAACCAATTGCTAAGGAAATCTGGGGTTTACACGGGGCTAAAAAAACGTTGACAGGGGGCCGTTCACCATCCTTAAGGTTGACAGTTTGCAAACACTGTCTGCTAAAAGTGAAGGTGTGTGCGTGGCGGGGGGTTGGCCGAGTACATTTAAATCGTGGACCACTATTTGGACGACCGGGATTCGAACCCCACAAAGTCACCTCTTAAGTGGTTGTCAACTCTCGTCTTGAAGATCAGTTCAAATGTTTTTGATTTCAAAAATAAAGAGGTAACAATAGACTGTTTTAAAGTGAGTCTCCCATTGTGCTCTTCATTCTACTGCTTGGAGCTGTTTCGTTTGTATTGCCAAGGGCGGAACAATTTCGACTCTATTTCTACCATTAGGAAATGAATAATTCGCAAGAGACCCATCCCACGTAACACAATTTTGTCCTCCAACTAACTACTATTGGTAGCAAGACACAGCCACCAACTGTCACAGAAACAACAGGAAAGAAAGCAGAAGAGAACAGAACAGCTTTGTGAAAGTAAATGGAACAATCAAGATCATGTATAAATCTCCAAACAACACTGAAGTGAACAGAGCTGAGCAAAGTGCTCGCGTAAGACGCCATAAGCGCCATTGACACAACCTTCTTAAAACCCTTGCCCAGAGCAAGCCCGGCATACAACGACGGACGACTCTTAGCTGGGCACTCATGAGGATCGGTTGTGTCGTATCCAGTCAGTTACCTCCAATAATCGCTTTCATTTTGTCACCTTGTTAAAACACACCACCGGAAACGTTGGAGCTACAGAAGTTCGGTGTGAGAATTACAGATTGCAATAGGTGGTGATTAGGAGTGCTCCAAACGCTCAAGTCTGACAAGAATCAATTGATATTCCACGGATTCCGGCTCATTACAAGATGTAAAATAACTGCGTATGTAAACGACAGGCATTCCCCACTTTGTACAGCTCATCGCCAAGGACGCATTTGTCCTATCGGTGTACGCAGGAAAACAGTTGATACTGGAGCGAAATTGTGCCCAGTTTCGTTTGAGAACTTTTGCAATTCGCGCGACTAGATTACAAAACGGCTATATGACAAACTCATTCTTTCCGCCTAAACGTCATCAAACTGTAACACGTTGTCACATAAAATTTCCCTCGGAACAAAGCAACCGGCATATAAATTAGGCCCAAGTAAGAAATGCGCCTAGTTGCTCCATGAGCTCTCTTGGACGCTTCATCTCACATTTTCAGAAACAATGCGGACGGGTTCGATCCGAACACATTCACTGGATACACTACACAACATAGAACTGCGCGTGCTGTAAGAAAACATCTCGGGTTAGTGAAACTGGTATTTTTTAAAATTTTCACTGAAACATAAGGAAACACACAAGGATGAAACACAAGGAATCGCAATCAACTTCACCTACAGCTCACTGTTATGTGACCCAAAAGCTGCTTTCCGATAGAGCGAAGAATATTTAGTTTCCGCAAAACACAGACATGCCCTCAGAGTTATTAACCACTTCGAGTTCAGTCGAAATGCGTGAGCTTCGGTGGAGAAGAAACGGGAACCGATTTAGTGGCTCATTAGGTATGTAGTTCCAACAAACTGTGAAACATAAACATTGTCCAGCTGTGCCACCTTTTCCGTGCCTGGCCACCGTGCCACCCGACTGAAAGCACGAGGGCTGAGATAATACTAGGTTGTCCAAACCCAGAGAGGAGCAGTGGAGATGCCTGGGTTGGGTCCGAACAACGAACCTTCCGGTCAGTCAGTTAGCGCGTTAACCACTAAGTCATCTTGAGCTCTGATCCAACAAACTGTAGTCATCAGCACTACAGCCAAGCGACCGTCTATCCAATATCTCCATTAAATCGTTCATTTTTGCAAAGGACGATGTGCTATCAGCCTAAGGACTGGCGGTCAAAGAAATCGTGGGAATTCTCTGAGAAAATTCAACGACGATACCACAGCTCCATTTGGAGAAAAAAAGTATCAACAAACATGAGTAAGCAAGAGGAATTCCCAACCAGTTTAATTTCGTTTCTGAAACCGCGAACAAGGCTACGCACCGCTTGTGCGCCGGGTTGTCACAAATAGTAAAATCCGAAATCTTGGATTTTGTTTTGCGCAGGATGGATAGACAATTGTTCAACTGTGACATCCGTTTGGTGCGCAGCTGCCGTGCCACTTTGGGGGGGGGGAGACCACGGGAGCTGAGAAAGCGCCCAGGCCGGTATATGAGCTAAGGTTCGAACCACGGACCGACAGATCAGTAGCTCCGCAACCTAATTATGGAGCTATCTGGAGCTCATAAAGCAAAAACTACTCTGTTACATTAGGTTCCTGTCAGGGAACGAATTGGAGGGAGTAGAGCAGAGATCCCCAGGGAGGAGTAGGGGAACACACAACGGTCTGGTAACAAACCGAGTACTATAACCCCCGATCACGAGTGGCTGATCATCGACGCGGTAAACTACTACCTGGACAAGATGTAGATCCATTCATTCCTCAGTCACGTAGTTTACGTAATGCGGTTTGATACTACCAGATCCTAGAGTCGAGTCTCTTTAAAAGGAAGCCAACCTCAATGGGGAGTGTCAACCTGTTTGTGTTGATTGACCATTCGCTGTGAGCACCTGGGTGGATACAGGGCTCGCACGTAGCCATACCCTGATCAGGTACAAGTTTATGATAATGCCGATCGATAACATTTGGTGGAATTTTGTGGTGTGAGTCTCCCTCAATATTCATGAGATGTGCGGCGATGATGAGTTTCAACTAGGTACAGTGTCTGTCCGCTTTCAGGGAGGGTTAACTTCAATCGCAGAGTAAAGTCCAGAATAGCAACATCAAAAATCTCTTCAATACTTACGAAGCAGACAAAAACGATAAATTTTTCAGTTCATTTCATGCAACTAGGCTTGCACATTTTCAACAGCTGATTAATGCTCCCGGACCTCAGAGGTGAATCCTATTCTATTTTGGAATTACGTGCACAGGAATGGATGGTTAAAATCACCTACCAGGAAACGACCAACAGACCATTCGTCAGCACTCATCGAGGAAATTCCTCTAGGAGGTGTGGCTGGGCGCACCTGAGGTAAATTGTCCAAGTTCAGCGCATCTAACACCGAAGAAACTGCCCACGCCCAAGCTTTGCCTGAATGATTGAACACGGTGTCGAATTCTACTGGATTTGTTTTCCAACCTTGTTAAAACCGGGGAAAGGAAAACATCCCATGAGCTCAAATTTCAAAACTGCAAACAGGATTTAGGAAAAACTAACAGAGTTGGATGTACTGGTCTTCTTTTATGCTATATCGGTTCCATATTTACCCATCTACCCAGTCTCCGTGTACTCGTTGTGCTATTCTGAGCTTTAAAGAAAAACAACTGTTTTCGGCATCCTTGGGACGCTTTCAATGTTGGTTGAGGTCATATTTGAACTCAGGCAAACAGAAGCCACGATGGCTCAACAGCCAGACAAACGTTTTAATGGGGACTTCGTCCTGTAACTGAAGCCACTAGCCAGCACGCCACGGATTTGAGACTCCCTGAAGTTTCGTGAGATGCGCCCTGTTGATGATTCCCAATAGGGATGAAACAGCTGTACAGTGCTTCTCGGCTTTTCAGCATAGATTGGCTGTACTTACAGGACGAAATCTTCATTCCCAAATATCCTCACGCTACCAACAAGCCAGTCAAACCTGCTTGTCTCAGAGAGTTCAAGCACACTGGAAGCCAAATGGGTCTGAATTTCGGCTTAAGCCGAGAGCAAGCATAAGTGGTACAGGCTTATCGAGCCTAGCTAACATGTCACACAAAGGAAGGGCTGTTATACCGCCAGGTTACCTAAGCCTAGGCAGGAGCAGTCGAGATGCTGAGGATGGGTCCGAACCACGGACATTCCGGCCGGTAATTTCGCACATTAACCGCTCAGCTATCTCGAGTTCAGTAATGGCTAAGTGGTTTGCAAGTAACCACCAGTTACCTGACAAGCACGCTCGATGAGGTGCCTCAAAATAAATCTAATTTGGTTACGTGGATTTTATTCACACACAAAAAACAATTATATGCAACAAATACAGAAAATAATAACAGTACGGAGAATCACTTAGGTCTAAAAAACGAAGATGAAGCAGAGTCTATTCAATACTTCGGAATTAAAGTCACTCACAGGCTGAACAATACAAGTCAATCCGCCCACATCAGTCACTCTTTTTCAATTTTCCAACCAAAGATAAAAGGGGAAAGCAGTAAATTCCATTGAATGAAACTACTCATCAACTTAGTTTTCACGGGAGGCTCACCTGAAACCCAGCTGAATCTCTCGTTTATGATATTCCCAAACTGAATTTGCTGCATAAAGGCTGCCTCAAGTTTCAATTGGTACGATATTCGAGATATGGCAGGAAAGGAAACTACTCACAAGGTTGGTGAAAATTCTTGGACAGCCAACGAACCCTTTCGCCCCTATTAGGTCTCATTAGGTAGGCACAGTCCTCGAGTTTCCGTCAACCTCACGAGCGACTCAGTTGGGATTCAGATGAGTCTCCCGCAAAAACGAAGTTGGTGCGTAAATGAATGTATTTCGAGGGGTAACAGTAACTTCCAACTATTTTCTTATTCATTCAACAGTATTGCATTCGAAATTAGTGACTCAAATTGTTGTGAAATGCGTCACATAAACAGGACGACAAAGATAGAACTAAACCAGATCCTGTAGGAATTCGTTTTTCTACGGCAGTGGTTCCCCTTGAATGAAGCGACTTTCCAAGAGTTCACAGTGAGCATTCCCCACCAAATTCTTATAGCCTTACCTCTGTCTAAAAAATAACGTTCCCATATCCGATGCGGGAACAACTTCCTTGAGAAGTGATCTTACCACCCCACTGCCAAGACAAGCCATGAAATAGACCACTTTTCACGTCTCAAGGGCCATCTGGCAATCCCGAACGAACTGAGCGATGAGACGCAAGTCAACGGGCACACGGCTCCTAAACTGTCAGAGGCCTGTTTAACCTTATAAATCAAGCTGAACGCTGATTTTGAAATCAAACGAGAAAGTACAAAGTTGCCACTCGTTGAGTACTGAGCGTGACCTCACAATGCAATGAACAATTTTCAAACCTCTCATTCTCGGTACCACCTCTCCGGTGTCGCTCATCACAAGAAGGTTGTCTGTCGTAGCGTGTTCATTGGTTTTAATGAACGACTCACCAAGTGCTGGTGCGCATTTAGTTTTTCGTCGTACGGTTCAAGGTTTACATCAAGATGTTTCTTCCTCAGTTGCAGGGTATGGTATTGAAGAACCGACCTAAATCAGTGAGAAAACCGACTCCAGGATTACATTTTGGCATAGCTGTGCAAGCGTTAACGAAGAGCCTGATGGTTTAGCTTTGGGAAACGAGACACAGGGAAGCGGAACCCATACAAAGTGAACAGTGCATACAGCTCAATGGACAGCCAAGGCATTCTCTCCGAAGCAATGGCCACAGCTTATGGCGATGACCCGGTAATTTCACTAGGAATCGCACCATATTTATTTTCGGAAGCTCGGTTGAAGAGCACTGAAGTTTGCAAAAAATAAAAGGTAACGTTGCAACGTTTCTGTGCAATTTTTAGCGGTTTCGTACCTCCCAGTCGGACGGGAGTCAACATCTCAGAAGAGGGAAAATTTCACTTTCCAATGATTTATTGTATTTGCGAGGATCTCTACAGGATTACGAGATGAAGAGAACGGTAAGGATACTGTTGGTGATTACCCTGACTGGTTTCCCTTCTGTCACAATATTCGTGAGCCTCGAGTAAAACCTTCAAGCGAGGTCTAAAAAAATCGTTCAGCTGTAACAACCTTCCTGTGCCTAGCTGCCATGCCACCCGAGGGAGGCACGAGGGCTGGAATACTGCCAGTTTGCCCAAGCCTAAACAGGGGAAGTCGAGAGGAAGAGGTCACGTTCGAACCACGGAGCTTCCGGTCAGTAAATTCGCGCTCTAACCAATTGAGCTATCTCGTCCCATGCGAGGTCTATAATCATCCCTTAGAATGAACAAAAATCCGAACAATAATCGGAAACATAACAAACCTCCCAAACACCTTAACCCCTGAATAAGAGTTCGAACAAACCTGTGGCGATTGCTGATGGGTCCTCGTAAAATCCCGCGAAGAGAGCAACGTGACCTGGTCTCGATTCGGTTGGAGCACGAGTGTGCGATAAGCCCCAAGCACCTTGATGGAGCAGGATGTCTCTGGGGTGGGGGGAAAAGAGATCGAAATGTCAGTCAGTTAGGTGTTTACGTTTGTTCTGCATGGTACTATAGAAATGTAGCAAGTAGAATTGCATGACAGGTGTTTAAAACCTCTCAAAAAGTTGCGATTTCGGAAACGGCTCACCCGCCGACCAGGCATGGAGGAGTCGGTCGTATTCCGAGGACTTACTACTTCATTCATCTCCTTCAGAGACACGTGTCAGCTTTCTAAGCAAGCAGCGTGACTCAACTGTATAATTCAGTGGGAACATCTCAGAATTGCAAGATAAAATGTCCTAAATTCATCGGGACCATAGGAAAATAAAGATAAGCTGTTCGTTTAGTTTTTATTCTGGAATCAGACTTGGTTATGTGGATCATCTGAACTGAGAAGGAATAGCTGAATGATATTAGCATATGTTTAACCTGGAGAAATATTGTACCGTGTTAAGACACAAGTCCTCCCCCCCTAAGGAATCTATATCACTGCGCTTGGTACCGGATACCAGCCAAATGCGAGAAATCTGAAAAATCGATGTGTCCAACCGTGGCCTGTAGAACGGCTTCAGAATACTACATACACGGTAAAAAAAAACATATAAAGTCCACTAACAAGTGCACACCAGGGAACAGGAGTTGCAAAGGACCTAAGTTGTCTTCGTGACGATCTCATGAACAGAACAGCGATTATTACAGAAACACACAGTCGAGTGCAACGTTCATCTAATAATTAAGCCATGACTAGGTATACCATATTTAACGAACACAGTAATTTGTAAGTCAGTTCCACCAAAACTGCGCACAATTTGGTGTTCAAGCAGAACCTGAGGTTGATGGAAACTCGGAGACTATGCCTAACTGGTGAGCCCCAAGAAGGGCAAAACCGATCATAAACTGTCGGAGCGTTTTCAACGACCTTATAAGTAGCACGTCATGTCAGGAAAATACACTCATATCTCGAATAGTGTGACAACGGAAGCACGAGGCACCCTGTGTGCAGCACATTCAGTTGGAGAATACGACGAACGGGAAATTACGTCGAGTCCCTCGTTAACATCAAATTAATTTGAAAATGAGTTGATTTCGCCGGTTGGTTGTGAAAAATGCAAAACGAGACAGATCGGGTGAACGGAAGCAGCAGTAATTTATCTGGTGGATAACGTCTTCATATTTGGAACTTCCACGTTCCTAACCACCAAAATCCCCCGGTAGATAATTACTAACTTAAACTGTCCGAAAGTACACGGGGACCCGGTAGGTCTCGAAATGGAAACTCCAAATTCACATCAAAGAACGTCCATCTCTATTTGTCATTTCACTTAGGATATATCAATTGGGATTGCTCGTTAAGAGTTCTACCAGATTATCACCCTTTTAGCGATTTACCTTCCCTTTGACACATTACTCGTAATATATTGAGTTTGGTGAGTCCATACTGCAAACTGCGTACGCATCCAACGTAGTAATGAGTCAGTCATCAGTAGACCAACTTTCATCCACTTGCCTGGTGAGGTGCCCGAAAGTCAACGAAAAACAGAGCGTTTCTTATGGAGTATTGTGCACTACGTCAAAACCGATCAAAACTTATGGCCTGTGAGCACAATAACAGGTGTTTTATAAATCTCTGTCATGGGTCTTTTCTGAACACAACCAGATAGTCAATGGAGTTCTTAAATCAAGACTGATTTCATCCTGAGTATGTAATGGAGAACCTGCTTAGAACCTCAAATTCCAGTCCAGTTTTAAAGTAACGTAACTTTGAATGTGACACCTGGTATTCTTCCGCCAAGACGACCACCACCCTGATATTGACGACTCCATTGGTTCCGTGAAAATAGCGGGACTGTTTGTAAATTCGCTCAAACTATAGCGACAGATTTTTAATGGAGAATTCGTTTGCAATGGGGAATGCCGACACAAACTGGCCGCACTCCACTCGCTCTTTGTTTTCAACCTATTAGTTAAGTTCGTGACAATTACTTGCAAATTGAACATATGGAGCGTCGGAACATCCTGGTGAATAGCGCACGAACGTTTGTGTTACCGCGAAGTTGTGAAGCGCGAGGATTATTGTTCTCATTGATTAGGACTGGGGTCATTGGCTGCCGCAGTTCAAATCACGTCACCTGAAGCCTTGTGCATCTGAGGTGGACCTGTCGCGCACAATAAAACAGCTTCAAATTCTCAAGATGAAACAGGGAAGTAGAAACTTTTTGCAACGAACGGACATGTGGAGCTGAACTAGATCGATGGCTACAGTGAAAAATGAGTGCATTCATCCGGAAGAAGAAGCACAAACTATTCATCCACACTCTACTTTTTTGTGACGCATCAACTGACCAAAGGAAGTGTTTTGCTAATCCTGTTTGGAAATCATTAAACTATAAGCAAGGAAAATATGCACGAATTTTTTGGAGAAAAAACAGGTTTAGGTTACGACCAATACACTCAATTGCATGCCAAGTTGGTTTTCATGGGAGACTCACGTGAATCCCAGTTGAATCTCTCGTTTATGATATTCTTCAACTGTATGTGATGCAAGAAGGCTGCCTCATGTCTCAGTTGGTACCATAATCAAGATATAGCAGAGTATTTGTGGAAGTTCGTGCAATTTGGGTTCAAGTAGGAAGTAAGTTTGACGGAAACAAGCAACAACAAAATCATTCAGCTGTAGCACCTTTTCGGTGCCTAACTGCCATGCCACAAGAAGAAAGCACGAAGGCTGGGATACTACCAGGTTGCCCAAGCCTAGAGAGGAGAAGCAGCAAATTCAGTTGAAGAATATCACGAAACAAGAGATTCAGCTGAATTCAGTTGGGTCTCGTATCATAAACTAAATTCGCATGCAAATGAGAGTATTTGTCGAAATCTGTCCAATTTGGGTTCATGTAAAAAATGAGGTTCGCGGAGCCAAAACTCGGGGACTGCTCCTCGTGACTAGGTTCACGTTAGGTTTAGCTCCGCGAAATCAGACACAATGATAAATTCCTCATGGATGCATTTGTAAGCATGATATATGGCATATGAAATACAAAACAGGTGTTGGAGGAAAGGCAGTTCTTCAATTTTGATGAACACAACCATATAAAGACATCAAAGTTTCTAAACCATATACGCGGCGGATGCATTGAAACAGCCAACCGTGGCTAATTTGATATAAAAAAACGGTATATTTGTCCGTATCGGTGACGAAGCGTAAGGATGTCGGGCTCTTTCTCGACACTAAAGGTGTTGATCACCATGACATGACCAGCAATTGTGAAATACTTCTGTCCAAAGAAAGTTAGGGGACAACTTAACCTCGTCGCCCATTTAACATTCCGAGTCACGAACTTTCTTTTACCAAGATATGGCTGCGTCTTAAGTAACGTGGTGGAGTTCAAATCAAGGGACAAGCATCTTCAAAAATATTGTCGAATGTTTTTTTCGTACAATCGACTGGAATAAAGTGCCACGTGCTTTTCTCAAGTCACGTTAAAATACTATTCATACCAATGAGGTTGCTTTATTGTTACACAGGAAACAGTACAGCAATGTCGAAGTACCTGAATCCGCGATGACGTTCAACTTGCTTATCAACTGCCGGGGTTTGTTGAACATCCGGCTCAGGTAGTTACACTTTGAAGATTGGACACGGCATTAACAAATTGCTAAGTTTGGATAACGACTATTCAATACCCCAAGGAACAGAGAGAAACCATCGTCCCTCTGTTCTCCTATTCCCACCTTTCTACTCAAACGGACAACTTGGATCAGGCGACGGAGCAAAGGAACTTGATCAGAAATTTCCCTCATGAAAACCGCATGGATTATAACCACAGACGCCAGCTATAGTCTTTTCAATGGACTACTGGGGGGTGAAATGTCACCAAAAATATTTTTGGTTTCATTAGGATTATTCTTTAAGTGGAACAAGATTTTATCCACTGCAAGATCATGCGGATGCAATGAAGGATGACTAAGCGTAGACGGTTCAACTGCATCGACTTTCTTGCCATCGATTCACCATTTCCTGAAAGGAGATCACACCCAAGACCTCAACAATTTGTAATTTCGAAGACCGTTTTCCCGTTTTAACTGACCCCGAAATTGTGTAGCAGAGGAATTGTTTGGTCAATCCTTTGATTATACATCCACAAGACAAAAAAATCGCGGGTTCAGGAAAACGAGCAGCTTTGTCTAATTACATTGAAACTACAGTACGCTATCAGTAGCCTACCTTCAAAAGAGCAACTAAAACCATTTCATTCCGGTGTCGTGAGATTTGACGTGAAATGTATACGTTTTGAGTGACCATCTCAAAAGCTCCCGAAATGGATCAGGATGAAAAATTCGTTTTGGTTTCTCTTATATTAATGCACTAATTGGGTGCATGACTGCACAGTACACATAAATCAACACAAGTTGGCTTTTAATGTGGTTGTGTTCCGACAATAATGTTCAGATATTTCACACATTACTGACGATATATTTCCACTTTGCGCTGATAAGGATTTGAACTACGGACTGGTCTCGACCAGACTAGGACAGTGTGCAATCCTATTAGCCTTATCAAAGCCTACATCGGGCCCCAAAAGAATTAGCACCAACAACAGGGAGCATGGTCGCACATATCAAGATGCTTATAGACAAATGGATGTAGCGTGGAAACGAAAAGGTTGGTTACCAATACATACGCTCAGGATAGACTTAGAAAAAAAACCGTCCAGCTGTAGCACCCTTTCGGTGCCTAACTGCCATGTCACCAGAAGGAAGCACGAGGACTGGGATACTGCCAGGTTGCCCAAGCCTAGACAGGGGAAGTCGAGAGGCAGAGGCAGAGGTCGGGTTCGAACCACGGACGTTCCGGTCAGTAAATTCGCGCTCTAACCACTGAGCCATCTCGCCCCCAAAACATTTAACACGTTTAACAATCACGATTCAAAGACCTATTATGGCAGGCGAGGGCGCACGTGAACAGTGTGTTGCAGGATAATGCAACTGCGCCCATCCTGAAGTTGTGGGTAAAACTCAAAGTGAAGTTTTGGTAAACGAAACTGATTTCCAGTTAATTACGAATGTCCATGGTAGTAAACCTATAACAGTCGCTCTAGGAGAGACTACCTCCCCATCAATCAAGCACTTCACTTTGGGCCGATAAGATTAGACTCTAAACTGATATCCCGGGCAAATATCAGTCCAACCGTCCTCGTGGCACGACGTAACACCCCAAACAAAGGTCGATTACCAAAGTTCCCTTCTGAAAGTCTTCCCATTTAAAAGATCAAAAGTCTATCGAGAGAAGGCTTCAGGGGACGGACTGGAAAAAATCCTCCTTGGGAGAGTTCATTATTGAGATAAGTTTCCTAAGACAAACAATGTGTTTTTTACGACTGGTATCCCCTGAGCGTGGGTTCTTCAGAGGTGGACAGATAAAATTTTACGGTCACGAATTCAGCGTCTACAGATCTGTGTAAAAGAATCTTGAAGTAGAATGTTGCCTGGTAGTACCGCACCGTGCAAATCAGTGTCACGACCTGTCAAACATCGAATACACTTATGAAAACTTAACACAACTTTAAACAGCCCAGATACTAGATTTGGCCCTCACTAGACAGAGCGTCCGTAGCGCAAAAGTCCGGATCTAAACAAGATTCTTTGCTGAGATTCAACGTAACATTTGTAAGATAACGACCTCTTGTTAGAATTTTACTAAGTTTTACATGGGTGTCAACCTTCGTGGACGATAAAAGAGGTCTGTTGCGTAACAGTTTATACAGGGGGTCGCAAAATCATGGCAGTCATCCCAGCCAACCACTGTATTATTATCAAACGTTGAAATACGTATCTGTTTATTTTCCATACAGTCGACAGAGCACATCACATTTCCCCAACTAAAACCCCCTGAACTATTTCCCGTGACTCACCTTATTCTTACTGAACTCCACGGTTCCGCACTGTACCCGAAATGCATAGTCTTCTCTGCCATTAGGATCCAAGTAATGGGTAATGGATTCAACAACGAATCGTGCCACAGCGCAAACAATTACACCCACGTTGAGATAACATGCACATAGTAAAGGACTTCTCTGTGTTGCTGGGGGTGCACAAAAAT
>SJOL01007788.1:1231271-1244768 GCA_004794785.1 Opisthorchis felineus | reverse complement strand
AACATCAGTGTTGACACTGATACTTCACTGCCGTACTTCGGGAATACCAAAAGTTACAAGCTCCGAAAAAGAAGCACATCGACAGGAGTCTTACAGTGAAGTGACATCCCGATTAAATTGACTGCCTCGGAAAATGACACACTGTCCAGACTTTCAGGCGATCCTAAAATTAACACACGAGGTAGTCCTACCTTCGTAGCTCGATCGATCAATTCCATCGCTCTGTGGGATGGCAAGGTTCCTAAGTACAGCTAAGCACAGAGTACCCTTAACAATGTGTCGAAATAGTGGTAGCTCTGGCCTGCTAATTGTTTGTTGTTCACGTGATAGTTTATTTGTTCATCGAGCTTGATAATCAACTTGTACGATTACCCGAAGAACCACTGCCCATTCCGCATCATCCTGTCGTGTTGCATGGGACACACGTTTCCTTACGACTCAAGATGTTAAGAAGGTTAAAAGTACAGAAGAAGATAGTGAGTCTCTACAGCGCGAAAAACCGTATAACTGGGGTAATTTCATACTGTTTTCCGAGATTGGAGTGTGAGCAAACTAATAAGTTTACCCAGGTGATCACAATCCCCAGACCATGAAAACAACAATGCTACCCTCTCCTGATAACCGACCGTCACTGGCGGTGTACTATTCAATAAGGTCGAAACAGTTACGGAAAACCAGAGTTCGGTAGTGTTAAAAAAGGTGCTATACGAAGTAGCATCAAGAGTAAGGCCCCCGTGCCCTACTCCTCACGGCCTGCGGTTAGCTCAATCCACTGCCTACTGGCAGGTGCGCCAAAATTGTGTCATTGGTCCTGGGAGAGTCATCCAAGAAAATCTTAACAGTCGTTGTCTTGGTTGATCTAAGTACCACGAGCAATGCCCATAATGAAACCCTACGTCGCTCCACCATCTTACGGATGGGAGTTTTGAATGAAAGCCTCGAGGTAGGGTACCTGAAACAACTCTGTTCTATGGCCCAGGCAACGACGAGTAGCATCCGCCCACAGCGTAGGAGCAAAACTCAAATTATGCCTCTTATCAACGTGTTCTACATTGGTTCCAACAATGGTGATCTGACCAAAAAAGCAGGAACTAACCAAGCGCTTCTCACTCAAAAGAATCCTTCCAAATTAGCAGCGTTTGATTTCCGCATTCGACTTCAGACCCGTCAACAAGCCTCCCTTACCTATACGTTCCTGACTGAATAATGACGTACGCTGTCTCCAAAACACGAATAAAAGGCTTGAAAACACAGTTCCAACCGAATTTGTTTGCCCCACATTTACTCGCCGGATTTAAGCTAATCCAATATGACCGACCCGTGGTTTCAGTAATGTGCGAATCGCGTTGAGTATGAGAACCGAAAATGCTCCGCCAAAATTCCCCCACACTGTGCAGGTAGACCGGACGGATCTATCAGAATAAACAGCCAGCAGCGGAGGACCTGTAACTTGTTCATACTGTCAACCATTATCCTAGCCAATTGCAGCATTGGGGCGGTCGAAGGTGATTTTTACCGATATCTTATCAAGTACACGGATATCAGCTATATGAACACCCAAGTTGAGAGAATTGGTGAACATAACACTGTCTTACCAGTAGATTTGGCACGGATGCTCATAGGACCATAAGCGGTGATCGTTTCACGCAACTGCTAAAAAAGTACGAATTTCCGACACGGCTTGCCACATCATATCACCCCGCGTCCTCCGAAACGCAGCTAACCGAACACTCAAGCCGATCACATAGCGATTAGCTGTCGTTAACGATCGTTTGTCCAAGACCGAAGTCCAGTCTTGAACGCTCGTGCAGATAAACTATACCTTGGTTCGTCTCGACTTCCCCTGTCTAGGCTTGGGCAAACTGGCAGAATCCCAGCCCTCGCGCTTCTTTCGGGTGGCGTGGCAGCTAGACACCGGAAGGGTGTTACAGCTGAACGATTCTTTTTTCGTCTCACGGTTCACGGGTGAGTGCACCAGTGAAAAAAGTCACTAACACAACGCTGTGGGTCAAAGGCACAACCGAAAAAATGAGCCTACTACCAACGACGGTTAAACAGTGTCCTCTCGCGTGTGTACCAAACCGGTCAACCAAATGAACGACGAGATATGACGACTGCAATGGACTCAGCCCTCGAAAGCGTACGTCCAAAAACAAAACCGACACTCAACTCAGGTTGGACCCCAACACTGATTAAAACCCATGCATTCGTGCAGCACTAACAACCTCGATGCGACGATTAATCCGGAGAATGATCGAGAGAAGTGGTGGACAGAAACGTCTTGAGAATTGGGGAAGCAGAGGGATACTGAAAAAAAAACGGATGTTATCCAATCCTATTCGTGATACTGAGAGAGAACACAAATCATGACCGAAAAAGGGGACGTAAAAATGGAGCAAAAGCAGTTGGCGAAATAACCGCATTTACAAATTAATTTGGTGTTTACGGAAAATTCAACAGAATCCAAGCTGAATCTCTCGTTCATGATATTCTTCAACTGAATGTGCTGCACTAAGACCTCCTAGCATTTCGGTTGGAAACTGAGAGAGTGCATCTACCTGATGAGTCCCCAAAAAGGCCAGACCGGTCGTGGACTGTCGAAAAGTTTTTAGCAACCCTGTGAGCAGTATGCTTTTCCTGGACAGTGTATCGCGATAGCTTGAATACTGAAATATGAGGTAGGTTTCACATCCGGTTGAAGAATATCATAAACGCGATGTTCGGCTGGGATTCGGCTGAGTCTCTAGTTAAGACCAAATTGGTTTGTAAGTGTACTCTACCAGTTGCGTGTAAACGTGTTCAAGTATAACATAAAGTTGATGCAAACTCATGAGCCGCAAGAAGGGCAAAACCGGTAGTGGGCCATCCAAGAGTTTTCAGTAAGCTTATGAGTAATGCGGTCCGTCAAGTAGAAGCAGTGCTCTTGGCGAATGCATGGGAGAAACCTGGTGAGGTGAAATCGGAACTCTCAGAAACTGCATTCAGAAAAAAGTGAAATATAAGCGGAAAACTGCCAGGTTGGAAATTAACCGATCGATTTCTCAACGTTGAACAACGAACTCACTTCATTTCCATACCCGGAAGATGAAAAAGATGGCAAACTCCATCATACTTCGAGGCTGTACGATACAGAATGTCCACATCACCGCCCAAACGGAAATGTCCTACAGTACGGATTGGGGTGGAATAAACGAAGGATGAAGAAATCGACTGTCCACGAAATAGCGTGACAGATGTTTGAAGCCTATCGGCGTCGAAAAGCTGACTTAACAGTTCCATAGAAAAGCCTGGATAGCTTTAGCAAAGTCTGAACCTAAGTTGGCCTTACCGCGAGATTCGAATAATTTTCTCGTTCTGACCAAGTGAAAGGTGCTTCAGAATTGTTAGGTAATCAAGATGTCGAGGTCTTCCTTTGTACGTACCATGAGAAGAGCAATACGGAACACGGAGAGCCTGCAGTGATTTTCACTCTGGCAATATATCGAAATATTTGGAAGTTCGGGTTGGTTAATTGGTTGTTGATCTATTGGCCGAGCTTGACAATTCACTTGTAAACGTTTCGTCACCAAATGTAGGGGCACCATGCGAGCACTGATGATGCCCCCAGGATTGTTGATGGAACGTTTGCAAGCGAAATTCCGAGCTCAGCGAACAGATCAACAGTCACTTGATCCAAAAGCAACGAGCTTCACTCTGTTTGGAGTTAGTCGGGCAGTATGACAATTAAGCAACCACGTTTTATTGCTGTGATTCCTTAGCACGTGAAAGCGGAAAGTGTGAATCTATATATCGTGATGCGTGTTTCATTATTTCCACATCTGTTCACTTGGCGTCCGCTCTATACAACTTACAGGCTACGACGTCGCGCAATGCCTCTGACCAATCCAGATAGGAACATGGCGTAGCAGGCATAAGTCAAGCTCAGAGTTCGCTAATTTGAAGAGATGCAGGACTCTAGAGAACACTACAGGATGTAATTCCTCTAAGTAATCTAACGAAACTATCCGGAAGGTCTCGAGCGTCTGTTGAGCTCCAGGAAGCCCTGACTGATGGGTCAATCGGCCGTCACAGACAAAAAAAATGATTGGGTCGTCGTTCGATGCGTCAAATAAAACAATAACATCGCCAAATACCCATGGACGTTTACCTGTTCAGACGTTAGTCAGTGGAGGCTCGACTATTGGAATGGCGAGGGGAATGTGTTGTCAATGGCCTCTAAGCAGACTACCTGCATGGTGGTGGACTAACCCGAATAATCAGGCCAGCACTGGAGGCAGTTGAGAATGCACCGAAACACTGGTACTTCGAGCGCGTTCACTGGTTGTTGATCAGGTGGCTGTTGATCTGCTCTGCTTTCCAGGCTCGGTGAACAGATCAACAGTCAACTGATCAACAAGGGGGAGGACGGTTCAAACGAGAGCGATGTGGACTCAACTTCCTCAAATCCCACAGCCACGTCCAAGGATCACTACAAGTATGGTCTCCGGAAGCGCTGAAAGGATGCCAAATCCTACAGATTTGACCTAATGTCGTGGAAATTGCTGAGTAGACCAACAGGACGGCCGATTAGTTTTTCCGTTTGATTTCACTCGCACACAACGTTCACCTAAAGAAGTGAGAGTCCCTATGATGAATCTCTGCCACAATTCAATAGGTATGGTGAGAAGAGCAGCAGCTATCCCCCTATCCATAATGCATCTATATGACCATGGATTAATTTTTATAAAACCCTTACGGATGCAGTATCGACAGGGACCACTAAGCACATAAGGTACAGATAGTCAAGAAAACTTCACGCAGAGTTGACAACCGAGCTACCAACTTACCTGTCTCCCAACATACCGTCGATTGTGACCATTGCCAGGTGAAAAACTCGGTCGCATTGTACGGGTTGAGACTGGTAGCACAAAGCCAGTGCATCGACTCAGACACGATATAGAGACGACCATGTAGCAGATGACGCACTCGGTCCCACCAGGCTAGTCGAGGTACAGACATATCCCATGGACGGGGGAAAATATCCTCCAGACGTTGACTCAGCCAGGCCAAGGTTGGCTCCCAGTTGGATCCATAACACATGTGGATTGTTTTCAAGTCTACGTTCGGTCAAAATAAACGGGACACGGTGAAGAGCTGGGATGCAATAAGTTATAAGCTGGGGATCTTGGGCAGGGGCATAAAAGCAATCGACAAGCACTGCCATCCGTGTGCACCTGATTAACCCAGTGGGAATCGCAACGAAGCTCCACAAGCGCTACAACCAGTGCAGTTGAAGTGAACCAGATTCACTAGACCTCCGATGACACCGATGGTTGGACAATGAAATAACATGTGATCCGAAGTGGTTTATGGAGGGTTGCCGTGCCAAATTACGTTCAGGCATTGAGAAACAATAACGATACGTGTGGTCCCGGTTCACAGAAGTTAAACATCACAACAGTTGTTTACGCCGACCGATAAATAGCACCAATCACATCGTCATCGCCATTAGCAGTAATACCAGAGAAGAAAACTGGCGCGACCACATCAGATCATCTGAATAAAGTCTCAAAATGGAAAGAAGAAAAATGGGACAGGGGGAGAATAGCAAACCACAGCAATCCGAAGTGTCTACACCTCCAACACAGACAATCTGGATAGAAACTGACAGCAGGAAGGCTACTGACATCGGTCAGTCGACATTTCTTTCGGTGTCTCTAGCCAAGCACAGGGACGGTTACGTGGGCCTATCCTGGAAGGTGAACAGCATTAACACTACCCATGTAAGGAGGAAAGCCCTTCGCCGCAGAGTTGTTTATTAGAAAACACCAACCAAACAGTGATAGACTATTGGACAGGAAAGTCAACTCTCATATGCACCTTGTTTTTAAAAAAACTGAATATCCGTCTTCTTCTTGAACGCGTCTTTTTGAACTCTCCTGGATATTCATTGACTATCGCGCAATTTTAAACGAAAACGGCAAAGCAGTTCCACAAATTCCGTAATAAATCCCATCTTCCATTAGATCAAGGCGGAGTTACGAGAAAACCACATACTACTCGCATGCCACATCACCCAGACTTTTCGTAACATCTTCCATTCCCTTCTGTCCTGTCAGATTTTGTCCATCCCTAGGTTTCCTTGAATGAAGTACCCTCTGCTGCACCGAACTAAATAAATGTTAGGGATAATATCAAGCTGACAAGTCTCCGAGGTAAAGCAACAACCGAAGGTTTTCGCGACGGATAAAAGGAGAAAACTTGTGACTGCCGACTGGATCGAAGAACCTACCTGCGGTAAAATCGTAATAGAACTTCAACGGCCAACAGCTTCGGGCCACGGTGTACTCAGGCCAAGGATTGCCGGGTATCACCTGAACGGTCCTTTGACCTGAAACAAATAGTAGATGACAATGAGTAGGTTGTCACTGGGGGAAACTGGTGGAATCATCTCGCATTTTGCTGGATTCGCACAGAACGAACAAACGCGGCAGGACTACGATGCGTTTGAATTTAATTACTTGCAGACAAGTTTACCATGTGACCCGAAACCACATATGATGACGTCGTCTAAGTTACGGAGAGAAAAATCAAAAGTCGGTCACCAAAGCTACATGGACGCCAAAACGAACCAGCCACCGCACACAGACAGGACGAGTTTGTTCAACAAGTTGGGAAACCGAGTTGTATCACCAACGAGCGAAAACCACCAGTAGCACAGAGGATACCTCTGAAAAGAAGTTAAACAAGCATCGAGTTCGAGTTACTCGTGTTCCGTAACGTTGCCACGAAACTTCAGAATCCCATTCATTGTCTACTGTATTGTTTTACTCTCGCTCTAGCAGCATAACAAAAAGCGTACTAAGTCTACCGCCTGATGTGCTGGTCTCTCACAGCACAGGTCGTTTTCACGGTCTCACATTAGACAAGTCGTCATCAAACAAACGTAGGATGACACCGAGGCTAACTCGGACAACATGAAGCTGATTAACTTAAAACAACAGCTGTTGAAATGCCTGCAGCCTTTTCTATTAGGGCTTATTATGTGCACTGCATGGAAAGGCGATAACCCGTTTCCGTTTGTCGCATTACGGATACCGCGCTCAAACACATTTACCCAGAAAAGTCTAAAACGAAGCAAAAAACCATAACCGATTTAGTGACAAGACAAGATAATCATTAACCCACCACACGAAATATGTTTAGCAAGAGTACAGATCAATTTGCACCTCCAAACGCTTCATTACCAAAAACGTGGAGAAAAGACATCAACTCCGATGAACTGATCACTCCCGTATTCTAACGGCCACGATGATGGGCTTCACAAATATCCTCAGCCCGTTTCCTGCTGCCATCAAGATCGCACTTTGGTGTGCACTTTCGAATAAGAACCGGATATCGCTTTGGACGCAACCAGTAGCAAATCCCCATTAAACTTCAATGAAGATGTCCCACACAAGAAATTCTACTCAAAATACAGCATCCCCCAAGGTGATTCACTCCGCTCTGGCCAAGAGGCTGGAGTAGTACATGATAGGATTCTCAAAACAATAAATAAACAGACAGAGATAAAAACTACTGAAACGTTCGTACTCTTCCCAATCCCTCCAGTTAGAGTATCAGCATGCATAATCTCTATGAATACAGTTCAGAAACCCGACTACTTAACTCCGGTACCTGACAAATTCAGGTGTCTGAAACAAACACTTATTACTGGCTCTTTCACAGCGGCGTTGCTCTTACACTGAGCAGCCGTACAAATGATATACTCGTTGTGTAGAAACGGGTAAATTCAAAGCTCGTAGTGGTTGGTTTTAGAGGTAGTCCCGTGAACCTGATATTGATTGCAATATATGCTCAAACGTAGGCATCAGACTCTACACTCGATGATCAGTCCTACGAACAACCAAAACCGCTTGTCAATAAGTCATCAAGACGAGATGTCCTGAAAATAGCAAATGACAAGAACGCTCGAAAGGGCAAATGAGACGTGTATTTGAATGGTTTGGTTTCGATTAACACTGTGGAAAATGTGTCGTGCTCACTAACTTCGCGACCGTTACAAAACTCGTTGTCACGTCCAGCAACCAAAGAAACATTCAGTGAGGTGAAACTCGAACAACGGTTACGTAGCCACTCAAACAGACCATATTTTGGTGCGAACACAATGGACATCACCAATTGGACACTGCAGCTTTTAGGGAAGCGCCGAGACTAGATACAGAGGAGGTCAGATCATATGGTTGTTCGTGCCAAGCCCGAATTTCATCACACTGCTAGACAAAAAGTGTACTCCTCTCAACCGGAGAACGACTTCAGGAGCTACGGCCGCCAGAGTAAACGCCAGTGTTCCCAGCCAAGGTGAGTTGAAAACCTCGACTGAGGATCAGCTAGGCTACGTGCGACAAGATCATAAAGACTGGATATCTCCGGACGCCATATTTTATATCAAAAAACAACAGAAGCACGCCTCACTGAATTAGCTGACTACTGCTTGCTAAGTAGACAGGCCACATGGTCGGTCAGGAGGGATCGTATGTCATGTTGGTCGGACAGAGCATCGAGCATTGGGCCCACATTACGTGTGGTAGATTTCAACCGACTTCATAGTCTCATACAAACGATTTTAGGCAAATTCCAGTCTCAACAACGTTCTCCCCGAGACAGGGAGATTTTATAAGCAGCCATGACGAGAAAATGCAACTTTGGGTGAAATACTTCAAGCAACGACCTAATTATCCGTCAACGCAAACACAACCTCAACACCGTATGACAGAAACTGCGAAGAGTCGAGCAAGCAGATGACCGTGGTTATCAAACAACTATATGGTGGAAAAATCCCCCAGCATCCCAGCTGAAATCTAAAAATCTTGTTCATCAGCACCGCTCGAGATTCTTTGGGATTGGTGTGCTTCAATAATATTGTAAGTCCCAAAAATAACGACAAATCTGTCTTCCCTAAATGACGTAGAATTGGTATGGTCGACAGTTGGTCTCAAGTATTTGTGTCTCTTTACTGCGGCGTTGCTCCAAAGCAAGGACAAAAATGCACAAGACCACATCAAGGTAGTTTCCGTCTTCGAATAGGTAGGTTGGACCAGATATTTGCCCTAGGCCTTAAGTTAGAAAAGAGAAAAAATTTCAAAAACCTGACACAGCATGTTTTGTCAGCTGTGGGCAATATTTCTACCCGGTGATGCGGTCACAAAGTTCGTGAATCCTGATGAGGCGGGCTCACACCTGAGTATGCAGTGAGGAAACCGATGAGTTCGATATTGTGTCCGATCTATGACAAGGCTGTAAATTGTCACCGGTGATCTTTAACTTCGCAATCGTGTGGCAGAGCTTCAAGACACTTACTGCTTGCTTATCGCGCGACACTTGTAGGACTAGAACTCAAGACTAGGTTTCCATTCTTCTGTGTGGACTTGTCCGTCTGACTTCTCAATATAGTCGATGAAGCAATAGAAGAAGTTGCACCGCATTTAAATAACCCCAAAAATAAAATAAAATCGTTCAGTTGTAGCACCCTTTCGGTGCCTAACTGTCATGCCACCAGAAGGAAGCACGAAGGCTGGGATACTGCCAGGTTGCCCAAGCCTAGACAGGGGAAGTCGGGAGGCAGAGGTTGGGTTCGAACCACGGACCTTCCGGTTAGTAAATTCGCGATCTAACCACTGAGCCACTCCACCTAACCATCTTACCCAAAGGACCATTTGTAAGTGCAGTGGCGCCTGCACACGCAAAACACGATGAGTAAGGGTGCTCAACATGATGAAATAAATGAACAGAAAACAAACGCTCAAACCAATGGGACAAATCACTTACGGGCTGCATACGCCTCAGCGTAAAAAAAACTGTAGAGGTTCTAATCACCGCACGTTCGTAATAGTCGCTACGATACGAGAGCCGACAAAAAACTAGACGGTAACAGTTTCGTATAATTTCTGCAGTTCATGTGCCATTTAAAAATCTCCCGCGTAAAATGCAGGCAAAATGACATAACGGGATTGGAAACCTCAGTAGTTCCCGCAAGGGAGAAAACTAACCTTGCCAATCGGCACATCGCTCAGCCCCGGCAAGTGGACCCCATAGGAACAAATCGGTCATCTCTAGCCACGGCTTCGGATAGTCTCGCAGTTGAAAACGCCAGCTGTCCACATTCAGACTTACTACGCGGCACCACAAAGTACAGAAATCGGATGCCAACAGATTTGGCCATGGGCTAAAATAATAGAACGAGAATATGTTCATAACAAACTGGGTGGACAACAACAAAAACAGGGTATCGTGGGACAAAAATGACCAAAACAATCGACCAATAGAACACACTATCAGCATCATCGACAACAAACCGCTACATACCATGTCCCATAGGGTTTTCAGCCACGTGCAAGAGAAATCACATGGGCCCAACAGAGAAAGATTCGAAGACCCAAAATCACACTCTGACAGTAGCCACCTTCGTTTCGCCCTGCTCTTTAATGATCGGTACCCCGCGAACCCTTTTCAAATAAGAGTTCGGGCTAATAATAATGCATTATTTCATAGACAGTGGCTGAGCACATCTGCCAGACACCTTAACTGTATATGCTCAATATTCCGCTCAGATTATTCTGGCCCAGTACACGCCCAGGTACTATTTCGTTGTTGAAGTCAGCTATCGCCGGATATTCGTGACGTTAGAAGATCGAATAGGGCCAAGTTTCGTAACCCAGAATTAAGACCGACCCTACCATGATTGCATACATGGCCATTTGACCTCAGTAAAATATGCACCAGATGACACAAGTAAGCACACGTTGCAGGCATCCTGATAAGGCGTGCATTGACTTCATTTGTTATTGTGCAATCAGGGCTTATGCGGCTGTCCACATGAGTAGACCGACAGAGAAAACTCAAGCTGTTCCTCTTGAAGTTTCAAAGAGACACAGGAGATGAAAAGTCTGTGCATCGACCCTAAACCAATCTAGAGTGCATTGTTGGCAAACTGCTTATAGTGAGATGTCGACAAGTGATCTACAACTGACATATATTACCCCCCTCCCCACGGAAAAGAAGCCCAGTCACTATCCTTGTCGACTATAACCTACTGTGAGACTTCTCAAGAGGAGACCATATAAAACCCTTTCCGACGGCAATCAATCCTAGGAAAGATCTCGCTAAATAATCTTCTCACTTGGATCTGGAGCATTAGCAGTCATAGAGTTTAATTTTGCCAATGACAGATTCCACCATGTCGAAGAGTACTAAAATTCCATACGCATGTATTCTCATTCATAGTGTCAAGACGGTAACCAGTGCATTGAAGTGGACATAGCGGAGAATGACATACGATTGTCCACTAAGAAAGCCTACCAGCATTTACACTCACCTACAGCTATCTAACTGACGAATCTTGTCCACAATCTGCTCCGGTGTGGTGAACGTGTAGTCGGTGAGAAGTTTGAGGTGGAGGTTATTCAATGTCCAGGTGAACAGCTCGTTTGTGGAAGGAAATTCCTGTTTGAACTGAGTGTGACGAGTACGGTATTCGATCAGACGTTGCTCCTCCAATCGAGCGAAACAAGCCATACGTTCAGCCTCTGGGAAGAGTGGATTCAAGGAGGTTTTCGTAGCCAATAGACGTAAAATAAACACAATTACATGAGTCAATGTTTCAAATAAAGAGTTACACTCGTGGGTCTATGAGACGGGATGTGATATTAAGTGATGCAAGGACCAATTTTGAGATTCCTGGTCTCAACGTCGTCTACCAAACTAGACTATGGGATAGAAACTGGATAACACTATGAACCGATTTGCCACTGACCGCTATTCATAGGTACGCCGGCTTTACAAATGTTCCGTACAGATGCTGACCTCCACAAACGGCAGTCAGAGACGAGGTGCACACGAATACCACGTGCTATGCTGACATCTAACTGCTCCATATAGTAATCGACGGTACTAATCCAGGCTTTCAGTTGCCCTTAGAGGTGGAAGCGCCGCCCTGGGTATAAAAAAGGGACCAGTGCAAACTTGCAGGGCCCACTTTCGGGGCTTCTGAACGTCATCCAAACACTGAGATCATCGCCGCCGTAGTGAGCACCTGAGATGTGGGACGTTAAAGCAACGCCTTATAATCACGCAATTATGTATTTTATGGAGCCATCGGGATGTGACTCAGACACCAGTGGTAGGAAACCTAATTTTTGCGAACGTTCTCTACGCGTCACGACCTTAAGGATCGGAGTCAGTGCCTCCTTGAATACAAAAACTTCCGTGAGCATGTTGGTTTTATTTATCCGACACACATTCCTTGAGTCTGGGAAAGATACATTGGATGATAAGATGAATCTCATTTGCCTTATCCGTCGGAGGCAATGGTAAAACCCAAATACCAAAATGATGAGTGTTCATTTTCATCATTGTCTATGCGGCAGGTCATTCGGTAAATTGAAGGCTCGGGTAAGTTTGCAGGTTGTTGATCATGTGACTGTTGCTCTGTTGGTCGTCACCGATAGAGGAGATATCGCCCATGTGCAGTTTGGGCGCGCTGATGACGTCTTCTTGAGTAGTGAAGCGTTTTCAAGCTAATTGCCAAGCTCGGCAAACAGACGAACGAACTAGAAGATCACTCCATATAACAGATCAGCATCAACACAAAAAAGGATAAATGACTCACCAGTAAGCCGTAGCCCCGACTGTTGAAGCTGATCATGTAAGGCTGTCACGTTTTGTTCGTATTTCACTTGCTCCGCCATGAGGACCTGAACCAGACCAAAATGAAAACAAAATCAGGATTAAATCAAAACCAAAGCCTTGGCGATCACAACACATGTTGTTTTAAGGCATTAAGGCTTGAGAATTATTAAAAACGGATTAGGATCACTTGGAATATTGTGCTGCTAAGCGACCTCACACAATACTGACTCAAGAATTGGCATAGTTTGTCCCACGTGTTTCCTCTAGAGAAAAGCTATAGTGTGACACCGTGTGATGGCTTTTTCCTAGATACACCCTACAAAGGAAACCTATCCCGTTCTTCAAAAGTGTAATGTTCGGTATCTGAAGCGTTGCCGATTCACGTAGTGAGATAAAGTGGATTTCATATACCGGTGACGTTCTCTCCCGACCCAAAGCTGTTACCTTGTCGTGGTGGTCGGGCTTCTGTGCTGCAATGATCCTGCGGGATATACTGGCTGGAACTCAGTTCCTAAAGGTTCAACCATGCCAGGAAGGCCAACGGGGAGCAGCCCGACGAAGAACAGCGATTCCCCGTACTGACAATAATCGTATTACGAGGCGGTGTGGAGGTAAAGTCGTACTGTCCTCTGCGATAGGAGTGTGAAGGCAGTAAGGCGGTTCCCCCAGGCGACTAGCATGACCATATTTATGGAAGCAGCGACGCTGCCATCCCCTGAGGAAGGACGGGTTATGAAAGGTCGGCCCCAAAAACCGCACACTCCGATCGCCCAACGGTTGACCGTGACCGCCGGCGCATTATTCAATACGGTCAAAATACTTTTAAAACCA
>SJOL01007788.1:1181063-1218422 GCA_004794785.1 Opisthorchis felineus | reverse complement strand
AGGTGCATGCAAGTCAAGAGGCCAGATTCGAAGAAACGTGAATAGCGAACAGAGTTTGTGTCGCCTAGAACAGTTTGGACTGGAGAGCCTAAGAGATAAGAAAGTCTATAAAAATAAGTTGGACGACTACATTTACCTGCCGCCTTTCACATGTACCATCAGCTCTATCCTATTTTGTCCGGAACCGGTTTGTCCGATTAACCTGATCAACTGCCTAATGACGTCAAGACTGTCGAACCCTGCACAATTTTGAGTTATGGAACTTTGTGTGTGTGTGTGTGTAAGCACAGGCCTATAAGCTGCCACAACAGGATAAAAACATCGAAGGTATGCAAATCATAGCATCGAAACAAACGCGGCAAAGTTGGGTAGATGAGTTACAACACACTGGACAAGAGCGTCACCTTGACTACACATTTGCGAAGCCCGCGTGGACTGCATTATCCCATTCAGGATGCTTAACTGAAATGAAGCGGTAGAGGTAGACCTACAGAGTATCTGGGTCTGGCCGTGGTGAAGGTGACGGTATCATCGGCCAAAGCAGATGCATTTCGGATGTGATCGCAAGGACTACCGCTGAAGATAACGCCCAACTAGCCTAGTACGGATCAAGGTTAGCTCCTGGAATCGTGAGACTGAGAGTTCACAAATTAGGCGTGATGATCGATTCAGCCAGAGCGATCCCAATGAATTGAGAAGACGGTGGGAAAGAACGGAAAGGCCCTTGAAAGTTAGCGTTCCCAACACCAATTCCATAGGGAATGATGAATGCGGATTTCCGATTAATGCCTCCACCCGTCCTCGTAAAATTCAGTCCCAAGCTACTTCATTGACGACTATATAGGAGTCAGATAATTATGCGACATCCACAAGGGGAAAGTTACCCACAACTGAGAAACTATACACATTCACAATAAAGAGAATTTCGAGGAGAGTCCACTTCCCTGAGAGGTCCACAACAGCGTTGCTGTCAGTCACGAATCCACATGTGATTCCTCCGAACAGAGGTTACATATCCTCAAGGAAGACTACTAAGATCTCTCTCAGGGGAAGGCGTACTGTACCAAACCAGATCCAGGTAACACAGAGAGAAAGTTGTGAGCCCATAACCGAAAGGTCAGTGGTTCAGTTACAATCGTGACATCATAGTTGGTCGTCCCTAGGCTTGCAAGAAACATTGCACACAGTTCAGTGCTCTCCTACGGGACAACCTACAGCTTTGGAATTTTCGAATTCCTGATGGGCCTATCCTCAGAAGTAGGAACTCCCCGTCAGGTCGGAAAAGGGATTTTATACACAGTCCCATGTGATCCAAAACTCCCACAAACAAACAGTGGGGTGGGAAGTGGCGGGTATTTTTTACCTAGTATCCTCCAGTTCTTCATTGCGACTGGTAAACGTGTGGGCGAATGGGTTCCTGATGCTAACACGATAAAAGAATCTTCTATTCCGACAGTAAACTATGAAGAAGAATAACAAGCTGAACAGCAATCACGCTTCAAACCGATCCATTGCATCTCCAGCCTGTGTAGCTATATAAGACTTTGGGCACGCTACTGATCAGTAGCTGGAGCGAAATACGCTATCCCCGTTTCTGCGTGCGTGTATGTTGACAAGGGTTTTCGCTATGATATTCTGTCCCTGAGGTTTGTTTTAACTAGGCTCTTCCGAGCAAAAGCACACATAGTGTTGCCCGCCTGAGTTTTGGAGGCCCCATTATTAGGGTAACCGCAACGAGCCAAAATCAGCCAAATTGTAATCATTCCCTGAGGTGGAGAACAATAATCAGTTCAGTTCAGTTCAGTTCAGTTCAGTTCAGTTCAGTTCAGTTCAGTTCAGTTCAGTTCAGTTCAGTTCAGTTCAGTTCAGTTCAGTTCAGTTCAGTTCAGTTCAGTTCAGTTCAGTTCAGTTCAGTTCAGTTCAGTTCAGTTCAGTTCAGTTCAGTTCAGTTCAGTTCAGTTCAGTTCAGTTCAGTTCAGTTCAGTTCAGTTCAGTTCAGTTCAGTTCAGTTCAGTTCAGTTCAGTTCAGTTCAGTTCAGTTCAGTTCAGTTCAGTTCAGTTCAGTTCAGTTCAGTTCAGTTCAGTTCAGTTCAGTTCAGTTCAGTTCAGTTCAGTTCAGTTCAGTTCAGTTCAGTTCAGTTCAGTTCAGTTCAGTTCAGTTCAGTTCAGTTCAGTTCAGTTCAGTTCAGTTGAGGATGCACGGAAGCTCTAGGTGTCCGCCCATCACTGTCTCTCCAGAGCATTAGTGGCAACAATCTACAGATACATCAGATGGTTATACGAGGCAATAGACGAGCTACTCGCACTTCGTAGGTTACACTGGTCGGGACACGTACTTTGCGCGTCAGAGGACCATCTACTTCACAGAGCTCCTGTTCTCAGGCGAAACGTCCGAGGGGCGGACGGTCTATGACATGGCAACGAAGTTTGAAGGTATTGACCCTAAAACTCAATCGGGTGGGCAACCACTACTTCCCTAGATGGTAAGTTTTTAAAAATCAAGGATATCTAAGTGACTACTCGAAAACCCAATTGAGTTCCCCCTTAAATATCCATGCTTTATAAGCTAGGCACAGGACGAATGCACCGGTTGCTGTGGGCTATTTGGACATATATCCACATAACCCTTGAATAAGAGGTACCCCGCACCTACGGACGTTTTGTTTCTCCCAACAGGTATCCTTTATTTGGTTTTTTTTACTGCATTGGCCACAGAGGTACCATGGCTAAATGACTCGATTTTTTCAATTTTGGAGACAAACGGGCACATAGGTATTGCGTCATACAATCTGGGGTCCATTTTCATCATCTTTCAATAGGACCCTACCTTTCCTTTTCATTGAATGACCAAAACGGTGTCATTAGGATTGGATGCTCACCTGCAAAGTGAATATTCTCACATCGTCGCACTGCACGCAGACTTTAGTACAGGTAAGTTTAAAACGACTCGAACCAAACTGCTGATGGGCGACCAGCGGGGTTGTCGAAGGCGAGGATAACGAAAATGGAACCAGTCGTACGTCAATGTGTTGCAAGGAGAAAGTCAAATGATGCTCGGGAGTTACTAGCTGCACAAGGCATTGCACCGTTGTCGGCGAATTGGCGCGTATAGTCCAAACGGCTGTGGTGGTGATTGGGCGAGTTATTGTCACTTCAGGTGACCGAGTTTTCTGAAACGTCAATAAGGAGGTGAATTTAATTCATTAGAATGACAATGAAAGGTAAATAGAGTTAGAATGGGAAACCATATCCAAAGGGTTTTGGCTCGCGCACAATACAAAATGGGTTACTGATGAGGCTGAACACAGAGTGAATTTATCACCATGGCCGTTTCGATCTAGACATCGTTACTTCGTGAAGACCATTTTTCAATTTAAAAAAAAACTCCCTTCGGAATAGAAGAGAAACTCCATCGTAAAGTCCACCTCCAGCGCGCGATGAAGGACAACCTGATGGGACAGCCTGTAGATTGATAAGAACGAAGATTGCGAACAATGCTCGTCTTCAGTTACTGGTCTTCCTGGCTAATACATGAAAGATATGACAGTGATCAAGTGCTATTACCGCCAAATATGTTAAGGCGAAGAGGTTTATGCGTCAAAGTGGAACTACGGAGGTTGAACAGACTGCAGGCCAACAAAAATTCAAAGAGCTCACAATTTTTCCGGGAACACAGAGGTATGGGTGACGTAGCCGGATTCCAATAACCTCTGCGTTCAATGTCGTGCCGAAATTCGGGCGACCGCTGAACTTATGTTGTCCTACAAGCCATTCCAGTTCCACGTCCTGGTATGACTGGGGATCAGTTACCCATTGACCCAGGCACTCTGGCTCCCTGACTTACATACTTTACCGCGCATTTACCTAATCTTACACGTGATGTCGAACAACCAACCGTAAGGATCAGTCACAGAAAACAAACTCTTTGACAGCTTTAGTCTCCATCATGGGTTGCACGAAAACTTTTGGCAGCATGTAAATAATCGTTGCCATACCAATAACCTTCGATTATCGACCAGATAGCTATTCCACGAGCCCTAACCAGCATTCGCGTGTCTCCTAACTCCATAGTATGCTGTGTACGTCCGTGGTCCGCAGCCCATATTCAGCAACCATCAACTGCATACCAGTATGCCATCACTGGGTTGGGGACCAGCTTATGCCGGTTTATATAACGCAGTGGACTCTCTTTAAACAAATAAGTCGGTAGTGACAATGAGAATAGCTGTCGCAACTCAGCTGGGTTACTGTGAAGGCCGAGTTGTCTCACTCCCATAGAACATTGTAATTAGGTCTGCTCTCAATGTGGGCTGTCTGGAGAGAATACTATTTGTGTGGTATAAAAAAACCGGATGTATGACCTTGAACATTTAGCTAACTTGCTGGTGTAACGTTTACCTGTCCACATTCAAAAATGCGATTGGTTTGTGGTTAAGTACATATGGAAGCAGCAGGTGAGGGCTACCGTGATCCCACAACTTGCAGTAAAACCAGGTTCCTTTTCGACTGATCATTGAAGCCAAAGAATCAGGCTGGACCATTTCCACTTCGTTGGAGATCAGCATCCCGTGAGTTGCAAATCCATTCAAGATGGGAAGTGTCAGGAAGGTCAGATTCCTGAGGATTATCCCGAAACCTACTGAGACCCTCAAACTCCACTAAATGCCGATCAGACAGCCTTGAATCAAGGTCAGAAAGTGCCCTTAAAAATACAGCGCGAGACCGTTGTACTTGCACGCACTCGCTTGTTTGCCAGCCGTTGTGTTCCTTGTTGGCGAGTGTTTTTCCGGCACTAAGGCACTGGAGCGGGGACAGCAGTCAGATATAACAGGTCACATCAGAACGACATGATTTGCAGTTTCAAACAGATGGATGGCTATGAAGACTACTCTGTTCAGGAGATAGGCAACCGTCAACCTGAAAGCGTAATCACCAATACAACATTCGGCTATAGAAGATCACAGAATGCGGGTGGAACAAAATCTGAACGCTACTGAGTGTTCTTGTTCTTGATCTAGGGCTTACAATAACAATAGGCTAACAATAACAAAGATCCGGCAGCGTCAGAACTCAGATACGACTACATTTGAACCAAGGTTACTCTCTCAGTGAATTGCCTCATTCGACAAATGGAAGTGGTTACAACGCAAAAGACAGTGGAGCAACGGGTCATTTTGGTTTTATACGGACAATAGCCTCCTCGTGAGCAACAACCACATGAAACATTCAGTGGGGTAACAACGAGAGAAGGATTAACGGTTCGAATGCAACAAAGGCAGGTGAGCATAGGAAACAAGTATACGGATAAGAGGTGAGTAGTGAGCACCTGGGAAGATTGTAAATTCTTCGGTGACCAAGGAGTACACCACGAGTAGAGGGGCCAAACACGAGCACTGCAAAGGATGGCTTCCCTGATACACAAATGTCCCGCTGGAGTCCAAGTACAATTCACAGGTTCCGGGCACGTGATTGCAATCAACTGAAGGGGAGAATGGAGAAGTCCTTGGATAGAGCAATGGGCAGCACAACAATAATAAACAGACTTATGAAGCCCTAACGCCCCGACTAGAACTTGCCGGTCTAAATCATGCATTGCATGCGCATTAGCAGAGCCACAGATTTGTACATATTCCGATTCTTGTTGTGCCATACAGACCCGTCTATTGGTTGAACTAAGAAAATTAGAGCGTTGACAGATTCATTGCGCTTTTTCCAGCTATTTACACATAGTTTCCAGAATTTGTTGAAAATAAAACCAAGATTTGCAGAATTCGTGTCATAGAATTCCAACTTCCAACAGATATTACCACAAGCGGTTGAAAGAAAGTAGGTTTTCTTCTACGCATTCTGAAGGAGGCGGAAATTGTTTATCGGATACCAGTTAGCAATTGATGCTGTGGATATGTTGCTCAGGTGTCTTGTGACCACAAATTACCGGGGCGGTAAACTGTGCAGTTGCTCTAGTGTTATCCCCAAGTCACGACTAGATTTCTGGTCAACTTGTCACGTCAGCTGAAACATGAACGCAACATGACAGTTAAAGGCCCAAGGTGGGGTACCTCTCAACCAAAATTCTTCCTTCAGCCTGGGCGACCAGGAGGTATCAATTGCCCGTATCGATGTCCCTCTCTAATCCCTTCCCACTCTACAAACAAACGCCGCTGGATCAATTGACTGTCAGTTATTTTACCGATGTGTCTTATCCACCCCATTGCCCATCAACAATAAAATAAAATTGCATGATTCAAAATATACCTTGGGGCTTTCAAGGCCTATATTCCATGTCAACTTGGCAAAAAGGTAGTGCTTGCCTAGGCCTTACACACCCTTAGAATTTATCTATGGTGTGTCTCGAAAACACGCAAACAAAACTTAAGCAAGGTCAAGTACCTTAAAGCGCCCAGAATGGACTCGGGTTTTTCAGATTTTACTCTCCGTGTGACTGTTGATCCAGAAGCGATGACTCGGGGAATATATGACGTTGCATTCAGCTCGAGGTCGGAACGTGATTTATTGGATTGGATTCCGGTGAACGGTCTCGTATTTGCACCGCTAGATTATGCAGCTCAATCGGCCCCAGCGCAACTAGGCAAAAACCGGTGCCTATTTGTAGTGTCAGCAAACACTCCATAGGAATACAGCCCGACGCTGAGAAGGATACTTTGCATCCAGATATATCCGGACCCATTCGTCAAAGAAGGCAGTGTCGCCCTTGCGGGTGATATGAATGCCCAAGTCCGTCGTCTGACCTCATTGGAATCACATCTGGGCGGCCAATTAGGAGTCGATGCTCGCAGCTCTGCGCAGACTATCAACTGTTTCTGGCCAGTACGAAATTTTGACATAAACGCTCGTACCGTATAAGCTGGCAGCCACCAAATGCAAATTGACCATGGACTCAACTGGATCATATGGCTATCAGCTACTGCGGAATAGCCACAATTCAAGAGTGCCACCCCTTCTGGAGCACAAAACTTAATTCCAATCACACCACCGCGCAAATATGTCCGCTCTCCCTCTGGCCCTAGCAAGTCGGCAAGAAGCATGTCAATCGACCATCTTCGGAGAACCACCATAGCTCAGCAGCATCGATTTGAGCTAGCTCAACTACTCTCTGCAGTAAACCAACAAGGTACTGGTAACGACCACGCGGATGAAGCATGACATCTTGTAAAAGGGGTTCAAAGCTGTCTCTTCGACTGCGCCGATACGACCAAATGATCAGGGGATATTGTCCAGATCTCTAGCTCTTACCAACAGGCAACGAGTATGACGGCGCACCCAAATCCCTTAACCATCAAACAGTGAAGAGTCTTGGTTGTTGGTCTGTTCGCCAAGCTTGGTAGTTGAAGAGTTTACGGAAGAGTCTACGTTGAAGAGTTGATAGTGAGGTGTTAGGAAAGACTGAGAGCTCTGGTGGATAGTGAAAGCTCCGAAGATGGAGAAGGCTTTTGCTACCGAAAACAGCTGGGCCCTATATCACCTAATTAGATCGGCTGGTGATAGGGAAATAATTGTCAGTGAAACTATAAGTGAAAAAGATGGTTCAGTGGTTCATTCATAGAAACCCAGATCAGAAAGATGGTTCGAGCACGTCAAAGTGCAGTTTAGTGGGCCTCCTGCAACAGAGCCCCTGGAGACAGTGCATGCGGGCGAATGGAATGTAAGTCTTAACTGCTCACCGGAAGAAGAGATAAAGTACGAATTGTCCCTTCTAAAATGTGAGAAGACTCCAGGGCCAGACAGTTTGCATCCAGTCCTTTTCGAAGCTAAAGAATCACCGGTTAGTCACCTGTCACAACTTATTGGTGCTATATGAAATGAGGAGAAAATGCCCGCAGAATGAGGTATATCAACAATTAACCCTAACTCCAAAGATAGCGTGCAAACTATCGTAGCTGTGATATTGGATGTGCTCTCTGATCTCATCCTTCGAAGGCTGACTGAGCACAGAGACAGGCAGATAAGTGATAACTAAGCTGGATCCCGTCCTGCAAGAAAATCACATATTCACCCACCGAAGGATTCCGGAACAGCGACACCGATTCCAGAAACCAACAATGGTAGTCACTCTTGGGCAGAAAGCTGCTTTGGCTCTGTTGATCGTCGGGCACTGTGGAAGTGTCTACGGAGAGAAGATGTCCCACGTTGAGGCGCTGCACGCCAACTCTCGTGGACACGTGGAGGTAAGCTCTCACCTGAGTTCACTACATCAAGTGGTGTCAGGCAAGGCTATCTTGGTTCATTCTTCCCCTTCAATTTTGTCATCGATACGATCACGCAATACTCACAATCTGGCTCTAATGACTGCGGAATCGAAATGCTCCCAGGCTGTTCTCTCACAGGTGCTATGTACGCAGATGACATAGCTCTTCTTGGATCTGATGCCATGAAAATGCACACAACATTAAATAATCTAAATAATTTTGCCTCATGGTTCGGTACGCGCTTCACATAAGCAAATTGTACACTGCTGCTCCAAGACTGGGTGGGCCCAAACTCCAACATCATGCTTGCAGATTAGCCGATTGGGGTAGTAGACAAATAGGTCAACCTGAGTAGCCGTATCAGTCCCAGCAGTCTCGTCAAAGACGATATTTCCACCCGGATCTGAAAGGCCAGAGTGGCTATTGTCAAATTGTATCGTGTGAAGTAGAAGTGATAGCACCTTATCTGTCAAGAGTCGAGTTTACAATGCTGAGGTGCGTTCCATAATGTTATACGGCCGGTGGGCGCTGAGAACGTTAAGAAACTTTCAGTGTTTGAGCATTGGTGTCTTCGGAGCATTGCCCCAGTCTGGTGGGAACACCGGATCAGTAATGCTGAAATACGTCAAATGGTTTTCGGATGAAATAACTCCCAATGATGGATGGACTTATCCCACTCCATAGGTTGCGCTGGCTTGGTCAGGTGTTCCGTATGCCAGCTGACAGACTTCCTCGAAGAGCCCTTTTCGCACAACCACGCGAATGGTAGGAACGAGCCAAGGGAAATCAACGACTTGACAGCGAGATACGAAAGCCATTACCAGCAAACTCAGCTGTGTTTGTCGTTGCCGTCTCCCTGGATGAGAACCCCGAAACGGGACACATCAATAGTTAGAGACGTTGTCAGAAATGACCCAGTGGCGCGCATGCATCCAAACTGTTATCTTCAATGCATAGCTTCCCGATATCTTGAATGAAATATTCAATGTCAGACTTAGATTCACGCGTTATTGATATCAGCTACTGCGTTCAATGTGTAGCTATCCACTAGTATTTTCCTAGATCATCGGTGGTAGTCATGATCACTGTACGTGGTTTACAGCTGAAGAATACGTCCAGCTAGCTATCAGTGACCAATTATTTGTAGTTTTTCGAGTCTAAGCAACCAAGCCTCACAGGTTTCAGGTGCCATCATGGGTACGCTAGTTGGTCCAAGTGAAGATATTAAAGCAAGATCAAAGTTTGTGTCTCTCTTTTACGTAGATCCTGTTGCCAGAAAAGTTACTGATAGTCTAATCAATTGCAGCCCATATTCTCTAATCGATAAACAATGTAAAATCCATATTATTCCACATTCATCACACATTAGAGGTAAAAAGTTGAGACTGGTAAACATGCGAGGCGAAATTTTGGACAAAAACGAACCATGTCTTTCCGGCTGACGTCAAAATTCACAGTCGGTATCCGAAGGAGTTGGTATTTGTTATCGACATTGATGGAAGACGATGTCGGTGTGCGTATATTTGTTGTGTATGCGGTCCCAGTTCCCTGGAAATGCTTGGCTGTTTCAATGCTACGAACACGAACGGGTTGTGTGCTGTACGTAATTGTGGTTTCACTGAGTGAGCCCGCAATGGTGAACAGTAAACCAGATGAGTAGGCGACCACTGGGAGCAAGCTTGTCACGGTTCGGGTAGTGGCAATTGAAGAGTCAACAGTAACGACCGACTGAAGTAAAATTCGGTCGACCTGCCACTGAATTAAAGCTGCAGAAAATGAACAGAAAGTTTTCCAGACGTTTCTGTGCAAACAAGAATCTCGTGCGTCGTTGCAGTGTACAAAGCAAAAGCCCCACCAGCCATACCGACTACAACACAGACGGATAGAGGGTCCGCAGGAAGTATTTCGTAAAGCTGTGACAGTACAGTTCCTCGTAAACTCATCCGAGTCATGAAAACCAGAAGTGATCAGGATTTCCTACATGTATTCACACATTTTACTTAAGATGGTTTGTCAGCGATACAATTCTACTAGGCAATATAGCGCTATTCCTTAACTTAAGAGATTCAATTTGGCATCAGATAGCTGGAAATTGTTTCAGAAGTGACCGAGCTACTGCTGTAGTCTTCGTACACTTATCGAATCCAATAATTGTAAAGCGGCTTTTTACGCATTGTATTAAAGAAACAACAGGAAGGCCACCAGCCCATCAGCATCCATGCGGTAGTTCGGACCAGGGTCGCCCAAATACAGGTTCACCATGTTGTCCACTGGGTTGCCCGGGCCCCATCGAATAGAGCGCCAGAGCAATCGGGTCCGACGGTATCAGTGAACAGTTTCACCATCTAAAGAAATCATCCTGAGAGTACCAATCCTACTGGGCTCTTTAGGGCGTTTTCAGTGCACAGGTTCCTTTCAGCAGACAAGATCTCTTCAGTTACCCTTAGTAGGGGAGACAACTATATCCGAGCCTTGCTGTCCGGCTGCACGTCAGCAGTTTCACCATCGTGAGAAGTTAATGCTATCTAAAAAAGAAGCTAAGCGACATAACTAAACCCACATATGAAAGGAAACGGGTGGCCACCTTTTCTCGCTCGGGTCGGTAGGACAAAATCATGCACTTGGATCCAGACGATCCCACGGGTGCTCGACAATTAGCTACCCTCATCCAGGAAAAAAGGTTTGTTTGGTGTTTACGTAATCAAAGGTTCGAAAATGTTTACAATGCAATACTATGCGTGTATAGCAGAATCTCACGGAACGGTACAATTCATTTGCAGGTTGGCTGTCTATCTTCCCAATTCGCGGGTAACTTTTATCCCTTTAGCAGCCAGCCATCTGATTTTCAACAAACTCACCACCATTAGTGCTTAAAATGAAGCCATCCGTCTCTTCAAACTGTACTGTAATATTGATAGGATCATGCAATACTTGTGACCAGTGCTCTACGGTAATCAATCCCCGTCGGACGGGCAGAGGGGGATTCACAGATTCTGTTGAAATGCGGGACGGAGGCCAAGATACCAATGACTGCCATCCCATCGACAATCGAGATAATCCTTCACAGAAGCTCAATATGTCTGTTGAACACCACTCGCATTGAAGGCCTTTGATATGATAGTCCCACTGACGGTCGTTTAGCTGTGAAAAGAGTTGAGCAAATGGCGGGGTAAACATCGGTAATTTGCCAAAATGTCCGTTAAAGGCAGGGACAATTCTGAGTAGAGCACGACTGACAATACTTTACTACCATATTCGAGCTTCTGATGTTTTAAGATACCATGGTAATATATAGTCCAATCAACAAACGGACTAAAAACCGCAATACGATATGGCAGTAAGGTGCCAAAAAATGGATGGCCTGAGAATGGCACCACTAAGTTGATGACCAAAAGACGCATCAACTGCTCCCAGGAAAAATTATCAGATCAGTGCCGGAGGGCTTACCTGTTCAAGCCGAGTATCAGAGAGAGTCGCTTCATAACCAAGCACCCTTCTCCTCGTCAAAACACAGATAGCCAAGCTTTTGGTTCAAGGCCGAATCAAAATTCGGTGAGAGGACGGGATGAAGGCTAATAGTGTGGACTGAACCGCGTGAAAATTCAGTGGCTATCCTCAGACAAGCTTTAAGTGTTGTTTCTACTATATGACCGACAGAAAAGCCCACAAAAAGTACACGTCAACTTGTCGCCCAAAAGAGCCCACCACCGGGACCTATCTAAAGCAAGGATAGCACCAACCTATCGCCGACAAGCGTAGCCGTTCCAGATCCTCAATAGACTCTTGGAAGGAGATGAAGAATTTGCAGAAAGTTTGTTTCCCTGGGCGACGGATGCTCCTCTTCAGCTCAGGAATCTGGCTATGCAGTCAGATACGATCGCAACTCGGTCCCGTCTTGCCGAAGCTTCATGTCCTCAGCATTCCTCACCTAGTTCGTCCAACTCGATCGAGTTCATCCGCGTCTGACCAATAATTCATGTAGGTATGTGGCCACAACTGGTTATCAGGTTGGGTTAAATAAGCCTCAATCGTCGCACGTACCAAGATACAGTACTGTTCAAGGATGGCTGTGAGATTTGGTGCGGAAAGGCTACTTCAGGACTCTGGTAGCCGACCTGCCAGAGTCATGGACCCTATAGACTGGTGAGTGAAGAGAAACCTCTTATCCGACCTATCGTAACATGGCCCCTCGATGGTGCTTTCATCAAGACTCCGGTAATGTGCTTCATATATAGCAGCATGACACAGCAATAGGTGGCGTGGTTGGAAATGTTTACATTGTAGCTTAACCAAAGCATTCTCACAACCAGTCCTATGGTTAACGATTACAACGCTTTTTCCCAAAAAATCTAACGGTATGATTCAAAAGCGCAGCGCGACTCTGCCCAATGTTTCCCATTTACTAGAAGGAAGCTGGAAAAAACTGGACACTAGGAATGTTCCGCCACAAACCGAGTTATAAACAAGTGAACAGTAAGGCAAGTTAGACGCAACGCAGAAGTTCACACAATGGCACTAAACTAAAACAATTTCGGACTGCAGGCGACGCACAGACAAAGAGGCGGTTGTGGTCCGAAGCAGATAACACCAATTACCAATGACAATTTGTAATTAGTCCGAAGCTTCAGTTCTAGGTCTCATCCGGAAAACTAAAGCCAACCCAAGCCAAACAGTCAACAAACAGCATACGGCTGTTCGACCCACATCGGAAATCACCAGTCATTCGCATCTGACGAACAACTCGGGAAAGATTCGAACTTGCAACCTTCTACTATTAAAATTCCACCGTTCACCTAGAAAAGCCTGATCAGCAGCTAACATACTTCAACACAACAGTGTGCCACTAATCTCTCATTCGCGTGGTTCACAGCCAACATATCGTGGTTCCTGCTTCTATTATTCCAATCACTGGTGATAGGACTGAAATAACACTGAATTGACGTCAAACAGAAATGCTTCTCTATCAGAAATGGGAGTAGAAAACGCGCTCAAGTGTACGATGGAGTCATGTATAGCATCTAAACAAGATTTACCAAGAGAGAAACACTTCTGCCCGTAGCCTGAAAGTTATCAGTGCTGCGTAATGCAATCTGAAACCCTAGCTCAGTGTCACAGCGCCACAACGAAATTTCCAAACGGTTGAATCTTTCCCAATTTTCCGGCGAGTAAAACGATTATTATTAAGCACGAAAAGCTATTGTGAAGGTCGTTGCTTACCTGTGCACTCAGACTGACGAAGCTAAAGACATGTCCCCAAAGATGAGCACCTGATCGCGGCAAACGAGCACATATATCGTGGAAGCGGCCAAGTGGATTGCGATCCATCAGCAGCTGACTTGGATTTGTGTTCAAACATCTGGAGAATGAGAAGGGCCTGTAGTTCACCGGCTCGAGAGAGAAGGCCAGGTGAAGACCAGTGAGTTGGATGTTGGTGTCCATATGAAACACAGCTGGCAGCCATTCTGAAATAACGGAGAATGGATAGTCCAATGGACATACAGAATGAAATAGAAACCAGATGTTGATCCGAAGTGCAGTTAGCCAACTTACCGGACGAGTCGGCACCGAACGGCGGGCAGCTAAAATTTGTCCCAAGCCTGTCTAGTCCTAACTGGAGACCTGGACGGGTTACATCAGAAAAGAGGAGGAAAAACACCTGAAAGGGAGAAGAAAATGAGCAGGTGAGAATTACACGAACTCATAAATATGTGCACACAAAAGTCACAGCGCTGAGACGACGTGAACGAGAAAGGAGAAGCAACACATCTTCACCTTTATTCTTCCATTCAACCATTCATTCATCCATTCTTGTTCAACTTCATCATTGGTGAAATAATGAGGCGAACGCTGGAAGGTCTTCAAAACCCCATTGTTCAAATTGTTGCTGGTGAGAGCCTTGTCGAGCTGGAGTACGCAGATGACATTGCCCTCATCTTTGAAGACCAAAGCGAAGCACAAGCCCTGTTGAATAGACTGACCACCATCATACCATCTTTTCGCATGCGCCTTGCACCTTCAAAGTGCAAAGTCATGCTCCAAAACGTGCAGTCTCCGAACATATCCCTTACAATTCAAGGAGAATCACTGGAGATTGTGGAAAATTTTACATATCTCGGTAGTTGTATTAGCTCTGACGGAAGTGTGTCTGATGAAGTCAGTACAAGAGTCTCAAAGGCTCGAATCACATTTGCTAATTTGCGTCACTTGTGGCGTCAAAAAGGCATCTCACTAGATCTTGAGAGTCGTGTATACCAGGCTAAAGTAAGGGCTGTGTTGTGCGAGACATGGCCTCTGCGGACAGATGATGTGAGGCGTCTTCAGGTTTTCGACCACCGATGCCTCAGAAGCGTGGCTGGTTTTGGATGGTGTCAGCGTGTTAGTAACGAGGTGATTAGAAAACGGGTATTTGGCTGTGCGGCAGGGGAAAACATCCAGCACCACCGACTACGATGGCTCGGTCATCTGCTACGCATGCCGAAACTCCGTCTACCGAGACGAATGTTGTTCTCCGTGCCTCGTCCAGAATGGCGCAAACCGCGAGGTGGACAACGCATGACTTGACAGAAGAGCGTGAAAGAGATCACGAAGAGTTTGGGTGTTGTTGGTGTTGTACGCCTTCCAGGATGGGGCCCCCGTGACCCCGCCTGTGTTTGGCTGGAGACGTTGCAAGAAATGGCGGCTAATCGATGTCAGTGGCGTTCGTGCTGTCAGTTTCTTTCCAGATTGTCTGATTGAGCGTTTAGAGGTGTAGGCACCTCAAAACGCTTGACATAGGCAAGCACTAGGTCCCCTCCCTCGCCCACTCTTTTTCTCTTCTTTTCACTCTAGGGCTTTAAATATAATTAGACGAACCTTATGGTTGTACGGCAGTGAAGCATCAGTGTCAACACTGATGTTGCTGTCTTTGACGATGATGATGATCTTTATTGGAATTCATCAGTGGCACATATTCTGAGTCCAAAGAAAGATTCGAACCCCATACCCATAAAGTTTGAACACACTATTATTCATCTACGGGATTCAGAGATAAACTTGCGTTTCGACAGTATATGCTAATAATAAATAATAAGCGTTCAGATGTACAGCTCATATGATGAAAGTTGATGTTGACTGGCTTCTTGATTGGTGACTCTTCAGACTCGGCGTTCAGATAACCAAACTACACAACAATGTCCATACCATTGTTGTTCTTGTGAAGCTCCGTCTGCGAAGTCTTACACAATATGGTGTTCAGAAAAAGGTTTGGTCCAAGGTGAATAGAATTGATTACACGGACTGCATGCATCACATCTCTCGGCAATAAGCTGTACAACCAAAGCACTATTGAGACCTATAGCAGCACCCGAAAGATTCACAAACGTTGTACGCTGCAATTGCTAAATGTTTGAAGACAGTGGACAGAGGGTTCCGGGAAGCATAGCGCTATAATGGTTCCGAGTTTTTACCGGATTATTCTTAAAATCTAACACAATATCTACATATGTTCCGCAGAAGAGAGTCTATTTTGCATCGATTCACAACAGAGGTTTGCAACAACCTGATAAGTATCGACCGTTGTGGCCAGATCAACTGTTTTCCATCAACTTAAATCCTGCATAGGGGGACATAAGACAATCATTTTTCAATAATGTCCGTTGAAATTTGACGATAAGCAAGCCCGGCAAAGGTGCATGGCCAGTCTGATGACGTTCTTCAATTGGTTCAATAACATCGAGCAATTGATTCTGATTTACCAGTATCGTCCAATCATAACAAGTAACGAGTCCTTCTGTGTAAGTTTTTCTGGCGCAGTTGCAAACAGAGTCGAAACACAAGACCCAGATAACAGCAGACCTAAACTGCCGCAGAAAAACAACTAAAATAAACAGTACAGTAACGAACAATACAATACAACCGGAACATGTAGACCGACCAAGGAAAGATCACTTACCGGTGGTATTTTCTCATCAGGAGTGCAATTTTCCTCGAAATTAGTCGACGCGGTCATGCGAAATGGTGAGCAGCGGCCCTCACGTTGGATGGGTTTTGAGGGCTCCATCCCAGCTGCCAGATCGGTTCCGCCATGTAAGCGGACCTGGATGGCTAGCCTGCATTTACTCAGTCCCAGAAAGCGAGCCAACTTCCAGACACCTGGTTCAGTCTGAGCCGACTACAGCAGTAGAGGGAGTGGTAAACGAAATTAATAATACAGGAAAGGACACACCTAAAGTACTCTGTTGTTGCGATAAACTGGTAAAGATCAGGATCGGAGGCCTCGGATGATCCAATCAAACCAAAAGTGAGATATTGGCGTTGTGCCACGCGGTCGAAGCTGCCCGGCCGATGGTTTTCCGAACAGTCACGAAGTCCGCACGAACCAGAGGAAGTAACGTACCGGTTCAGTGCGAAGAGTGTGGATGGTTCAATCAACGTTGCTGCCTCCGAGGAACATTAACCTCAACCTACAAATCTCGGCGAGTCTTGTGGACACAGCTATGAGCTACGCATCGGGGAGAGCTGGCAGTGAGTTCCTTATGTAAAATGTATCGCTCTTTAGAGAAGTCGTCCCAGGAAATTGGAATAATTACGAAAACAAATGACCATAAAATTGGCCAGACGGACATTCTCGTGTACCAACACTGATAGCAACACCAACGCGAGACAGTATTACTTCAATGCCGCACAACGTCAATCCATTAAAATGAGGCCTAACAGTGAACAGAACAAGCTCGAACAGGAACACCACGAGCATCCGATCACAGCCACGTCTTTTAGCATCATCAGCCGCACACAGAGAGGGTTTCTTGCACCACATTCCGGAAGGCGGATCGCAGCTACAACGCGGAATTTCGGTGTTCTCCTTCATTCTCTTCCATTGTGATATATCCATGCATACAGCATGGAAAAGATATTTCAAATAAACTCGAATAATATCCAGTCTTGCCATCCAGTTTGGTGAACCACCTGGATTACGTGGCCGCACAGAGTAACCCTTAGCATGTAACAACTTCAGACGGACTTGAGAACAGGAACTTATTAGCTTATTCTTGCTGAGACGCCAACTTTATTGTTAAGTATATCATCAAAGAGACGTCAATCCGAAAGGCGACTACAGGTGGGCAGCACCCTAACAACGTTGAACAGAACGAGTGGTCATGTGACAGGAGACAGGAATGGGGTCAGTGTCATAGTAAGCAGAAAGTGAGTTGATTGTTTTGTGCACATAAAACTAGGGCTTTACTCAGAGCTAAAAGACAACGGTTCTGAATGCGTTAGAGGGTGAATGATTCCGACAACCAGATGACTTGTTGGTTGTGTCGATCGATGAAGATGAGTTAGGGGCGCTGATTTATATCTCTGTGTCCACTGCAGCAGGTAGTTCAATAAATGCTTGGCTAGTTTCGGCGATATTTTTGTCTTGCTTTTCCATATAATTGCCACCCTGTAGGCATGTCAGTAAATGAAGTTGTCGGCTGAAGGCTGTATACACTAGAACAGAAGTGCATTGGCGAGCAAAGACACTAACCTGGTCCCAATCCACGAAAGTTTTGGACGCAGTGCCACGCAGAAATAGCAAATGTCGGTTCGATATGAGCAGACGCTTAGTCTAACCGACAGTTGAGGATAGTCTATGGTACAGTCATTAGAATTCATTCGATAGCAATCTGCACCTGCATGTATACCTTGCCTATTTTTCCCGTCCCTATATCAGATTAGTTGCTAGACATTGCTTATCCAATCGCCTCTCCTCTGAATCGAACAAATGATCTGAAGCTGGTGCCTCTGGGAAAACTGACAGCTTCACTTCGCTAAAATACAATGCCCGTCTAGAAGAGAAGGTATTTGCTTGAAGATTTTTCAGGAATGGCACGCCTGCTGAAACAGCGTGCCGAAATGCTGTTGCCGTGGAAGGCAAACAGCTATTCCGAGCCACAGGAAATGTGTGGACGTGTAATGAGGACCGAAAACTGGCGAGCTACCCTATGGGAGGCGGTACTGTCTCACGTGATATCCCACACACCCCACTGTCCAAGGTTGACGCATCAAACAACTAAGTCACGGTGATTCCTAGATGCACCAAGACAGATCCGATCATAGCCAACTGATGACGAGTTTCACGTACAGAGTACTTGTGCTGGAGTACAAAAGTTCGCCGCCCAAAACATGGTAGCAAGTACTTTCTCGTTTAATCACTCTTCACCTTGAATGATGCGACTGATCTGGGTTGTCCACACCAAAGTAGAGCTTCACGTTCAACAGATTGTATCACACACGCGACCGTAACCGGGGGTCCAGCTTCGGCTGCCTAGCATGCAACATAAGATTAGCTGACAGCCAGTTCAGTGAAAAAAGATAATCATTCAGCTGTAGCACCCTTTCGGTGCCTAACTGCCATGCCACCAGAAGGAAGCACGAAGGCTGGGATACTGTCAGGTTGCCCAAGCCTAGACAGGGGAAGTCGAGAGGCAGAGGTCGGGTTCGAACCACGGACCTTCCGGTCAGTAAATTCGCGCTCTAACCACTTGGGCCGTCTTGCCCAGTTCAATAGCGCAGGTTGGACACATCCAGCTCATCCTGCTGTTGATCCTGATCGGATAGCCCAGGTAGTATCCTAGTAGTAATAGTCGAATAGCTTCTCAAATGATCTTAGTATACGGACAGTTAGGATGGGCGACCTCTACCCAACCGGAAAGTCCTGAACCCAGAAATCGTTAAGAACAAACAGGAGTGGAGTATTCCACTGGTACGGAGTTATTTTGGAAATTGGAGGAAGAGGGAAGAAACAAACAAGATAGCTGGGTCGAAACTTACAGACAGACAAGACCGATCTAATCCGCCACCGGATACTGGATCCCCAGAAGCAAAGCGAGTCACAGGCGTAGCTAGCTCAAGCCCCAGTGCCATAGGAAGACTGTGTTTAAGCATCCCAGCATGTCGACCAACGTGAGCCCAACTGGTCTGGTAACACCGAGACTCGGTTTGGCATTGTTCATCCAGCCAGACACAGGTAAGCCACACGATTTGAATGAGCTGTACAAGAAACTCAGCTTCTGATGGGCTGTGAACATAGACTGCGTGAACTTGGGCAACGGACAGGTTCATGAATGAAGTGAACAAGGTGCGCTAGGGAGGAGAACAGAACATGTCATTTGGTATGGAAGGCTCCAAGATATTTAAGCGATAGACAATAAGCTCATAACGCAAAGTTGCCATCTGAGCAGCGACTGTATAGCAAATACGTGCAAAATTTGTCAGTCCATGAAGATACCGCCCACAAACTTATGGGAGCCCTAGGTGGTTCGCAACCCCAACCCCATGGTTGGATTTCCGGGCAACACAACAGACAATTGTAGCAGTAGGGCACAGTCCATTTGATAAGTCAGGTAGTCCTGATCAATAATGAACAGCCTAAAAACTATCGATATGCCCTCATTTTTTTCTACCGTGCTACATCAGAGCTGTGCTTCCGCTCCTTAAAGACGAAAAAGATGTTACTCTGCCCCGATGGCGTTCACTTAGAAATAGGGAAAGGATAATGCATCACCACTGGGTATGAGGATTGTTTTATCTTTTCAAAACACATGTTAGAACTCTTCCGTTATTGCAACGATATAAAAGAAACACTAGCGAGGTACACCAGACAATATGAACACTGTTCGACATAGGTAGAAACATAGACTAACTTCAGGGAAGATGGCAGACGTACCTGATGTGTCAGGTCTACGGAGCCCAGCCGGAAGTCCACAACACAACAGTTCCGCTCGTTTTGCCAGCCACTGGTGAGGTGAAAGTCAACCAGCTGAAATAGCCCGGTGAGAGTAGCTGAGGTTATATCACCGATGCTATTGCCACCACAAGGCGACGGATCGCAAACCCCGGTAAATGCGGGGGATGGCAAGCGGAGAGGTGAGGCCGGTTGATCACTATGCGCCAGAAACCGGAGTGATTCCGCTAAACGAAGACGTTTGGGGCGGCGCAAAAAGTGAAATCCTCGTACTTTGGCAAGGGAGGCAAAGGGTAGAAGTAGAGAGTCTGGCGCAGACTTCTCGGACCAGTCGGAAGATCCGCTCTCTAAAGCGGCAGTGAAACAGCGAATTTTCAACTGCATACTCCTGGAGGGAAGGACAGAGAAATTAGACGTAAAACAGAATACACATTGAATCCGTCCGATAAATCAGGTTTTATTGAAGTAAATAACGAATCTGCTAACAACCTGACTCACGAGAATAAAACGGACACCACCTACTTTATGCCTGATATGTACTGCGATCTCTTAAATTTCTCTAGACTTTTCGAGATAGTGTAGAGGACCTTGTTAGCATGAAACACAACGCACTTGGTCGGTTGATGAACCTACATGCTTGTCACTGCATCGGCTTCCTGTATCAATGTTTGGCTGTTCCCAGTACATGGTTAGGAAGGGGGGCTTTGATAGACATCTCGTTTCGGATACCTAGCAATATATTCGGTTGAACACCAAGGATCTAATCTCGGTAGGACACATTTCCAGAAATCGTTTGGAGGGGTTTCGTGTCACTAATCGGTGATCGTCACTACTGAGTCAACTCATTAGTCAGTGTCGCTCAGGATAGTTGTTCTCAAACCATTTCGAACAATGCAGTCCCTTCAGTATGTCGCAAAACGTCAATCCCCTCCACCACGTTTCGTCCATCTCATGAAAGTATTCTGAAGTGAACGAAAATTACTCAGTAACAGTCGAGGGAAACAAAGGGGGTTATTGGTACCTTACAGCGTTTCACAAACATACTGTACGGTTAGAATAAACTTTCTTAAAAACTGTAATTTTACACATACCGAAAAATGCCAGTTACTGAGGAACCTGTGACATTTGTTTGCTCAGACTAGTTTCAGGATAGCACCGTATCATACACAGTGGGCTAACAGAAACATGACTCGAAAAAAGACCTAGGCACATAACAGCTATGCACAGATGACCAGTTCTACAATTTTGGGGTAAGAAAAGCCATTGAAAACCCAAGCTGCCGAAGAAAGCAGAATATGTATGAGTAAATTTAGTCGGGATGCAATATATATATATCGCTATATCGCCTGAAACATGTGTATACTAGACGATGGTGATACTCAAACCAATTTACTGTTCGTGATGGACAGTGATGGACTTTGCTGTACTTCCCAAATTCTGATGATGCCATGATTCCATCCATTGTTTATAATCTGATAGGTTCACTTTGTTCAATAAATGCAAACTTGGAAACGAGGATCGAATGAGACTCCCCTCCAGCTAGCCTATAAAGAAGGCAGAGTACACAAAACCAGGATGAATCACTAACAGAATACAAAAAGGTGGACCAACGCAGAAATTAACTGGAACAGTCTTGACACTATCCAGGCCGGTTTGCATTGGGAAATCTAACATCGGGCGGCCAGATCGGATGTTACCACACGACCAGCCAATCAGCCGCAGGTTTTTCACCCAGTTGGTCATTTAACAGTGTACAGTAACGGTACCGACTGTTCTAAACTGCACAGAGAGGCCATGTGACGATGAAAACAAGATTGTTGTGATCTTTCAGGCATCCCGAAAAGGTTGATACTTAGCGAGGGCGGATGGGACGTGACTAAAACATCAGACAGTTCCCTTCGAATGGGGAATTACTGGCTTACAATATATAACAGAGTAACAAGTATTTCCACCTGGATAAAGTATCCTATTAATTACCCTACAATTCGAGAGTTAACAAGATGGTGTAATGATGGTCTCATTCCTAGAATGGGTTTTTTGGCTCTCCATGATTTGAGGCTAGGATACAGGGGGACGAGAGGTCTGTGAATACTTTGTTGGACATGGAATATAATACCGTCCTCAAGACAGTGGCGCTGAAAACAACGTGCATTCAAGAAGAGAGAACAATCACCCACTTCAATTCTCGGCCAACACCAACAGTAAAGGCTCTACATAATTCGACTATCCACAGGGCAATAAAGTAAACGCAAGAGCAGTCCCACGGTATGAACATCCTCGCTCCACTTCCTACAGATGTTAGAAGAACGAGCAAGAACGAGCCACCATCAGAAGTGACAATGAACCAAGCAAGTGTCTACGCCAAATGCAAAAAACGCCACGTTTTGTTTGTTTCCAAACGGCAGTTATGATTGCATCTCTGTTCACGTAAATTATCAAGGTCGTATGCCTTTGCTTCCCCCACTTATATCAATTAAAGCAATGTGGAACGTGTGGAACGCTTAACTTGACGGTCAAAAGTTCGTGCATCCCCCAGGAGAGCATGTTTCCAAGATCAGTACAGTTTTGGACAGTCCTGAGGGTGCGCATTATTCAGCGAGAGCACTGTAAGGAAATGTTAAACTGGTCGTAAGTGAACAGACCATGGTGGTATTTGATATAAGGCACAAAGATAACGCTGATTTCTGCGAACAGGGCAAGGAAGATGCTCGGTCCACGGTGTGGAAGGTTCAACTTGGTAAATATTGTGCCTTGTTGGTTAGTGTTCAACTGTCACATTGGAATAACATCAGTGTTCGATATTGATGCTGCGATGCCGTAAACCCGATTTATTTGCAAGTCTTATTGTGAAGAAAAGAATAAAAGTGAACGGGAAAGGAACTTAGTGCAGGCTTGCCACAAGCATCCCCAGGTACCTACAACTTCAGACACTCATTCAGACAATCTGGATAGAAACTGACAGTACGAACGCCACTGATATCGATTAGCAGCCATATCTTGCCATATCTTAGCTATGGTGGTGACAATTCGTCGGAGGGACTGATACGTTGCCCACCAGCCACACATTGAGAAACCTAGAAAGTAAATCACACAAGGTTACACAAGCAGCAACGGAGAAAGACACTGCAAGGATTCAGGCGATCGAAAAATCGTCGGTGAGCAGCGAGTTGAGCCAGCGAATAAGTCTTAATTACATGTGACCTGCTAACGGAATGCTGATGACATTGAAGTCAGATATTCCCACTCAATTCCGAATAGTAAATCGTATCTGGGTCTAGAATATAGAAATAGGAATGTAGTGGGAATAAACTCTAATTAACAGAACAGTACAGTAATTCCATTAACACAGATCTTCCAAAAGGGAGTGTACGCCCACCCCAGAGAGTTCACATCAACGTTATCCACCAGTCAATGTGCGACATCCCCCAAGAGAGAAAAAGCTCCTTCTTTTTTAGGGAATTGCTGCATAAAAATAACCAGACCAGATCCCTATGAATCCATCTAACACTTACTGCCGAAACATGAAACGAATGAGCTCAAAGTGAAAACCAACTCCGTCCGCTCGCTTCGTCGAAGGGACTTCACTCGTAAACGGTTGGTTGTAGTCTGAAGCAGAGAGGAAAGCAACACACATGTGTGCAGGGAATGGATGAGCATCAGTAGAGACAGACGGTGCGGCTGTTGAGTGGCCGAGTTCGGTCCACGGAATGCTTGGTGTTCGCTGAACTGGACTGTGAGTGATGGTGATGGATGTTCGTCGAACCGAGGCAAGACCGAGAGGCGATGAGGGCAAAGATGAAACGTAACTATTGATCCAGAGCGACTGTTTGAGGATCTCCAGAAGTTCTGGAAGTGGATTAATGGGACTGTATCAGCCTCACGTTTAATGATTTGGGTTTTCATAAGTGATTAGGCTAAACGTTACTGGAGTGACTAGATGGCCAGGATCAGCAAAAGAGTCTCACATATCTCAGTTACATTGTGAATGTGACGCCTCAAGGGAAATTCTGGATCCACGAAATCCGCAAGGTTAATGTGTCACCCCCAAACTTTTCCAATAAGATTCGATGTTTTAAACGTGCCCAGGGTAAGCAAGACAGTGAGAACTAAATAAGCTCTCGGAGTTCAGTACAGATGACCGACTTTAAATCATGCAACAACAAACGGGTGTTGATCTACTACGGTCACTAATTCACCCTAAATTGGCTAAGCCTTTGGCAACTCAATCAATTCAATTTATCAGCTATAAACCATGTATCATGGACACAATGGTTCCAGCTGCTAGTTTCGATCACCGGAGAGTGGGAGAGTGTGGGACATCCAACCAAGCTTTGGAGACGATCGTATGTTCAGTTGTTCGGGAACTGGGTAGCTACGCAATGAAGTAGATAACTCTGATGCACGAGCGCCAGTGACTGCGCGATTGGACCATTTCTGACAGTGTCATTAACCATTGGTCAGTTGAGTCCAGGGAGGCGGCAGTTATCGACCCGACTAGGTTTACTGGTTAGTGTCCACTTCTCGGTCGCTCCAACTCAGCACAGGGGTGGGCGAAAAGAGCTCTGCGAGGCAGGCGGTCCGCTAGCATGCGGAGTACATGTCCTAACCAGCGTAACCTATGAAGTGTGAGTAACTCACCTATCGCAGGATAGTTCCTTCTTCCTAGGACCATCTGGCGTACCTCAACATTGTTGATCCGATGTTCCCACCAGAACCGACCAATGCTTCGGAGACACCCACGGTCAAACACTGACAACTTTCGTATGCCCCCTACGCGTAGAGGCCACGATTCTGATCCATAAAGCAGTATGGTTCGCAATACCACAGTGTAAACTCTACCCTTGACAGACAAACTGGCGTTACGTCATCGCCATAGGTGTCGGAGGTTAGCAAAAGCTATCCCGGCCTTTCCGATTCGAGAAGAAATCTCGTATCCAGTCAGTCAACCGGAACATATACAACTGCCCAGGTAAACAAATTTATCTATCACGTCGATTGGCCTGAGGTTAGGGTTTGATCCAACCCAGTCTTGTAGCAGCACTTTAAACTTTGCAGGTGTGAAGCACACGCTAAACCATGCGGCGGAATTATTTAGGTTATTTAAAATAGTTTGCATTTTTATGGAGCTGGACCAGGGAGAGCAACTTAATGAAGTATACAATCAATCTAGCGTCGGGAAATAAATCGCTGGAGCAAACCTGGAATGCTCATCACAGTACAGTTCGAACGGGGGCAATCCAAACATCTGAACTCACATACTCAACTACTGTTGACGAATACAATAACCCTAATCAGGTCTAAACAGTTCAGCTGCATTCCAGACTTACACTTAACTCATGAAGTTTAACAATGGAAGGGGACGTCTGGATTTGACTAAAGAAGAAGGGCCATTTGGAATGTAAAAACAGCATTACTTGTATGGGTTTTCGGTACCTAATTTTTTTTCAAAGCTCGTCTACCGGACTTTCGTATACCCTAAATGCTCCAAGTGGAATAAATACCCAAAACCTGTTAGAATCCTGATCATCATTGTCAATCCTAAAATCCCCACGTGACCTTCATTTGAAAAGCCGTCACTCACGGAAACGATCGGCGCTGGATCACGTGACATGAACTGCATTATTGATTGACAGTGGCGATATGTCCTGTTTAAATGAAAGTCAATCGCATTGCTGACCAACCAGTAGCAGCTGGGTGACAGAGAATCCAAATCCTTACAGGCAAGGTTGGGGCCTGGAATCTCTCAGGAAATTCGTGGAAAGCGCGGTTCTTATGGGTTCCAACAAGGATGAATCATCATATGTAACCGTGACGACAATGATAAATCACTGCCGTACAACCAAAAAGCTCTCAAATGAGGGGAAGGGTGGACAGGTGAGGCATCTGGTGCTAACCCAGCACAACCATTCCATGCAGTCCACAGCTTCTATGGCTCACTCGGATAATCCAGGTGGAAACTGAAACTACGAATGCCATTGACAGTGAGCAGTAAATTCAACTGTGCTGGTAGTTGCCGCAGATGGTCATGCGGATGGCAAACATACACAAACGGCGCTCCTGTATACTGGCTACCATATTTAACCCGTAGCTATTCCACTCCCCGATACAGCAGACATCTGTCAACAAGGTCAGAAAACGACCGAAGCGGTCGTAACCGAAAACCCTAGTAGACGACGTACAGCCAGCAAACTGAACGGAGATAACTGGTTCCTACCTCAACATTTGCAGGCTGCGGTAATATCTATTAGGCATCGGACCGAGAGGAAAATGAATTCTGATAACATCTGCGATCAAACCAATGAACTAACCTTCCATCAACCCGGCTCGAAAACCGAAGAACTTCACACATACGGAGTTGACCAACCAATCGGGGGGCGACACGTCGAATTGACCAGACGGGGCCGGTTCCGTTAGAGTGCGACGTAGCAGAACCACATTTAAATGCGCTTGAGCTCCCAAGTGTCCGAGCAACATACCTATTTGATGAGCTGATTTGCTAGGCTTGTACGAATCCCCGTCTCCCTCATAGGATTCGTCTGTATCAGGTGTATCTGAGGTCGAAAGTAGTTTTCCACAGAGTGGGCCACTTTTAACTCGTATATGAAGACTGGTTGCGCGGGAAAAAATAGAGGACATGGAAAGGGTATCTGACAGGTTGTGAAGTTAACAGGTCACAGTCAAAATATCACTCACAATAGTGTTTACTGTTTATGCACGCAGCTATCCATGAGCAAAGCGGTGAACAGCTGCCTCATAAGCCACAGTAGAAAGTTCGAGAAAGCCCAGTTTTAGGGTGCAAGATACTCCCTGCATGTATTTTGTTCACTTTCGTTCAAGAACGTCTGTCCAAAGTCGATAATCGACCAAATTTGGTCGTAGAATGGTAGTCTTGGAAAGAAACTTAGTGGAGATAATATTCCCTGAGTACTCAACATAACCACATGGATACTTAGTGTATTGGAATCAATTCGCTCGTGGTGTTGGACAGTTGTGAGCGAATTGTAGGAAAAAGACAAACAGGGTGTGTTCAGTCATGGAAAAGCAGACCGCTAAGTGTTTTGCTTTGACTGGATTTGATAAGGTGGATGTGGCAGGACCAGTGATAGGATACCTTGACTGACGGTTTTCACTGATGACGGAAACACAACACGGTCAGGGACCATGGTTGGGTACCCCAAAGAAATGGTGCTCATCGGATCCTCCACGAAGATTGTGAAAAGCTAGGAACAGCCGTTTGACTACGCGTAAGTAGTCGAATTGCCTGACAATATTCAAAGTATCGAGCGAAGGTGTGATCCGCTTCAAACCAATGCGACAGACTGTCAGTATCCGAGCTCACACTCGCTGGGATCACCATTAGTATGTCGGCTCAATTGTTCGGTCTGACTCTTCTGGTCCAACGGTTCATGTAGAACAACAAAAGTGGTTGCGTTGGTATGAGGAAGACCTGGAAACAGGCTTGGTTGTTCAAGCAGTAGTATTTATGAGGTCGATCTAACTTCATGAACAGATTGGGTCGATTATTGCAAATTAGTTAGTTTGATGGATCATTGTGACATCCAACTGTGTTGAACTGTAGGATTCCACCTAGCACTTGTACTGATATTATGACCACCCTCAGTTGAATACATGCAAATTTGCCAGCCAGAGTCCAACCATCTGAGTTGGGTTTTTTGTCAAAATTAGTGAGGAACCATAATCAACTAGAGACACAAGTTTCCCATGGTGGGCCATTCATGGAGATTCTACAAGGACGACTTGGTGCGTCAATCACCGTGGGACTAATTCAAACGAGTCAACCCAGAAAGCTAACTTTAGAGAATCACACTACGCACACTTCTGAAACAAGCCATTGTGGCAGAAAGATGGAGGATTCATGCCCTCATAAAGACCACTTCATACCATCTTTGGAGTGTTCTTTCATGAAGCCATTAGTACCGCATGACCTAGAGGAGGCAGTATCCACTTGTGTTGAACTTGGGACAGACGTTCAAAACGACCTCAAAAATCGCCACAGATAAACGCTAGCAGTTAGCCTCATAGTGATATTGTTGTCCCCTCTGGAGAAGCCATCTCCCAAAATAAATCATTTTGGTTACACCTTTACAAAATAGACTACCACGAAGGAAACCTTTTTGATCAGCGGCTTATCGAGATGACCGCTCCAGAGGAAAGAAATGGCAATTTTTAGGATCAACCACATCCTACTTTATAATTACCACATTCAAACCCCGTTCTCAATTAGCAGGCCTCCATGGAAATTGCAAAAAAACCTAGAGAAAGTACTTGGTTGATCAATTCTCCTGAAAACATTCAACGCAAAGACCAAACGAGGAAATCGCTTCCATTTACATTCACCATAAGCAACCAAAGCGACCAAAGAGACATGCTAGCTCCCCCTGATGGGTCACATCTGCAATCTGATGAGGATTGCTTTTCAAGACGAACCACCTGCTGTGTCGTGATCCTGAGAAGCTTGACAACTTTTGAGAACCACTTTCCTCGGAAGATCCCAACCGAGTTTGGTGAATGCCTCTCCGAGATAAGTTCAAAAAACTTCAAAAGGTTATCACTCTAGGGATGCCCATAATGATGGGCCTCCCTAAAGTGATACCTCTCTATATGACCACCAAATTGAAAATTTCCACAAACTCCCATAAGCAAAACGACCTCGAAACGTACAAACCCGATTCCAGTTGGAACGTGACGAGTAGATAGCTCAGCCCAAACGTCGCCGCGATACAACTGTTTGTGGCCCAACTGAAATAATCCACATTAAGCCGTTCAGAGCCGCCATCAACTGACGTCCACTTTTCAGATCTACTTGACGGTCTACGAACGTCTTGATGACGGTGATTACGGGCTCGGCCAATTGCAGAATGTGAAGCGTGGTCGCCGAAATGGCACAGTAAGCTTCTGTCGGCCAGCTGTGTAGAAGGCCATAGACCAACCCGCACATTGCTCACCGTGATGGAGAAAAACTAGAGTGGGATGGAGGGAGGAGATGAAAAGATACGTCCTTAGAGTAAATTTACTGAATATTGGTTTCCCTGCCAATGGTTATGATAGCAATGATGACGCTAGCCATGGATACGAATGTAAAGTGTCGGGCAAGTCAGCTCGCTCAAATACACGCATTAATGTGAGGTTCTTGGTCATCATTGCAACATCACAATGCAACTGCAAACCTGAAATCTTTCGCCAAGACTATATTTACAATTGACTGATTAGGCCCAAGCCTCCAATGCGAGGCAGCTTCCCTCTATATTTATTCTAACGTACGAACAGAACTCCGACAGTTGGGGCTGAGGTGGCTTCGGTAGATCTTAACGATCAACAAAATGAACAAATCATGTACAGTAAACACGGGTCACTAGAAAGAAAATGTAACCCTGAACACAAGTGAGCTAGTTGGACACAACCGAAAAGTGGTCAATTTTGTGTGTATACCTGAATTTCTGACGCAGAATGTTAGACGGGACAGAGATGTCTGGGTTGTTATGGGCTAGCTATCCAAAACTAGCTGATCCAAAGCATTGTAGACATTAGATAAAAAACAACCTACCGAAGATCTCAAGTTTCCCACTACAGACATTCATTTAATAAAACGCATTCAGTAAAACATCCAGTAAAACGCATTTACAAAATAATACCAGGCAGATTAACAATTTCGGTCAGTGGTCGTTTTCGCCTGGAGTTAATTGGAATAGCGGGAATCAGAATAGTGTGCAGCACACCTCACTTCAGTTTATGATCTAAAATACAAGTGTAGCGAACCAAGTTCTAGGAGAATGACTGAAAGTTCAGCAGTATTAATGGTAAGTATAGCATGATCAAAGGAAAGCCATCACTCCCCTACTTACTTGAATAGTTTTGAAGGGTATCTTCGAGAAGAAATTTCGTTGATTTTCTGTCCTCAGATGCCGAACACGAGAGGCCTCTCGCTTTCTGCGGACAGCCTTTAACAACCCATACAGGCCTTCATGAGTTGTGTGGAAAGCAACGCAGTCAATAATCACAGATAAAACGGAGCTGAGATATAAACATTTTTAATAGATGCGACATACGGGGCTGCCGGATTCCAGAGGTTTGTAGTAACACGTACTGTATCTACTAACTACCCACGCCGTGAGCCAATAAAACCACACTTACGATCAGTTCCCCATTGAAAAAGCCAATTGCGATACCTTTGGCAAACAAGAAGCCGAAACGTTGTACGGAGAGATCACAAGGCAGGTATCTAGAAATGCATTTTGCGAGAACTGACTCAAGGATTCTGTTGAGTGAGATGGGTAAGGTGGGAATGATCGTGCACTCACTTTGGAACAATGTATACAATGACTAACAATACGAAAAGGATCACAATAGCCCAGTGAAATGGAAAGCGCTCGGCAATAATTGATACGGGCAGTTGCGTGGAGGACAACATTCTGACGAAGTTCAGTTGGAAAAATTGGTTCGAGTGCACGTAAGCCGATAGGGGTAGTATGTAAACCAGTCAACTGATATCATTAGAAGAAACTAGGAGAAAGAAAGGAAGCAACGTAAAACGCTCCAGTATGTCTAGGAGTGGGTAACTTGGAAAACCGTCATTCACACTCAGCTGAAATATACCTAAAAGGCCCGCCAGTATGCAGTCGCCAATGGGTAGGCCCTGTTTACTGTCTCATGGTAGGGTAAATGCACCAAACATAGTGAAAGCGTGTCTCGCAGAGCACTGTTTACCTAGCTCTGTGCTGAGTGAAAGAGGTGGACAGTGGAGGAGTAGACAGTATACGAAGCATGGAAACACTAACCAGTAAACTCAGTCGAGTTGACGACTACCACCTCCCTGGATGAGGACTCCAGGACTCAACTGATTAAGGGTGAATGAAACTGGTAGGCAAGGCTCAATCACGCAGTCGGTGGCGCTCTTGCATCAAAGCTATCGCCTTCAATGAGTAGCGCCAAGTGCCCCATTCCCCGAGAATGATACACAGTGCAAACTAACTGATTATGCCATCGCCTCCAATGCTTGGCCATATCCTCCACGATCTCCCATTTTTCGATGGCCGGAACTCTAACACGTGGGACCAAAAGCACCCTTGGTACTTTATAGATGAACTGAATGTTGTATATTTGTTCTGTTTTTCAAACGTCTCAGTGTCAAAGTTTTGGATAAATAAAGCCTAGCTTCCGGGTCCTCAGTCTTTTCCGCTCTTATTCTGACTATCGCTGCACTCCATCCCTTGTCGAACACAACAATTTATTCATCCAAAAACATTTTCTTCGAACAATGGATCGATTCCTACGTCCTGAACGATTCGACACCGATCCCAATACTCAAGACGCGGCAGATACCTGGGAGCATTGGTTTTGCACTTTCATGAACTTCCTAGAGTCAATTGGTTCTCATTCACCTGATAAACTGTTTATCGATTCATCAAAGACTGCAAAGACTATGAATCAGCTATCACAACCCTGCGAGAAATTTATGTCCAGCCGAAAAATGAAATTTTTGCCCGGCTTCTTTTGAACACTTGTAAGCAGGACGGAGCTCATAACCTTGATCAGTTTGTATAAAAGCTTCGCAGTTTGCTGCCGGATTGCCGCTTTACGGCTGTCAGTGCAGAAAAACATAGCGATGAAGCGCTACGAGACGCATTTATCAGTGGACTTTATTCGAATACTATACGCCAGAGACTGCTGGAACATAAGTCGCTGGATTTTAAAACTGCCTACGACCATGCGAAATCCCTCGAACTAGCGCAAAAACAGTCGCTGTCGTTTTTGCCGAACAATGAACTCCCCTGTGCTACCGTATCAAACGACCCGCCAAAGTCCCCACGTTCTCAAGCATCATTGCATGAACAGACGACTACTGCTAGTATGGGGTCTTCATGTTTCTTCTGCGGCTATGCTCGTCACCCGCGTTATAAATGCCCCGCTAAAGATGCGACCTGCAAAAACTGTGGAAAGAAAGGGCATTTTCAAAAGGTATGCAGATCCACTACTGGTCCGAGGAACACCTCATCTGTTTCAAGTGCACTATCTTGCGTCACTGCAGCGGCTCCCGAGTGTCTCAAAGAAGCAGTCACCGATGTGAAAGCCAATGGCGTCCCACTTCGAGCTCTTGTTGATACTGGTAGCTCAGAAAGTTTCATTTCCGAAAATGTAGTCCGTCGTAACAAGTGGTCTGTACTACCATCGTCATCTGAGATCACTTTGGCATCCATCCAGCACAAAAGCTTTACTCTTGGACATTGTTTTTTAACGTTGCAACACAAACAAAACAAGTACCCCTCTTTCAAGTTTTCAGTATTACGTGACCTCTGTGCGGATATTCTGCTAGGACATGATTTTCTTAAGCTTCACAAATCCCTGGAAATCTCATTCAACGGTGATAAACCTTCTTTCTCGCTCTGTGGTCTAATTGCTGCCAAAATCGAACCTCTCACTTTGTTTGAGCATCTTGATCCAAGGTGTAAGCCCATCGCCATAAAGTCCAGACGACATTCTGCAGACGACCAGGCCTTCATTGCTTCTGAAGTAAAGCGTTTACTTGACCAACAAATCATTGAACCCTCAAAGTCCCCATGGAGAGCGCAAGTGCTCGTCACGACAAATGAACGACAGAAGAAACGAATGGTGGTTGACTATAGTCAAACTATAAATCGATTTACGCAACTGGACGCTTATCCGCTCCCCAGACTTGAAGATATGAGTAGTAAAATAGCTCAATATCGTATTTTCAGCACGCTTGATCTTGAAAGTGCGTATTATCAAATACCCATTAAGGAAAGTGACAGAATCTACACGGCTTTTGAGGCTTGCAACAATCTTTATCAGTTCCGTCGAATACCTTTCGGAGTAACGAATGGAGTAGCGTGTTTTCAAAGGGTAATGGATGACATAATACGCGCTGAAAAACTTAGCGGGACATATGCGTATGTGGATAATGTCACCATTTGTGGAAAGAATCAAGAAGAACACGATCGAAACCTCCAGCGTTTTCTCGCTGTAGCACAAAAGTACGGCCTTCAGTTAAATCACGATAAAAGCACAATTTCCACCACTAAACTCAGACTCCTTGGCTATGAAATTACTGAAGGTATCATCAAACCAGACCCTGAACGCTTCAAGGTCTTGCCAGAACTGCCCATTCCGAAGGACATGAAATCCCAACAACGAGTAGTTGGCTTGTTTGCGTACTACTCTCGTTGGATAAGCCGTTTCTCTGATAAAATCTACCCAATCAATCACAACACAACCTTTCCTGTCCCTGAATCTGTTATGAAAGCATTTGAAAGTCTCAAAAAAGAGTTAGTGGATGCAGCCGTGGACACCATCTATCCCAGGATACCTTTGTTACTCGAAACTGATGCATCTGATGTTGCGATTTCCGCTACACTCAATCAAGATGACAGACCGGTCGCATTCTTCTCACGTACACTGTCTGTCAGCGAAAAACATCATTCTGCTATTGAGAAAGAAGCGTGCGCAATTGCCGAAGCAGTGCGCAATTGGAGGCATTACCTACTCGGGACCCATTTCAAGATTGTAACTGATCAGCGGTCCGTTGCGTTCATGTATTCAATCCAACAAAAAGGAAAAATAAAAAATGACAAAATCCAACGATGGCGGATGGAGTTATCGCCTTTTTCTTTTGACGTAACCTACAGACCAGGCATAGAAAACAAAGCTGCTGACACCCTCTCTCGGAGTGTCTGTGCGAACACTTCATCTCAGCTGGATCTAAAACACCTACACGCAACTCTGTGCCATCGTGGAGTAACAAGCATGATGCATTTCGTTCGTGCCAGGAACCTCCCATTCTCCCTAGAGGACATCCGACTTGTCATTAAGCAGTGTCATGTGTGTGCGGAATAAAAACCACGTTTCTTCAAGCCATCTGGTGGTACACTCACTAAAGCCACACAAGCGTCTTAACGTTTAAGCACTGACTTCAGGGGACCACTGCCTTCGACGACTCGAAACAAATATCTACTGACGGTCGTAGACGAGTATTCCCGCTTTCCGTTCGCATATGCTTGTCCAGATATAAGTTCATCTACGGTGATATCATGCCTTGTGCCGCTCTTCGCTACATGTGGCCTGCCCAGTTTCGTGCATTCGGATCGCGGTTCATCATTCGTTTCGGATGAGATCAAGCGATTTCTTCATGAAAATGGCATTGCCACCAGTCGGACCACCCCATACAACCAAAGGGGGGACGGTCAGGTGGAGCGACTGAATGGAACTTTGTGGAAAGCTTCTACGCTTTCATTACGATCAAAAGGTCTTCAAAGCAGTCATTGGGAAACCGTTTTACAAGATGCCCTCCATTCGACTCGTTCTTTGTTATGCACCGCCACCAACGCCACTCCACACGAGCGAATGTTTCATCACAATCGAAAATCCGCAGTCGGCACATCGTTGCCGCTGTGGTTGCTTTCGCCAGGACCAGTTCTGATGCGGCGAAATACACGATCTTCGAAGTACGACCCCGTAGTCGAAGACGTTGAGCTCCTGGAGTGTAACCCCGAGTACACATATGTCAGACACCCTAACGGTATGGAAGAAACGGTCTCTCTACGTCACCTGGCGCCTTCCGCAGATTTTGGATGTGCTCCAGCATCCGAACAGCAGCAACCACAGCCCAGTACTGATTCATTTATTAAGCCGGAACTATCTGACTCTGCTTCGGAAGCTGAAATGTCGAATTCTTCTGAACACCCGTTGGTTCAACAGCAGACACGACCGTAAGTCTTGCGAAACAGAGAGGCCTGACAGTATTCAATTATGAAGCGGATTCCTGTGAACATTCATCTCTGCGGGGGATGAACGTTGTGTATTTGTTCTGTTTTTCAAACGTCTCATCGTTCAGTGTTAAATCACTTTTTTCGTTTCAGCTCTCAGTGTCAAAGTTTTGGATGAATAAAGCCTAGCTTCCGGGCCCTCAGTCTTTTCCACTCTTATTCTGACTATCGTTGCACTCCATCCCTTGTCGAACACAACACTGAACTGAATTTATAAGCCATTATTAGGCCGTATTGCAGACTATCTCGATGTTTCGTTCAAGCAGTGCATAGCACCGACCAGAACAGCGTTGTTAATCTTCCATGTAGATGATGGCTCACTCAGATGAAGTGCTGAAACGGAGTGTCACAGTGCACTCAAGCAAGACAAATTACATCATATTCAGGTGTCTCCTGAGTAACAGTAACAACTGTAGTTTCCTGTGGATGTCCGGAGGCATGAACATCAAAGGAAGTTAGTTTGAACATTTGAAGAGGTTTTAGAATCGCAAATGGCTGCACATACCTTCAGTGGTTGGTTCAAAGAAGTAGCAGACGCAGTTGGTATCAAACCCCCTCAATATCGTTCAGGCTCATGTAGAGTTGAATACAAGCCAGAATTTTTTGTGTCTGGTTGTGAGCCGTATTCCTCCAAAACGCATCTATATAATGCAGTTGATTGAATACTTTCCGGTTATCCACATCTAAGAGGGAACTCATGGGGCTACCGAAGGCTTTGGCTGAGGAACCCGGTTTACAAGGCTCCGGGGCGAAATGAGGACCCACGAATCCACGTTGTGGTACTTTGGATCAGTGTCTGCGCTTGCAGCTCACGTGCCTTTCGCATGAGGCGAGACATCCCGATAAGTCACCATTCTTTTGTTTGTTGCCGGTGAATATGAGAGGCTAGCAGAGCTATCCAGTAAATCTTCGCACACCGCCCATGAATGTCTTGGAATCCGTTTTTTTGGACAGCTTCTCACCCACCCACAGACAGACAGAGAGCTGGATACCCGTTATCGCCCTACTATTTGGTGCGAATCGTCACGATGAGACTGTACCCAAACACATTATGACGGTTTGCGAAAATCCATAACCCACTATGAGCTATGACACACATTCTCTCACACCAAGTGGGTCAATGGGTAGAGGTTCGACTAACACAGTCTCCTGGCCCTCCAAGTTGGGGGCCGGAACATGTATGGTGACCTGCTCCTTAAAAATGTAGGCTCCTGTGACGGTCTTACGCCAACCACCGCTGCCTGGTGGTTAGTACGGGCTCGTCCGCAGTCGCTTCACCCTTCGTTTTCCAGGGCCGCGTAAGGTGCGGAAAAATCACTTGGCAACTGAGAGACTGGCAGATGCAGACGAAGTTGCCAGAGTCGTCTTCTGAAGTCTCTTCCAACTGCTCTACCAACAGATGTGAATTCATTCATTTATGACTGCATATGTTCTCTCAAGCGCCACCGAGCTTCTGGTTCGGATGACCTCCCATCCGCATTGTTCAAAGATGGGGGTGAAATCCTCAGTCAGCGCATGTCTGATCTGTTTGCATACATTTGGGAAAAGGAGACTGTCAGGCAACTGAGAAGAGTTGGTGATAGGGCCCACTTTCAAAAGGGGCTCGTAGTGTGTGTAGTGATCACAGGGGGACCAGCTTGACCCCGGTCGTAACGAAACTACTGGCGTCACTTGTGTGGCTCGTGAAACACTGACTCGAGAGCAGTAAGCGGGATTCCGGCCAGGTAGGGGTTACGCTGACCAAATCTTCACACTCCGTCAGGTACTAGAACAACACCATACTCGTAAACGACCCACAATTTTAGTGTTCCTGGACTTCCAAGGCGCATTCGATTCGGTTGACCGGTCTGTTCTCCCTAACACGCTCGCCCAGCAAGGAACGCCCGAAAGTTTGTGAACATAACAAGTTGTTTTTTCTCAGCCTTCCGAGCGTGTGAATGTACGGAGTGCTCTTCAAAAGCTTCCGAACACAAAGTGGTGTTCGCCATGGGTGCCCACCCTCTCCATTTCCATTTAATTTCGTAATCGATGAGATGACGAGACGAACGTTGGTGGTCAAATAGCTGTTAGCGAAGACCATGTGTATCTGGAATATGTAGACTGTGTGAATGAGTGCTTCGAGGTGTAGGCAGCCAGGAATGATTGTGGTAAGCCAGTACTCAGTCCATTCCCCGTCCATGTTTATTCTTTTCTTCAAAATAAGGCTTTCAAATAAATCGTAGTTGTACGACAGTCAAGCACCAGTGTTGGACACTGATGCTATGCTATCAATCATGATGATGATGGTGGTTATGCTTTTGAGGCACAGGCTTTGGCAAAGCACCCTAATCGTGCTCTTGTCTTGGTTTTGGTGCCATGGCAGTATCGTGTCTGAGACTTAGCGTGTCTGAGACTCCATTAGGAGGTCGACATGGATTGGACTGGGTACGCACGAACAATGGGGAACGATTGCTCCAGCTGTGTGCTGATCGTAGGCTGTTTTTATGCAGTACCAACTTCCGAAATAGCCGAAGTCGCCTGGCCATATGGTGTCCTCCAACGGCATGCCGGCCACAAACTCAAAGCGATCACATTGCCATCAGTTACTGATGGCGTGGATCAATAACTGACTGTCGGTCGTTTTAGAACACATTTGTGGATTCTGACCACG
>SJOL01007788.1:1142785-1168111 GCA_004794785.1 Opisthorchis felineus | reverse complement strand
GAAAGGTGGTCTAGGATGGCTCGCTTCAGGATGCGCTCCATCACCTTGCATGGCACGCTAATGAGGCTTATAGGCCTGTAGCTGCCAGGCGATAGTCGGCCACCATTTTTGTAGACTGGCGTGACAATCGCTTCCTTCCAAGAAGAAGGGGATTGGCCTTCGTCAAGCGACTGACGAAACACCAGATAGAAATGATTTGCCTGTGTGAGCGACGTCTCCTTCACGATCCTATGATTGACCTCCTCTTGCGCCAACGCGCAGATCGGGTTTGTCTGGTTTATGTTTAGCTGAATGTCCCCGTCAGTAGGACCACTTTGGTTGGAGGCAGTTCGTAGTAAAAGGACCTTGTGGAAACCTCCGTGATAACTCCATAAATGCAGTTGTAAGATTTTTTCTTTTTCCCTTAAGATGTTGTCTACAGCCACTTTGCATCTTACTATCATAGCAGGCGAGACAGGTAGCCAAATCGAAATGAGTGTTTCACTGTCATCTGCAGTCCACAACTCGGGACCATCGGTCTTTTTTTAATCTGGATAGAAGGCTCGATTGAATGGACAGACAAAGACTTCCGTGTTTCATTGGTTAATTCATAAAATGACCAGACCTGTGTAGTTTCCATCCTAGACAGGCCAGGGTGAAGATGACTCCTCACGGCAAACGGCCCTCTGACATACAAAGTTCCTGGCCAAACCAGCGCAGCCTATGACCTTTGACCGGCTGACCTGTCAGAGTGGCCAACCTTTCTGAAGGCCATCCGACGTACTTTAGCCAGACCCACAATTTTTCGGAGCCACCTACGGCCAAAGTCAACGAGCTTCAGGAAATTTGCACACAGCAGCCACAAAGAAAATCGGATTAAATTACAGTAATGTGCCGTCTACCTTCGACAGTCAGACAGATGTCACGTAATTGCCACGAATTTCAGAGGTCAGCAAAAGCTGTCCTGATCTCCTAATTCGGGGAGTACTTTCATCTTTCGCTAATCCGTCGAGAGTTATTCACGTGACCGGACACAGGAATTTATCTACAACGCCAACCGGTTCATTCACAAGTACAGTGTTCGGATTTGATTCCACTCAATTCTGTAATACAGCTTTGTAATTTACAGGTGCACAGCGCATCTTCGATCGCGCAGTGGAATTGTGCAGGTAAGTTGAAACAGTTTGCATTTCTATGGGGCCCCATCCATCCATCAGTGTATGTGCAAGCCCTCTGGAAGTACTTCGATATCCGAGGTGCCAAATCTAGTTACGGGGAAAGTCAGGCACACATCGATTACGGAGAAGAAGAGTAAAAGCGACTGACGCATCGTTCCTTATGTCGCTGGATATGGCAAATTCAGAAAAGACACATACGCAACCAAGAAAGAGGACGTAGAAAGCGTTTGCAGCAGAAAAGGATTTTGCAGATTTTGCAGCCCTCATAGCAAGAACGGCGCCGTTCCACACCCTGGCCAGTTTGGAACCCTGCTGCGTTATCACGAATCTGACCCCTTTCTTTGATGGATCAGCCTACTTGGAATTATAACACAGACCCATATTCCTGTGAGCAAAACCCCTGGCTACCGTCATCATCAGCATTATCAACATCAGATGTGAGAACCATGTACTTGCAGTACAGTGGTTATAGCTGCCGTAGTTTCGTCTGCCGATGATTCGGGGAGGTGCGGTAGATAGCTACGTATTGGAGGTGGTGGCCGACGTAAATACTGCGTACATACAGTGGTGCCAGTGGACTTTTCGTTGAGGAGATTTGGAGGGGGTATGTGTTGAATGCAACAGCTTATATGCGTGAGTGCTACTGGGGGTGAGACTGAGTCACGTCTGACACTGCTAACACTGTCTCTAAAAACTGGTATGTCCCGTCTCGGGGTTCCCATTCAAGGAAACGGTAATGACCGGCGTAGCTGAGTTTGCCGTTGAGTATTCTCATCATTTGTTGCCATGGCAACAGTGACGGTCGGTAACAAATATGAGAGTGTAATGGGCAGCCAAACCAACAGATGAAGGGCGTGGGAAGTTAGTGACTACCTGTCCCGTTACATTCCTGACCAGTAGTCAGAACTCGGTGGCAGAGCGAGCCATGGCGGAGTTTATCCGAAGCGACCGCGATCATTGCTCTTCGTGAATCGGCTTCCTGGGGCATGCCTTCTGTGGGGCGTGCGTCAAGGGCCGTAACATCAGCGCTTGGAGGTGCCCAAGGACACGACTTGGCCACGCAAACAGTGGCGGTGCCTTGTCCGCTGTCCTGTTCTTAAAGAACGCTTCGATGTTCTTTTGATTTGCTGTTGATCAGTGCCTTCTACAACGTTTTCTGTTCCTCTGTCCTACACTTCATGCTGTCATAAGCTGCGTTGTCTCAACCCACCAAGCATCTGTACACAGTTTGCGGTTGTAAAACTGAACTGCGTGGATTATCAGTGAGATATCTAGAATACTCTGTGCTCGGTCTATTGGGAGTCTCCGTACTTGTAAGTACATTTCAACCAAGGTTTAGATCCGGAACTATCTCCACGAACTTCGTGGTAAACGGTGCGCTTGAAGAGTTTGCGCAGAAAAATCCTCAATCAATGCCGGGGCACAAAGTATCTGCAAGCGCGATACCTAGACTTGTCCACGGAAAGATTGACAGGAGCAGTATGACCCCGGAAGATAACTTTGACCGTACTGACTGCACCCGGAAGTTGAGGACACTATGGTCTCTCCCCCGAAGGAAACGTCAGACTGACATTCTTCCGGGACATATATTTATGTGCTGCTTACAATATATTGTCACTGCACCACCTGTTGCACGTCTAACGCCAACACTGATGGAGAGGCAATATTCATAGTAAATCATCTTCCCGAATGGTCGTGATTCATCGCGCCTGGTTGAAATTGCTCCAACAGTAGTCAAACTCATCAGGTTTACCTCTGAGCTCCTTCCCATTGCACAGTTTTACTTGTATACACCTCAGTCTTAATCGAATATGATTAATAGTGGGTTGCCAATCAGCGCTGCCCCCTGAGAACAACCAGGAAGTCGGTTATTCAGCGGGTTGGTTCTCCTGCGGCTTTCCTGCTCCCAAACTCCATATTTTGCTGCAATCCTCCGACAAGTGTCTGCAGAAAGCCGCATGTTATTTAGACGTCAATGATTACAGATAATGGTTTCTTCATGATCCAGCAACACCTACAGAAGAGAGAAATAAGGATTTTATTAGTTTTTCACATCCAACATCTTGAAAAAACGAGTGCGCAAAAATCACTCAGATGGTTGTTACTTTTCCTCCGGAAGGGGTCTGAATCAACTCACATGCATGGATAACAGACAGCTTAGAGGAGAAATTTCCCATCTTCAGGCAATAATCTGGGACTTGTGGCCAATATCTTTATGCCACGTATCGCGTCCTCGGACCTTCCGCTAGGGATATGAAATTTACCACCTTGACTGCACCGCGTTTCAGATCAATCAACTACACTATAGGGGTTTGCGTTCACAGTTCAGCTGTAGTACCTTTTCGGTGCCTAACTGCTATGCCACCCGAAGGAAGCACGAGGGCTGGGATATTGTCAGGCTTCCCAAGTTTTGGCAGGGAAAGTCGAGAGACAGAGGTCGGGTTCGAACCACGAACCTTTCTGTCAGTAAATTCGCACTCTAATCACTGAGCCATCTGTGTTCTTGGTTATGTTCAACCAATATATCAACAGATTTCCTCAATCCTTCCACTTTTTGTCTGCACCTGACCCGACTAGAATTAATCAAGGCTTCGTGTAAAAGCCACTCCTTCTGACCTATGTCAAAGTCTTACAGATGCGCCCTGAATAACTTGTTCATATTTTGTTCACTATCTTAGTCCGATGCCAGCGAGTTTTCATTGGCTACTGACACTGATAACTGGGGTGCCATTTGTCCCCGAAACAGAAACACTTGCTAGAAAAAGTTATGGCGGAAAAGGATTAGAAACCATCACAAATTTGCATGCCAAAAAGTACTTAGTAGTTTGGCTCTCTTGAAGCATATCGCTCCCAATTAATCACCACACTCGGCCCAAGAGCCATTTATCGTTCTTTAAGTGATTCAGCGCAGTTATTTCCGAGCGACTCCCATGGACTTTTGGGCACTTTATAAAGTCTACGTCAGATCATTTCTTGAACACGCCGAAAACTATCGAATTGGGACGACAGGAGGACGTGACTCATATTGAGCCTTCCTAAACAATTGTCACGACAGTGGTTAGCGAACTCAAATCCGTCGACTATCGAGAGGGATCATTGATGTTTGATCACTTTAATCTAAACTATCGTTTCCTACAATAAGACCGGATTCTTACACCAGGCTTGTTTGAAAACATTTAACCGACACTTTCCGCTGCTGCCACTATTAATTCTCTACGAAGTTCGGTTAACCCATTACCTGATATTTGGAAATTTGAGCATATTTTCTCCAATATGCACTCCTTTTATGGCCCGGCTTGTTGTCCACCAGCATGCCAATTTTGTTAGATTGTGGGAATGAATATGCTACCACACCAACTTGCAAAGTATGAATTAAAGGGTGTTGCGTACGTGCTGGCAAGTGGCGCGTGGCGGGCAGAAAAATAGATGCACTCGAGGTAGTAATATGAATGTTTATTCCCAACTAGTGGTGGCATACCTTCAGGCATGATCATAGTGTTACAGTCAGAATAAGGGCATGACTGGTGGGGTTTGTGGGTACAGGGAATTTCGTAAAAAATGGGACGGCAACATAAACGGCGGGCATTATCAGATGTAGACTTGGTCACATCTGAGGCGGCATGGGCAGGGAACCAAAATTACAAGGGCTGTTCCTTTCTTATGGGGAATATATCAGATGGGACGAGATGCGATCGCTAAGATATGAAAGTGGCGGGCAAAAACAATACAAGGGAGGGCATAGCAAGAGGCTTCCTGTCTGATACGTGATAAAAAGCTTTAAACTGCATAAAATGTGGAACCAGAATAACGGATCTGGAGAGGCAGCAGGACTGCCACGATCTAGCCGGTCAATTTGGGCCAAAGCCTAAAACCATCACTGAGGCTTCGTGGCCTTGGGCTATTGGGCGTATAGCCAGGGTCACGAAAACCGTAAGTGGGGATGGTGAAGTGGGGGAGTTAGCAGTACGGATAAATGGTAGTAGTAAACTCAGAATCACAGTGTGCAGTGAAACTAGAGAGACCCACTAGCGTTGCTGCTGGAGCGGGGTCGGATGTAAAAGTTCCTTGGGAGAAAGAGTTCACGCGAACGCACAAGATGGAACGCGAGCTGCACGAAAAATGACTGACTTCGTGAAGAGTACAAAGTAAAAGTCACCGAGGTGTTTAGATCCAATGGAAGGTCGCGCAGACTAGAATGAACGCCTCCCGGAGGCGGCTGGGGCCAGATGGAGACTTTGTTTGTGGTTGCAGGTAGGGAATGAGTGTGCGAGCGGGAACAGTCAAAGTAGGAGGCGAACAGTTGCGGGTATGTTATCAAACTAGGTATGGCATTGCCGTGACGTCGTGCTTGGGGTAGTTGGGCTGGGATGTGCAGTTCTGTGAGCAGCGGGATGTTGTGGTCTTGCCAGGGGAATCCGCAGGGAGAGCAAAACCAATGTAATATCGCAGGTAGTATTTGTTTTTTGTCCGGTCGGGGATCCCTTCGGGTGTGATGTACAGATCGGGTGGAGTGGGTAATGGCCAAACAGGATGCCCATAGCGCGTGGTACCGCGAGTTGAAGGTTAGGAAGAAGATGAGATGGGATGAGATCAATAAGACCTGGAGAGTTTTAGGGGACATCAGATAGGATACAGTCCTTTAACAGAGGAAAACTGCACGGTTGCCACAATTATGGTGGCAAGTGGTTAAACGAGACGGGATAAGGATGGATCTGCGCTCAGTAGTCTGGTCATCAATATATATATGCCAATATATGCTAGCATACTACCTGAGACATTGGACAGTTCGATGTAAGTAGGCAGAGAGGTGGAGTGGTAAGGAAAACCAAACACATAAGGGCTGACGGGGGTCAAACTTTTGAAATGGTGGAGTAGACTTTCTGAAGGTTATTAGTGAGTTGGACAATACTGGGACAATCTAGGAGGAAAGGTGAATGTAAGAAGGACGGTCACCGGTCCCCGAAGCACTACTATCAGCTTTAATCTACAAGTGGTGCATGGCGAAGAAGACTTTCGACGCTAGCCTCGCATGCTGGTAGTAGAGTCTCACCGTATACATATATATATATATATATTGAATATGTCCACTCCTGGGAGCAGCAGTAGGTGTCCATTTTGTTTGGTTGACGAGGTGGGTTTTGGTGCAGTGTAGCCTCGATTCTGACGAAGGAAGCTACAGCTATGCACGTCGATTTAGGCCATAGGCATCGCAGAGTATCTTCAGGCTACCCCAGGTATGCTGTTTTTTGACTGACGAAAGGTCAGTTTTTTCATCCGTAGTTTTTAGCGTTGCCAGATAAATAACTCAACCGAGGCGAGTCCAACACCAGCAGCAACAAACAGAAGACAGCAGTGCTCTTTTTTTTAATTTCCTGAATTCAAAGGCCAGGCTCAGAACCACCGGCGATGGGCGATGCACCCGTGCTCCTGGAGGGGTGGTGGGTATACGAACGCACCATGGTGCAACGTAACAGGGCGACCCTCCCTGTAGGGCGCACCCGTCCACCATACGAGGTTTTCATTCCTCGTGCATGCTACCAGATCAGCAAGTTATAATACCATCCAAGCAGTCATAAATGCGGATTGTGCATTAATAAAATAATCCAGCTACCAGTTCGTTCGATCGGGGGGGAAAGCAAGGCCCGTAAAAACAGCCCAGTCAACTCGAACAAGCAAGCAGCAAACGGACGATTGTAAAGGCAAGTAGCGGAGGAGGCAAGTAAAATGACAGTTTCCAATGAGACAATGGGAATGTAATGGTGATATTCGGGGTGAGTGAACTATGGCTAAACGGCTACCAAGCGTTGGTGTGAGCTGCCATGTCAAGCAGAGGCGTACCGCGATGTTGTGTGTGTGAGCGTTTGGTGAGCTTCGAAGCACATCATCAGATGGATTTTATATATACATATATATACATATATATCGACGTATAATGCGCTCTTGTAATGAAGAAAGAAAAGCTGACTTTGGTTTGGTTTTTGTCAGTTAGAGTTGGGCCAAGAGCACCAGTCACCAAACAGAGCTGATAGAGTAATCCGGAGAAGGGACTTGACTAGAACGAGGTATAAGCTGGCTGGGGAAAAAAAAAAAAAAAAAACAGGCCAGTAACACAACACATTTAGATCAAGTAAGCATTTAAGTCCTACAGCGGCTTGAAGCAAGTCAAGAGGATAGGAAGATATGATAACAGGATCTTTTGCTTTTCCACTAACTGTATCGCTGTTAAGCTCAAATGCGCACTGGACTCGATTCACAGAGGAGGCCGGGGAGTAGTTGAGCATTAAGTAAGGCGGCAGCAGTTTCACAGGTAGGGAATTTATCCACGGACTGAGAAAAAGTATGATGATGCGCGAGGTTTCGCAGCTGCTCAGGAAAGCTGCTCCCGATACGAGCGTAGTAAACTAGGAAGGAATAGAGGCGTAGGTTTGTACGAGCTGGAGGACACACTAAGAGGTTACAGTCGTTACGGAACCTGTAGCGAGGACGTGAGCTTACGTTTGGCGTAGCCTCTGCTATGAAGGCGTTTTTGCGCATCAGACGGTGTAAGAGTTAGATTTATCTTAAACCATCTGAGCCATAGTGGCTAGAGGCCTAGGATTTGACAGCGGGAGCGGTAGGAGCGAGGGTTGGACCGAGGGAACAGCTTTTTCGTGAGTGAGCGTTGGACGCTTTCCAGTGCGAGTCTACAACTTTGGGTATAAAGGGAGGAGAATGCGGGACAGAATTCCACGGTTGGTTGTATGCATAGTTTAAAAGTTGCAACCACTGTGTCTGGAAGGTGAAAGAAGCGCAATAGTAAAAAACTGGGCCTACGTGCTCGGGCAACCTGGAAATGCACCTGGTGGAAAAGCTAAACGTACAGGAGTATCTGGGGCCAACATCTTTGATCTCCGTGGAATGTGTGATAGAATTTCCATTAATTGTGAAAGTATCAACCGGGAGAGAACAGCGGCAGGACGTTATGCATGATTTCGTGGAGGAGAACCTCAGGTCAGAGTCTTTTGCCCAGCGAGTCAGTGAATCTACGTCTTGCTTAATCTGGTGAAAGGTAAGAGCTTGTGCAGAGGGGGAATGTGTACGCAATTTTTGTATCGTCTGTAAAAAGGAAGACCTCACCATGGGATATGGCGCCGAAGACGTCGTTGATGTACAGTATAAGAAGAAGAGGAGGAGGATGGAACCTAGCACGCCTCCTTGAATGACTCCACTGGTGATCGATAGTGGAAATGATAGTATGCCCCCGATTTGTGTTATTTGCATCCTGTCAGATAGGTAGGAGGCGTACCACTGAAATAAGGCTCCAGTGATGCCAACGGTACTAAGTTTAAGTAGCAAGGATGCATGAGGGACCTGGTCACAGGCATTTTGGATATCCAGGTAATCTGTTACAGTGGAATATCCAGCGTCGTAGGCTGCTGTGATGTTCTCAAAGAAGTAAATCTGGCAGCCCCTGACGGATCTTCGAGAAAGGAATCAATACTGCCGGTCATTTGTGGCACTAGTAGCCAGAAGGAACTTGGTTAATGGATCTTTGGCCAGACGTTCAAGGGTTCTCATTAAGAGAGAGGTATGGTGGATTCCCCTGTATGTGGAAGCAGTTTGTCTAGATCCGGATTTGAAATGCGGGCGGATTACAGATTTCTTCCACTCGGAGGGGACCATTCCGTAGTTTATATAGTGGGTAAAAAGATTGGGCACAAGGATTTTAATATATTGACTGCCTTGTCTTAGAACACGGGGTGGAAAGCCGTCGGCCCCTGGCACAACAGAGTCCTTAATCTTTAGAAGGAAAGAAACATCAGCTATGGAGATGGCTACGTCACTGAGGGTCGGGTGGCTACCCTGACCGTAAAGAGTTTGGAGATATGAAGCAGCGAGTGTGGGTTTGAATTTGGGAGGAATGGGTAAGTAGCAGCTGGCAAAGTAAGAGTTTAGACGGTCCGCCATATTGGCAGAATCAGTGATAGGGCCACCGTCTGTGAAACGCAAACAAGCAACTGAGTGACTGTTTGGGGTACAACGCCTACACAACAGTCGACTGAGTAATTTGAAATAGGAAGAAGCTCTAAGGATGGTGTTCTGTTCTCGGCGTTCGAGAGATGCCCGCAAGGATTCTCGGTCAGCAGAGAATTTACTGATGAGAATTAGTAACAAGAAATCCTGGGACTTCCGATATTCTCTGCTAGCCCCATGTATGTTGGCATCCAAGGGTTTTATTAACTTATCGTTGCCGGGGATAGTGGAGTAAAACGTTTTACAGAAGAAACAAGGTGAAGAGCAGTCAATAGGTTTATGTAAAAGATGTCACTCACGCGGTGTGTATTTGTCGAGAGGACTAAGTTGTCCTAATCCTGGGAAGCCAGCATAGACAAAAAAAGCTTGTAAATGATCCAGCGAGAGGAGATGAAACAAGGAAGAACTCAGAGGAGCAGTCTAACCATAACTGACTGCTTTGCAAGAAACGACGCAGTGATCACTTCCTGGGAAGCGTGGACCAACTGTAGCTGTAGCCAAATGGCCATCGTTGGAGAATATTAGGTCCAGGGTATGTAAGCCACGGGTGGGGTTACGTACAATTTGGGTCCAGCCCTCTACACTATGTTCGGCAAGCAGCGCGGCGTAACCGGTGGGGCCCGTAGTGGGAGACCAGGAGATATCCGGTAGGTTAAAGGCACCCAGCAGAAATTTAGACGAATGAGGAAGAGCATGTGCAGAGGAGATAATACGGGATAGGTCAACAATAGAGGGGGGAGTAAGCGGTGGTAGATAGATACAACCTACTAGTATAGGTCGTTTGGTCTGTCCTGTAGATATCCAAATGGTCTCCGAAATCCCTTCCAGAGAAGAATCATCAAAGGGGGTTGCACGAAGTTCTGATTTGCAATAGATGGCACAGCCGCCGCCCTGTGAGGTTTTCCTATCGGAGCGGTGGATATCATAGCCAGGGATTGAGATGGCCCTGTCAGGATTTTCATCTGTGAGCCATATCTCAGTCACACAAACCATACGTGGTCGTGCAATGACGCTATTTGCTCGGAGATTATGAATTTTGGGCAATAGAGAGCAGGTATTGAACAACATTATTGACAAGCCCATTGGTGAGCAAACGGTACTAAGTAGGAACTTTGTAACCTCACTTACGGTGGGGCTTAGTACTTGGGGGAGTTGGTACCTGGAGGTGGGGTAATATGAAGAAGGGTTCGGAGTCAGGGAAGGGGTATTCAATACTGGTGGTAGATGGGTAAATAGTCGGTGAAATAGGTCTGAACCCACGGCAGGAGGTACTGTATCAGGCTCAGTATAGGGTAGGGAATGACTTTGGGTGGAGGGCATGCACTTGAATGCAGAGTTGTCGGCCGTGTCGTCTTCTACATCGTCAGGTGTGGAGGAGGATAGGATGCAAAAAGGAGTGGTGGCTGTGGAGGGATCGGTGGCTGTCGAAAATGGTGTTTAGATGGAACGAAGTTTGGTGGGTTGGGTAGTGGAAACGGATGAGGGTCTTAGCTGGTCACCGGCTGTTGCGGATACGAGTTTCTTCTAGGCACGTGGTGTGTAAAGCTTGATGCGCTCTTTAAAGGCCGTAAAGGTGGAGCTTCGCGTGGTTTCGGAGGAGGCGGAGTAGGTAGCGGTGTAGGTAGATGCACAATGGGGATCTCAGGTAAGTAGCATGCGGGTGGCCAGGGGGCAAAGCTTGATAAGGACTAAAGTTAGGTAATGGTGATTGTAGGTTGGGGGCTCTGCCACGAACAAGGCAAGCATGGGATGGGAGGCCACTGGTGTAGTTATGTACCATGCGGGGTATGGTCAGGTTTGTAGACGAAGGGCGAAGAGTGGGAATTCGGGGAGTTTGCGGGGGCGGGGGCGTTACGGTACCAGGCTTTGGTAGCAGGTGTTTGAGCCCGAGGACGCGCTTTGGTGGGGAGGGGCGAAGTGTCATTAGGTCAGGGGGTCAGGAGCGGGAGACTGTATTCTCATCTTCGACTGTAGCACCGGGTAGAGGCTGGTGAGGTACTGCATCTGGCATCTCAGCGGTGAATCTTTTTGGTGCGATTGAGGTCAGAAGTGGCATAGGCCCACTTCTGCCCAAGGGCAGAATTGGAGGACTCATGGTCATGAGCAGGAAATGCGGGACTGGAGGCCGTCATGCCGGTTTGTGTGGCATCAGGCCACAAGTAGGCATCACAGTATAGGGAGTTTGGGCGTGGAGCGATTCCAGAATAATGAAGATCAGCTGAAGGATCAGTGCTGCAGCATCTATCTTTAGGGGATAACACGTCAGCTCCAGCATTTGGAGGGGCAGCTGTGAGTCCCACCGGTTCACAACAGGCTACACTGATGTCCGGGACGGTTGGGTGCCAAACGGAACTAGAGGAGGTTGTAGAAGTGGCCGGAGCAGTTGGCAGACTCGGTAAACTGTTGTTTGAACCGGGGGTTCTCCGGCTGCTATGTGCATATGTGTCATCGGTGATGTGACCTGCGCAGCTTTCCAAAGGGTTGGTTGCATGGAAAGTCTGCGGTTGAATCACACCGAGAGTATTTACTGGTACAGATTGTTGAAGGGAAGATAGATCCGTTTAATAATAATCAGTAGGCACCTCTAGAAGTTTGGAGAGTGAATTCTTTGTGAGCTGTCTTTGTAGTCGAGTGCTGACAGCTTTGACCCTTACGGAATGTTTGGGTAGTGGACAGATGGGCCTGGGATGTTAACAGGCGCACTGCATCGGTTTCATCTCTGAATTGCATTATCATTGGGCAACGCAAGGATGGTTTTGGCTTTCGCAGCCGTCGAGCTATACAGATTGTGTCATGCATGTTACATGCTGCCGGGATAGCAGCTTTTGTGCGTTCCACCGGTAGGATATTAGTTCGCTCTCCATCTCATGCGCACGAGCCCGGAAATTCACCAGGTCAGTGTGGAGCTGAGATTCTTTTGGTAAAGAGGAAGGAAGACAGCTACTGAGTGAGGCAAGGAGGAAAATGTCGGTTAGTCCAACTAAGTAGTATGAATTTTACTGGGGCACTCTATCGACCGGCCTTGAGGAGTGATGGGGTTTAGCGCTGGGCCTTTTGCCTGCAAAGCGCCTGTTTGGACACAATGAGGGGAAGGATGATGGGGAATCAGGGTCTAACATCCGCTTAGAAGAAGATGGAATTGGTGGCATTATCCGATTCGATTAAGGTAGTAGCAGGCCTCGCTGGAATGGTGCCGGCAAGCCTACAACTCAAGGAACCCAATCAAGCGGGAAAGGGTTGGAGGGATAGTTGAGTGCGATTGAAGATGAAGTGTCCTCAATAGGTGGCCAAATGCCCCACTAAAAGTAAGTAAAACGCTGCGGTCGGGCTAGGGTCCAAAAAGACACTTTTACAACACCTGACCTTGAGATTCAAGCAGCGCGGATCTGACTTACAGGAATTTGCTTTGTTTGCGCATTTCTTTGCCTTATTTCTTGGAAGTGTTTTAAACAGCACAGACGAGTCTCCTGCCCCATAAATGTCAAATTCACGCCCTTTATTAGGTGTCGCAAACAGTCGCCGTTACTTCGCTATCATCGGCACTGTGCCTGCCGTCCGCGTCTGTCAATCAGTCGCATTTGGCTTATTGTAGAGTCGCGCAAACCGCCTCGGCTGAAACATCTACATCACTGCCTATTGATGGTTTTGGATTCTGACAATGGGTAGGAACGGCAGAAGCTAACACCTGTTTTGTCATAATAGTAGGGGCAAGGAAGCCATCCGCTAGAGCAAAATCGTTCCTCTTTTCATGAAGTACGCCAGCGGCTGTTTCGAATGTCCGGTGCAGGCAGGAGAGCAAGTGGTTAATTAGACCGTTGAAGCGAATTAGAGAAAGTCGCCTAGCAGGCACCAAATATCCACGATATCGCCGACCTTCGGATTGATTTAGCTAGTTTTGGATGCATCATATGTGCAGTATAAAAATGTGTGTGAGACTTTCGGAGTTTCAATTGCCCCCGTTCATTGCAAGTTCATGCTGATTATGACGTAAAGATCTCGCCGCAGATTCCCCCAGTGCACTTAAGCTGTGTGGCTGACGAGGAGAGTATGCTCGGTATACGGATGGATATAATCCAGGCAAAGAGTTACGCCGTTGAGTAAACATCGGATGGTATATGTGGCATTTTTTAATTCAGAAGGCCTTTGTATAAACTCGAACAAGCTAAGACCCGTAGGCGACCGCAGTCTTGGAAGCGTTATTGTGAGCGACAGGATGTCATTAGGCCAACCCTACTACTGACGACACAACTCCCTAAGGATTTCAGATCAAAAATAACGGCACCAGATAACTGTCCTGTGTTGAGGCATCAACGGCCTCCGCAAGGAAGCCATCTCCAAAGTGTCTAGGAATCATGTAGGCTGATGAAGCCCACGGTTCGATGATAACTACATTGAGCATATTCTGTGTTATATCTGCTAATTCGCCAATCTGTTGTATTTGACTGCTGACCCCGCTCTAGTGCCTAGTGCCGGAAAAAGACACCGGAGGTGACACAACAGCTTTATTCCGAACAAGCGAGTGCAAGGGCGTGAGTGTGTGCGAGTGTGAAAAATACAACGGCCTCAAGCTATTTTGTTGGAGGGACACTGTCTGAACTTGGTCCAACGCTGACTCACACTGTCTGGATTTGATACAAGGCTGTGACGCGCTGCATATTGAGAGGGCTTGTCTGTCTGGTCAGCATCTAGTGGAGCTGAGGGTCTCAGTAGGTTTCGAGCATCCAGTGATTGCTTTCAGGAATCTGACCTTCCTGATTTTCTGGAACCGCTGTATGAAACCGCTTAGCCTGTCAGGTGCAGGTTTTCCTGGACAGGAAAACATGGTTGGATAATAGTACAAATGTGGTGCTCAAAGGGGAAGCACCGTATGGTCAGGTCAGTGATTGGGACTCTTTGTGGAGAGTCAACTGTCAATTACTCTACAGGATACAATCACGGGACCAAGACAAACGTGAAAGCACTGCATGCCACGGCGTGTACGGCTATCGGACCTACCATGGTTTCATTGCGGAATCCACAGCTAGCTCATTGAGTCTTAGGAAAACTAGCCCTATGCTCGCCCCGCATGCAGCGGCGCTAATGGATAATTATGTCTATGGGCGAGGCGAACCGCTGTTGGGACTCTAGTACCGGCGTTTGCAGGCGCTTTAACAGACTTACTGGCAGCCGAGCCTTGAGTGCGTGTTGGTGGCCGTAGGTTGTGGGCTAAACAACGTCTGCCTAAGCCCCCGTTTCTTCTACGAACTTTTGGCCAGTGTTTGTATTTGGAAAATAAAGTATGCCGGTTATTTGTGGAATTACAGCGGACTAATTCACTTTTGCCTCCAAGTGGATTAATTTTCCAAGGACCTTTCTTGAGTGTCACACCCATGTACGAGCCTTCGTGCTTCGTCCTTGAACATCTGATGATGAGAGCACGCGTCTCTTGGTCGTGACTGCGGTCGTTCTTGCGGTCGCCCTTGTCAACTTCTCTTTTGTAAGATTGTCGACGCGGATCGAGTTGTTAAGATTCCACCAGTTTTCTGGCGCGACTGGTACGGTGTCTCGGTTGCGGCAATGGATCTGTCTTGAGCGGTACATGCGGAGCAGTGGCTGTAGGTGCTGGTCTTGGGAGATCAAAGATTTCAAGCAGCAGGTTGAGGTCTAGTAACTGTTCTTCCGCCCTTGGGATAGGGCACTCATTTGACCGTAGCTGATTGATATGTCGCTTCCATATCAATGATCCAACCGGGACGCTAAAGATCACCTTACCGATTCTTTTGGGGACGACTCCGTCCACCTTTGGTGCCCGGGGTGACAGTCCCTGACAAGCACACGTTTTCCAGGCCTGAATGTTGGTTTTCTTCCTGTCGGTGGTTAAAAACAGGCAAGTGTTGGCCGGATAGCGTCATGGGTAAGTCCCAACCGTCTGTTCATCATAATCTCTGCTGGAGAGCGGCTGTCCGGAGACTGGGGGTTATGAGTTGCTCTGTAATTCAGCAGGAACGTATCCAGGACTTCTGCCGTGGTCCCTTCTCCCTCTGCTTTTGTCAACGAGCAGTTAAAGGTGTCTACGAACCGTTCAGCCTGACCATTGAGTTGTGGTTGGAATGGTGGGGAAGTTAAATGTGTGATGCCTTGTCTTCGGACGAATTCGCCAAACTGATGGGATGTGAACTGAGTACCATTGTCGGACACAATGGTTTCCGGGATACCGAATATTGAAAACAAATGCCGCCGTTTTGCGACGGTTGCCATCGTTGTTGTCTCACACATAATAAGGGTTTCGGGCCACTTACTGAATGCATCGACAACGACTAGGAAGCTTTGTCTTAACTGGTCCGACAAAATCCACATGGATGCATGACCATGGTTTTTCTGGCTTTGGCCAAGGCTGCGGCGACTGTCGGTTGGGTAACTTCTGGGCAGCTGTGCAACGGAAACAACTCCGACATACCTGCTCCACGTGCTCGTCCATACAAGGCCAGTAAACATAGCTGCAAGCAAGGGCCTTTATGCGGCTTATTCCTGGATGTCCACTGTGGAACTGTGCTAGGACCCGTTGGCGAAGTTTGGTGGGAATGACAATTCGGTCACCAAAGAGAAGACAGCCAGTGACAAGAGATAATAAACTCCGTTGCTGAAGAAGCTTACGGAGTTCCCCTGATGGACAAGTTGTTGGCCAGCTTGATTGTTGGTACTCCATTGCCCGTTGTAGTATGCGCTCATTTTTGGTGGCATCTTGGACCGCGTCAAAAGTCACGGGTAGTTGGTTCATGGTCTGCAACACCACAACACGGATTTCCGGTTCGATGACAACGGCTGCTATGCCAATGTCTTCTGGTTCCAACTCGTGGGAAGCAATTAAGTGCGTTAGCGCATCGGCCTACCCAAATTTATCGGTTGAGGCATACCTCATGGTAAAGTTGTAGCCGAGCAGAATCGTGCCCCACCGTTGTGGAAGGTTGGCTGTGCAGACCTGGATACCTCTTTTGGGACCGAATAAAGCCGACAGTAGTTTGTCTTCCGTCACAAGTGCGAAGTGTTGGCCGTAAAGCAGTTTTTTGGAACTTCTTCACTCCAAAAATGATGACTAGCGCTTCTTTCTCAATCTGACCGTAATTCCGTTCAGCTGGAGCCAGCGACCTTGCAGCATGAGCGATCGCCTTTTGCTTGCCATGAGGAAATGTGTGAGCAATGACTGCACCAACTCCACGGTTCGATGCGCCAGTTGTGAGAACGATAGACAGTCTCGGGTTGAAGTGCGTGAGTAGAAGTTCAGACTGCAACGGCCTCTTCACTTCTTCGAATGCAAGCTGACGGTCATGTGACTAATCCCACCGACATCCTTTGGTCAAAAGCTGGTTGAAAGGTCCGCGAAAACGGTGCATATTTGGCAGGAAGGCGCTGTAGTAGCTACTCAACCCCCAAAAAGACTTGAGTTCAGCAACATTCGACGGTAGGGGCGTTCTCACAATTGGGTCGATATTGGACGGGTCGGGTCGACGGCAATTTTTGTCGATAATAAAACCAAGGTATTTCACAGAACTCAGGAGGAACTCCCATTTTTCTTTCGTTAGCCGGAACTCATAGTCATTTATCCGCTGAGGAGCAGCGTCCAATCGGGACAAAAGGTTTCTTTAATGGCCCCCACGACGATGATGTCGTCAAGGTGTGCGGCAACTCCGGTCAGATCACACAGCATCGTGTCCATAATCTGCTGGAAGACGGACGGCGCAGTTTTCACTCCGAATGGCAATCGGCTGTACTAGGATAGACTACGGTGCGTATTAATCGTCAGAAGATGTCTGGATTCTTCTGCGACTTCAACTTGCAGGTAGGCTTCCGAAAGGTCCAACTTTGCAATATACGTGCCGCCGTCCATCTTGGCAAAAATATCGTCAGGTAACGGCAATGGATAGTGATGACTGTCCAAGGCATCATTCAAAATTGTAGAGTAATCGGCACAGATACGTACGTTACCCTTTGGCTTTTTGACAACCACGATTGGTGCAGCCCATGGGGAGTAACTCACAGGTTTCAGGACTCCGGCATCTTTAAGGCGTTTGAGTTCTGCATCGAGAATTGGTAAAACTGCGTATGGTGTAGGGTTTACTATCTCGTCAAGGTTTATCTTCAACCACTCCCACAGAGTTTGGATACCATCTCGTTAACTTTTGTCTTCAATCACTTTCGCGGACCTTGGTTACTATCTCGTCAGTGTTTATCTTCAAACGCTTTCACAAAGCTCGGTTACTACCTCATCAATGTTTATCTGCAACCACTCTTATAATTTGTTTAACACATGCACGGCCACTATTTCACTCCTGTTGTGATTACGTCACGAACATTCGTTCCACGACTAACCGAGATTATCTGAACCTTATTATAAGACAAACAATGCAAGCTCATCCTCACACACACTTTATATATAAGCGGAACAACGACAGCAGGACTCGTCGAACGCTCGTCACTTCACACAGCAACTTGACTTGGGTCACTTCGAACCTACGCACGACTCACTGTGCAGGAAAAGTCTGGGCTCAATATCGTTTGGATTAAACTACAAGAAACAGGCTAGACTTCAGCACGCTCGGTCAAGACTCTTTCAATACAACTGCGTCCAGAAAACCTCAGTGTTGTCCACTACAACTTATCAAACGAAGAGCTCGATAAGTCCCCTTTCTTTTTGTGTGTAATCCGATTGTAACAGTGTCTCTGTTAGTCACTATACATAACTTGTTTTTTATTAGTGCTATTCACTTCCTGACCCAGCTCCGAGTAAAAACAATAGCACTAATAATGGCACTGGCCTTTTGGGTCTGAAAACTGGCTGGACGCCCGGGCGAAGATGGAGTACTGCTTTTGCTTTCGAGTGGCATCCAAGACCTTCGCTGAAAACGTCACCATATTTCTGTTGTCGACATCGACTGTGTTACTCGCCCGAGACACGCAAGATTTGGGTTGGTTTTGATATGCATAAGTTGTCGATTGACAATGTTAGAAGGTGCAAGCGGTTGATCCAGTATATGCCCAGGAGAATAAGCTCACAAGCAGCAAGATAGACAATACCACAATCACGGTGGCCTGCTATCTCCATCTCACAATCGAATTCACCAAGTGGTTTAAGCTTACCACCTGAAGCATTTCTGGCAATGTTCATTGTTGGTCTGATTTTCGGTGATCCGGTGTTTCTCCGTGTGCGCCGGGAAACAGTCGTAATATCGGGGGCCGTATCGAGCTGCAATCGAATCGTGCTTCTGTTTGCTCTGATTGTAACGTTCTTGCGAGGAGCATCGTTCTTGTTATTAAATGTGGCAAGTATTGCGTTGAAATGGGGTTCTGACTGGCCCCGTCTGCTTCGTGACCTCCGGATTTGGCTAGGTTTACGCGTCCGGCACTGGTTCTCCTTGCGCTCACGTCAATTACACAATGAACATTTGTGCTTTTTATAGGGGGACAATCGCACAAAATGCCATTTGCCGCATTTCCAGCATGCTGACGGAGGCTTTTATCCGTTCGAATTTGCCACCACTGGCGCTTCCTTGATGTCGTCTTTGCAATGTTGAAAGCAGAGTTGGATAAGGGTATCTTCAAAATAGCCGTGTCGTGTTTAGGATTCAAGAGGCGATAGCCCTCATGGGGAACGGACTGCGGCATTATCTCGGGAGTTTGTTCAATCTTGTTTGATAGTCTTGCTCTGATATTACTGTCTGAATGCGACTGAAGACCACATACGAAAGTAAGACATTTGAACTGATCTTTGGTCATGGTAGATAACTTGAATTGTTCGCATTCAAGGTTGACTCTACCGGCATAAGTGATGTAGTCTTCGGATTCCTTTTTCGCCCGGTTTCATACATTGGTAGCGAATATTAAACAAAGACTAATGCTCACCAAAAATTATTGAGAGTTGCTGCGCGGTTTTGTCAAAACCGAGATCCCGCGTGTTCTTTGGCAGGATGAGGTTGGAATACCGCGTGTGTTCCGTTATGCCAAGCTTTCTGATCAATACGCATACTCTCCAGGCATCATCTTTGTGCCTCAGTTTGACTTTGAAAACATCTTCGTAACGTCTGAACCACGAATCGAAGGTTAGGCCGGCATCAGGGTCATAATGGAGCTCCGTGATGCTGTTGGCGATCGAGTCGACTGAATTTGTATCTGAAGCGGAAATTGGTGGTTGAATTTCCACTTGCTGTGTCAATGTTTCCACCGAACGCAATTGCACCGCTTCAAACCGATTCTGTTGTTGCAGCAGAATTTCCTTCAAAGCTTAAGCGGTTATTGTCATGGGTTCGTGGGTTCTGGCGTTGCCAATCTGTTATATCTGCTGATTCGCCAATCTGTTGTATTTGACTGCTGACCCCGCTCTAGTGCCTAGTGCCGGAAAAAGACACCGGAGGTGACACAACAGCTTTATTCCGAACAAGCGAGTGCAAGGGCGTGAGTGTGTGCGAGTGTGAAAAATACAACGGCCTCAAGCTATTTTGTTGGAGGGACACTGTCTGAACTTGGTCCAACGCTGACTCACACTGTTTGGATTTGATACAAGGCTGTGACGCGCTGCATATTGAGAGGGCTTGTCTGTCTGGTCAGCATCTAGTGGAGCTGAGGGTCTCAGTAGGTTTCGAGCATCCAGTGATTGCTTTCAGGAATCTGACCTTCCTGATTTTCTGGAACCGCTGTATGAAACCGCTTAGCCTGTCAGGTGCAGGTTTTCCTGGACAGGAAAACATGGTTGGATAATAGTACAAATGTGGTGCTCAAAGGGGAAGCACCGTATGGTCAGGTCAGTGATTGGGACTCTTTGTGGAGAGTCAACTGTCAATTACTCTACAGGATACAATCACGGGACCAAGACAAACGTGAAAGCACTGCATGCCACGGCGTGTACGGCTATCGGACCTACCATGGTTTCATTGCGGAATCCACAGCTAGCTCATTGAGTCTTAGGAAAACTAGCCCTATGCTCGCCCCGCATGCAGCGGCGCTAATGGATAATTATGTCTATGGGCGAGGCGAACCGCTGTTGGGACTCTAGTACCGGCGTTTGCAGGCGCTTTAACAGACTTACTGGCAGCCGAGCCTTGAGTGCGTGTTGGTGGCCGTAGGTTGTGGGCTAAACAACGTCTGCCTAAGCCCCCGTTTCTTCTACGAACTTTTGGCCAGTGTTTGTATTTGGAAAATAAAGTATGCCGGTTATTTGTGGAATTACAGCGGACTAATTCACTTTTGCCTCCAAGTGGATTAATTTTCCAAGGACCTTTCTTGAGTGTCACACCCATGTACGAGCCTTCGTGCTTCGTCCTTGAACATCTGATGATGAGAGCACGCGTCTCTTGGTCGTGACTGCGGTCGTTCTTGCGGTCGCCCTTGTCAATTTCTCTTTTGTATGTATCCGCCTATTGCCCGAAGCGTGATCCGGTGCCCGTTTACCTCAGTCATTTAGGCCAAAAGTTGTTGTAGCCTATCACCTTCCTAGCTGGGGGGTGCTTTTTTATCCCAGTAACCCGCTCCGCGGCTCAGTTTGAGTATATTTCCGAATAACGAACAGAACGACGCATTTTCCTGGCAAGTTTTTTAGCCAGACCTATCACACAACGGATTCTAATACGGTATTATCGCCAGACTGTTGCCGCACTTGGCGCACCAGCGGAAAACGCACTTCATTTTTGGGGCGTATAAAGGCTGCTTGGTACGTCACTTCAGAGACGGCCGTTTATCGTAGAAAGGCTTCTCGCGGGACAAAAACATGCTTGTCGGTCAGCGGCCTTATTACAGAACAAATCTCTGGGATCGGAGACCTTGGAAGCGCCCTCATCAGGCAATTAGATAGCCGTTTTCTCAGTACGTTATCTGCCTTGTTATTTACCCCTTCAGTAGAAACCAAATACCTACCGGGTCTCCCAGAATGGTTTCTGAATTGTTGCGCTCACACAGCCAGTAGGCGTTCCACAAGCTCCGTCTAGTAGTTTGAGTAATCATTTTGCACGACGGGGTAAACGAAGCAACGTTGCATCCACCGTACAAACTACAAGAAGCAGTTAATCATAGCTGTGCAGATTTGCTCAAGAGATGTTTGTTGAAGGATATTCATTGTAAATTTCGACTCTCAGCGTTAGGTATACTCGTAATTTACATTTTGAACCTCCAAAATGAAGCAAATGTACTCTGATTTACTGCCAGGGTGTGGTAGAGAACCTGTTGCCAAACCTGCATCCGAGAAGTGATTTACCGCGTGGTGCGCGTTAAAAGGATGGGGCGCACTAAAGGGAGCTTCCTGTTGAATTGCGGATATTTGGCTCAAGCTTCTTCATGTGTTGCAAGGTCGAGATAAAAGCTCTTCGAGGTTAAGACGTGCACTTTCATGCGACTTTTTTTCATTTTGGGCAGCTGCTGTGTAAAAAGACCTTCCTCACACAGTTTTGCTTGCATTCACGATCCGGTTTGAATAGCTTTTAGATGCTTTTTATGTGACTTCACTGCCCAAAGATCTATTTACCACTGAAGGAATAACATGAAACTCTGTCAAGAAGAGTAGAATGGACAGCACTGGAGTTCGGGACAAATTTAGTAATAAAGATGTGTGAATTATCGCTCTACAAAGGCAGTGGCTATGGGTCTAGTTTCTAGCGTCAACCAAAACGAGATCAATATCCTTGGTATGGACACCAAAGTTAAAATATATTGAAGTAACTGGGTCTTCCTTGGTGCAATTACAACTCGGAAATGGGAGCGGGTTCAGTAAAAAAAAGTTGTATGCCCAAAATATATGGTAAAGTAGTCTGATGAGTGTAAAACCGACATTTAATACTTGCTGGTTAAGTGAACCAAGTAATTAGGATTTGTGTTTAATCGGTGAGAGATACAGGCTAAAAGGCAAATTCAGTCTGGTAGAATCAGTCAAAAATGCGCTCAAATATTCTCTTTAGCTACCGTCAACATCTTTCATTGCAAGTCAGGCGGTGAAAGCGTATACATAATAGGGGACCTGGGAACCCACAGAAGACGCTACCTGTGGACCTTTAGTGAGTGTGCCGTCAATCTCGCAGCATGTTCGCTTTTCGTGTACCATGTAGCTCTTTATTTGTATTAGATGGCCGCAAGCTGGTAACCTGTAGGACACTAAATTGGCAATAGTAAGTGGTAGTGCAGAGCCAGCGGTAACTTTCACTAAACCACCTGTTATGATTTGGGTGACAAACACATCGAGGTAACCCCTCCGCCGTCATTGCTTTAGAGCCGTTGGTGTGACCACATTCAAGCTTGTGGTACTTAATTTTTCTGTTATCAAATTTTAGGGTAGGTGTCGCATTTGGAATCATATTCGATGTGGCAATCAAGGGTAGGGTCAATTATACCGTAAAATAATAGCATATTGTAAGCACCAATGTCAAGGCGGTTACTGGAATCACAATTAGGGTTATAAATGATGACCAGACAAGTTTGAAGCATGGAATATTATTGTGTTTGGTTTGAGTTTCATGGTGACCGGAGGCATCCTCTACGCGTCTGTCTACGATTGCTGCTGTCGGCTTTTTAGGGATGGTCCGCCGCACACATAGGAGGCTACCACAGGAGTCTGGACCGATTGCGATATTGCGGCCTCGATAAACAAGTGAAATATGGTGAAGGCTGCTGCCGCTTCAAATGCAAAATTAGCTGTTCTTTTGAATGTCACTGACGATTATGACTTACCCTGAGTTATGCTGATGGCAACTACCGAAGTACAAGATGTTTCACCGCCGACTTAAGGCCCAAGTGAAACAAGGATAGGAAGAACTTTTTATTTTTGGTTTTGTTATTGTTCCTAGGACCAGATAGACACTAATCCACGGGTAGCTTCTATTAAATCTCTTTCTAGGTCCTAGGTTCCATTAATCATCGTTTTCTGTATGGTAGTGCAAACATCTCAGCCTTCTTCGGGCACCGAATCAGGGGCATCCAGATGAGATTATTGTAATAGCTTCTCCGCGCAGATGGTCACGCAATCTAGATTTTTGGTCCCGCGGAGTTATCCATCAGTGAAGGAGAAACTTTGTATATTGTTGCTTGAACTCACAATTAAAAGCAAGAACGCCTTTTGACAAATGTACATATCTAGGAGGTTTAAACCAAAGTGAACGCCATATTGCGCTGACCCATCCATGCTGTAAAAAATATCCACCCAAAATAAATTCGTTTTCGCCTGTAACTTGCCCACGCACAAGTCCATAAGAAGGCATAAACCAAATATAAAAGTAAGTGTTAGGCGATGGGGTAGAATTCGTTGGCAGCTGAACGCCACTGTCAAAGGTTGCTGTGTTAGCTACGGGAGAGGAAGACAAACAAAAACATTCAAATATGAACTAAAAGTAACTCGGTAGCCTGCTTGATATAACTTATTAAAAATGAATGGGGCGACATAGGAGATTGGGAACACACCTTTTGTGAGTATTGCCTCCTCAATGCAGTCGATGCACACCACAGTGCCTTTTAGAAATAGCTTGAGAGTTACCATGATCCCAATGCGGACCACTCATACCCATGTTACAACGGGTCCTCATATTCACCCGCGGTTGCGGAGCTTTGTCGCTAACGGCTGCCAAAAAATAACAATGCCTGCTTCTAACTCATGGGTGGCATACTGCGAAGAATGAGTGCAGTCGTACAGTTAAAAGAAACCAAACTACACCGGTTACGGGCGCTTAGAACTAGGGAACAATACGAAAATAGACATGGTGCCAGACCAATAGGCTCCTGCCAAAAATGGCATGGTCAGCGCATTGAAATTTAACATAGCAGACAGGCACGCGTTGGCAAAAGTGAAATAGAAGTGACATGGGGCTAGCTTCTTAGGCGGTGGTGACTAAAGGCAAACAAAGCTCTGAAGTGATGAAAACAGCACTATAGAGTCATTTTAAGAAGACTGAGCAGTTCTGAACTAAAATTGGTAGCCGTTGCTTAAGACACGCGAATGGCGGAACAAACTCAGAGAGAGTGAAGAAGACAAGGGGAACCTCTCAGGACAATGTAGGTTGAGTCGACAGCGATGTTACCTGCTGCTTTTGAAAAGTGCGAAAAGTACTTGGCAGGGATATTAGGCAAGGCTTTGTTGGTATTGCGTAGAACCAAATGTCCGTCACCGGACGAACAATTGAATTTAGGGCAGAAAAACACGGCAAAACAAGGGATAGCCAACAATTCGAAGTTTGGTTTGATACGGTCCTATGTGCGCATGAGGCAGGCTTGGCCGGGAACTACGGCAGACAGTCAGAATTTGCGTGGCGATAGTGGTACGAACATTGTAACGTGCTTTAGTCCACGAGAAGCCCCGCGTATGGACATCTTGAATGAAGAAAGTGGAGTTGTTAAATATATTTGGGGTCTTTGAGTTTAGCCGAGGAGCTTTTCAGGAACAAGGCCAACGTGGATTGAGGATATTCTTGGGTCCACTGAGGACGTGGGAGGACCGAAGTGATGCTGACATCCATACAGGGAAATGAGGCAACCAAGACTAGATAAGGACTCAAAAGAGGAGAACTAGGAGATGGCTTCCAGGAAGCGCTGGGATCAACAAGTGTGTCACTACCTAAAATAAGAAGCACATAGTAGTGGTTACAATTACGTACTACCGTAGTGACCATATAGTACCAAGTCTTGAAACATCGGCACCCGGTTGATGACGGACCTTCCGTCGTAACAACAAGTTATTCAGATGGGGGCAGTGAGGAAGGATAACGACTGATCGAAATGAACGAATGTGATTGTGTGTAAGTATGAAGGACTTACACTGGTAGGATTGCGCGCCTCCTGAAAGGTGACTAATTGTGTTATCGTCCATAGAACTTGGTAGGGGAGGAGGGAATGTGAGCGGTCGAAGCCCAACGTGCTTAACTCTCCAGATAGTCCGCGAAGACGACTTACTAACTGACAGGCAGTTAAAGGATGGGGGTATTGATCCTAGTTTGATCGCGTGGAAAGTCCCCCACTCATTTGCTTACTCCGCCCATGTACTTTTGATCTCCATTTGTTCTGCTCATCTTTAACCCCCTTCATCATGCCGCAAGGGCTGCCCTAGCCTGTTTTATTAGCAGGTGTGTATGTATACGAATGTGTGCAAATGACCTACTTACATGTGCGTGTTCGTGCTCCGTTTACTGAGCCTGCGCTGACCGGTTCTTTCGTGATTTCC
>SJOL01007788.1:1078467-1129812 GCA_004794785.1 Opisthorchis felineus | reverse complement strand
GCGCATTCCTGAAAAGTCTGCACGGCAGAAGTTTCGAATCCACGTTTGAGGTTCGGGATTCCCGACCCAGTAGCAGAGGAAATCAAATGTCAACACACAGTGGTCACTATGTCCCAGAGGAGCGTTAAATGTCACCTGATCGACGAAGTGTTTTTCGTTGGTGATGACCAAATCCAAGAGGGATGGTTGTTGGCCTGCGCGGTATCTGGTGGGTGCAACGACATGTTGAGTCCAAGCGCTCTGTTGAATGACTTTGGTCAACACCGCTGGAAAAGGTCCACTTGATCCGATGCTCTGGAGCTCTGTCCAGGAAGACTTTGGAGTGTTGAAGTCACCTAACAGCAAGGGATGAGTGAAGTGGTAGCTGGAGTAGGGTTGCTCAAGGGTTTGTATGAGGAGTTGGTCATCTTCCGGAGGACTCGAGGGGCAACGGTAGACCACACCTACACCAGTCATACCTCTGAAGGAAAAACACTGGTGGAAAAATTTTCCTATCATCTCTGGGACACTGGGATGCCTAGATGGTTCTCAAAAGTTTGGACTGTTATTCTGAACTCGAGTGCCTGTCTGTTTTAGCCCATCAGGGACACGTCGTAGCATTCGAAAATTTAATTTCATTGTGCGAATACTGAGCGTCGTTTATCAATCCGTGATTTCGTGACAACTTAATGAACGGTGCTGAACCCCTTTCCATCCGTGTTTCAGAAGACTCAGAGCCACTGAAGAAAAAGAGCAAATCTAATCTCGGATGGCTTGGGAAAACGCCTCACTTTTGTTTGTCAGTACACGAATCCGCGAATTGCTTGCTTTTTGTTTGAACCTATCGAATTCGACCTTGACGCCGATATTTTGAAGGCGTTTAGTGGGCGCGATTAATGGATCTGAGCCTGCGCTCCAGCGTCATATGCGATTCTCACGTATTTCGTCTTAAATCTCAAATCGACGACTTCGTTTTTTCCCTTGATGACATATGCACAAAGCCGCTAAAGAAACTTATAACCCTATGCTTCTCGTAATGCGCTTTTTATTCTTTACTGTGTTCTAGTACGCCGGATGGTTGCGACATTGCCTTTGAAGAAACATTTGGAGTTGCACTCGAAGAACGGTGCTCTCCCACTGGCAACGAGAAGGTTGGAGTAACGACGGAACAAGAACAGTTTGCCCCTCCGTCCGCTAAGAAGTTGAAATTGAGTCTGCATTCGAAAAAATGCGAAAATAGTCCACACAATCGAAGATTAGAGACAGTAGCTAGCACTCCGAAACCGGTTCATAACCCAGATGCTGTACCGAAACCAACCAGAGGAAGGGGTAAAAAAATAGTGCGTGTGGATGAAACTCTTACAAACTCGGTGAATGCCGTTCAGGTAAGATGGATATCTTGGAAAATGCGCCTATAGGCGTATTGATTAAATCAGTACGATGTTGTGCAATTTTTTGGTGGAACTTACCGGGAAGCCTTCGCTCTGTTCACGCTAAAGTAGTCTCTCTTCGAGTGCTCCTAACCGAAAAGAGCTAGCTACTAAAGTGAATCGCGTCAGAGAGATCATCGTCAGTTTGACATTTACTTGATTGTCTTCATGCGGGGTCCTTTTAGCTTGTCCGTGTCCACGGAGGATTGTCGTACTGGTCAGGATAAGCAGCTGGCGCTAAAGTGTGTTAGAATGTCGCAGGATTTGAAGGTCTCCTGGTTTCCCAGGAGGTTGGAACATGTGTGGCGACGTGTTTCTTAAAAGTCGCACTACTCCGGTAATCCCACACTGTAGGCTTTATTCGAGGACTTCAATCGTCCTGTCTAGCTTTGGCGCCCTGACAGTATCTCAGCTCACACACCACATACTGCGAATACCAATGGGTTCATGACGCGTCGTGCCAGCAGCCGGGTTGCCCTACTTGCTGCGTGCAGCAGGACGCGTAAACGAAAACAGGTTGCTGTCGGCATCCATCTTTCTGCAGCCTTACCTCAGCTCCCTTACTGTCCCATTTAACGATACCCCTTCTATGGATCCTAGCCATAGGCCCATTAATCTTTCATCCACTGACCAAGAGCACGCCACCGCCCACGTCTGTTGCTTCGCGTGCACTTCTCAAACGTCCTGTGTTTAATGTGCAAACCGCGAAGCAATTTGGTTAACAAGCTGCCCTGGCGCACACTCGAAATCTATCGATAAATGTTTGCTGCGTTTTCGCAATTCGGTACGGTAGTTGAGCTTACGGCACTTTCCTTATCTGGATATTACTGCCTGCGAATTTCAGACGAGTGTGCTGTAGGAGTGGCGCGTTGCAACTCGTTCAAAAGCAGCTAATCCTCTTGTGGCCAAATGTAGTTTATCCAAAGGTCGACTTGAAAATGTTTTCAAAAGAACGGGAGGCTGTTCCGGGGACATTTCGACGAAAGGGCTGAGGGTGTGCGCGGATCAGTGGGGGCAACCACGAATACGCATGCTAGCTCACTGCCCGTCAATGGGGAGGCGAGCCCTAAAGCTGATTCTTAAAAGCACGGGTTCAAATGTTTCGCCGAATGCCCAAGCGAACAAATCGTACGAACACAACCCTGGAAAAGCTGTACGGGGATTCAACCCAAAGCCCCGTGTATCGTGCCACAACTCAAATCATACTAACGTAAGCTTGTGAAACCTGACCTCTTTGAGTTGACGCTTTTCGCATTCAACGCACGACAAACTTCCGAATCGTGGTGGAGTAACAGGTAACTTGTAGGTTCAGGGCTACGCTGCAAGAAAGCGGTTTAGTGCTAGCTTCAGTGGCATAAATGCATTCGACTGAACCCGACAGCGAAATCGGGAAACTCTGTCACAACTGTCCTGCTCATGAGGATGCTTGAAGGGCGGTTCAACCCGTCTTATCAGTCGCTAGGGGTGGTGCCGAATACTTTGGTCCACCGCTTGTGTACGAGATTTGGCAATTAAACCGGAATTGCTGTCGATGATAGTGATGAGACGTACTGCGCCAACAACACCCAAACTCTTCATAATCTCACTCATCCTTCTGCTAAGTCACACATACATTTCACAGGCGGCACTATTCTGGAGGCACGGAAAACAACCATCCTTTCGGTATTCGAGTATTGGCTTGTATGGCACATGGCCGATGCACGACAGTTGATGGTATTGGATGTTTACCGCGACCGAAGTACATGCCACACGACCAAATCTAAAATGGATTTATCAGAACCGTCTTCTGGACACTTTCAGCTGCTTCACCACCGAAAGTCATTTCTTCCAGGAGCGTGATTGCCACATCTTTGCAAAATACCTCTAGGTCCGCCTGTGGCACAGCGCTATCAGGTCTCCATAAACACTGAATATCAAGTGAAGCAGTGACGCTTTTTGAATATCGGAGAAATTTTCCTACCAATCCTGAACATAATTCAGCCCATCGAATTACCAGATGTCAAGCAAAACTCAGCGTGCACCGTGGTCGTGAAGCCTGGCGGATTCGAAAGGCTGAGGAAATGGAAGAGTTGAAGAATGCCGGGAGTGCCCGAAGATGAATTCAGGTGATCTGTACAGCTTGTCACCGAAACCGCCGGTGATCGAGGCCATCCAGGATCACACTGCCACGATCATCTTCAACAAAAAAGGACGCGTTGACCGCTGAGTGGAGCACTTTGAATAACGATTTTCGTAGCCAGCTGCTGCTACTCAGTCCGATTGTTCAACTGCACTAGGACCATGGACGGTGAACCTGATAACCGACCTAGGACGCTTACGACAGCGTATCTGCTCTCAAGCGCCATCGGATGAGCCCTCAAATGCATTGTTCAAGGATGGGTGTGAACTATCCAGTCAGCGCTTGTTTGATCTGTTTGCCTCCATCTTTTAAAACAGGACCGCTCCAGCCAACTGGGGAGAATAGGCAATAATGCCCGCCGTTTTTTTAAAAAGGCCCATGATGATTACGGCAGTCACAAGGAAATCAGCTTGACTCCATTCGTAACAAGATCCATCGTCACTTGTGCTCCGTCGCTCTATGGGGCACACGAATCATTGACTCAAGAGTAGCAAGCGGGATTCCGGCCTGGTAGGAGTTCGTTTGATCAAATTTTCACACCCCACCAGGTGCTAGAACAACACCATACGTATAAAGAACCCACAATTCTAGTCTTGGGTTTCCAAAGCGCATTCGACTCAGTTGGCCGGTCTGTTCTCCTCTACATGCGCAACAAGGAATGACCCAATCCCTCGGGGTGTGCACCAGTATGCGAGAAGCTCTCCAAAAGCCTTTCGACGCAAAGTGGGGTTCGTCAAGGATGCTCACTCTATCCATTTCTACTTAATTTCGTGACCAGTGAGACATTATGACGAACACTAGGTCTTGAAAACTCTTATGTTCAGGCAGCCGCTGAAGAAAATCTTGACCTGGGGTATGCAGACGACATCGCTCTCGTCTTCGGAAAGAAAAAATAAGGCAGGAACTGACTAAAACCATTCTGTCCTTTGTAATTTGCTTTGTGCTCACAGAGGATGAGGCCGTTTTTGGACATACAGTCACTTAACACGCCACTGACAGTCCGAAGAGAGCCGCTCGAGTTTGTGGAACGTTTTACGTGTCTTGGAGGTTGTGTAAGTTCCGACTGTGCTGGGACACATGAGGTCAGTGCACGAATTCCTACTGCTCTAAATGCGTTTGCTAATTTTAAGCACTTACGGTGGCAAAGCAGCATATCCCCGAGTCTCAGGTGATGTGTACATCAGTAATGTAAATAAATACTCGTTCAGCTGTAACATCATTTCGGTCCCTAGCTGTCATGCCATCCGGAGGAACCCCGAGGGCTGAGATACTGCCAGGTTGCCCAGGCCTAGACATGAGCAGTCAAGATGCAGGGGTTGGGTTCGAACCACGGACCTTCCGGCCAGTGAGTTCGCGCCCTAACCACTGAGTTGTCTCGAGGTCGTGTATCAGGTTGTTTTGTTGTATGGTGGTGACCTCTGTGAGTAGCAGGATTGAGACGTGTTTAGGCCTTCGATAACCATAGTTCGTGTACGCTGGTGCCAGCGAATTCGCAATGGGACTATTAGAAAGCAAGTGCTTATAAGTAAAATGAAACCTTAGATGTTTTGACTTGGTTTGCGTCCAGTTTTCTGCAATTTCATTGGTTGAACCTCAAAAAGAGAAATGTCGAGCATTTATTGATTGCCCATATTTTCATCTAAGAAATCATGTTTTCCGTTTTATTCCCCTTCTGCTCCGTCAGGTGACCGTATTCGCTCCCAAAGAATCGGATGACCAAGATGTGCCGACTGCTCAATCAAGTGAAACAATAGTTCCAGAAGTCCCAGAAAAAGAGACCCCATCGAATTCTACATCCCAAATTCCAGTCTCACCTACTCATACTCCGCAGCAGCCAGCTAGTGTCACTTACGTTGTACCAGATTCTAGCTCAAAAACCTCCCCCATACCACCCCTCAGTCTTGCGGCCGCAGCTGTATTGCGGCCTGAAGTCGCAGAACCTGTGACTGAGAGAGAGGTTCCCACATCCACTGGTTTGTTACCACAGGAAGATGAGTCCGTAGCGCCTCTAGTTTCAGCTGTCCCGGCCTCAAAACCAGCCAGTTCGCATCGAGGCTGTGCTCTCGAGACAACTAACCAGAAGCCGAAGCAAACGTCTCTCGGCAATTACCATAGCGTTGCTGCCAAAGTCAGACTGTTTGCCTCATCCGAAAGGCTTGGAGGTGCATCTAGACTGAACACAGTCGGATTGGGCTCTTCATCGAAATCAGTCAGAACAAGTGAGTTTGGTTGTTGTGTGTCGTGATGTGTCGTTATATCTAGCTGCATCACGAAACACATAGATTAACTACTCTCATTCGCTCTTCCCATTTCTGTTAGGCGGCAAACCGGCTGCTCAGAGGATCTCACAACAACTCAATGAGTCACAGAATGGAAATAGTAGCATTTTGGGTCGCACCAACGAGCGTTCCCGCTCCATTCAAGCCACTAAAGAACAGCAGCTCTACGAGAAACGCCTAATTTACGAGTCGCGAATCAAGCTAGATGAGGCTCGGATGCGCGCATTCCAAGAGGCAAAGGCGCGTGAGCGGGAGGCTCAGAAACGTGCTAATGAACAACACCGTCTCGCCGTCAAATTGAAAGCACAACAGATGGCCGATCTGCAACGTATGGTCAACGAGAGCAAGAAACAGCTCTCTGAGGTATATGGTTTAGCATAACACCGGAACTCTTTTTATGCATTATTTATATGGAATAGTCAACACCCTATACGCTCCGAACGGTTGTTTAACTTATTTGCCCCCTTTTCTATTCATCAGAATATCATCATTGCTTTTCACCATATTGTCCTCAAGTCTCCGAGAACTCGGTGTTTAGATATCTCAGAGTGTGGCAAACATTTTTGCTCTTACTCCCAACCTTCCACTTGCTTCTGTCTAGGGCCAAACCGAACCCAACTTGCTTGCCTCGTGCTTGTTTTGCGCTAAGCGAACACCACTACGGAACGATTCATCTCTATTCTCACTATTAGGTGAGAGGTTTTTTGGGTTTTGTCCTATGCTGAAGGCTCACAACACTGTACAAATGTATCCCCGTTAGTGGGGATCTCCAAGGTGACTGTTCCAACCCTGGGCCTCCCGGCTGAGTTGTGGGTGGCTGATCAGCTTTGCGATGAACCTTCAGTTGGACAAGGAGTGAGGCTAGTTCGCGTCACGTGACTTGGTGTTGACTAGCTCGTTGGCGGACACATTCTCATATAAAGGCCTGTTCAGTTTGTGAGCAAGTCACTGAACGGATCACTTACTTTGCGGATGGTGGAAAAATATTGGACGTTCGAGCATTCAAAAGCTGAGAAGTAATACACAGCTCTTTCAGCTATTGGAAATGACCAACAATGCTCACCTCACGCAACCGCAAAAGAGTATGTATCCCGATATTGTAACAATCACCTGCAACTGAAGATACTTTTCCTCACAAATGTTTCGTCTGCATGCTTCGATTAATGTTATTTTCCATGCGCGTTTCCTCCATCGTCATCTACGGTATACAATCAGTGCTGCACACCGATGCGCCACTGACGTGGAACCGTAATTTGCTTGGAGGCCCTATTGTGAGAGGGAATATAAAGGGAACAGGAATTGGATATACTACTAACCTACTCCAGGGGGCGAGATGACTCAGTGGTTGGAGCGCTAATTTATTGACCGGAAAGTCCGTGGTTTGAACCCAACCTCTGCATCTCGACTTCTGTCTAGGCTTGGCAGTATCCCAGCCCTCGTGCTTCCTTTGGGTTGCATGGCAGCTAGGCACCAAAGGGTATTACAGCTGAACGATTATTGACTATCTTTAACCAACAAACTCAGCTGCTCTGGTCATTGCCACCTACCTGGATAAGGACCCGAGACGGTACACATCAATGGTTAGAGACATTGTCAAACATGGCCCAGTCGCTCCCTCAATGACGCTCATGCATCGAAGCTATTGCCTTCAATGCATAGCTCCATTCCCAATCTCCCCACTTAAAAGCCCACTGACAACCCTGTATTTGTGCATCAATTATATCACCTCCCGCCTCCAATGCTCAGTTACCTACCCCATCCCACCCCCAAATCACTGGTGAACGAAACTGTGACAGCTATAACCACTGTACGACAAGTACGCGGTTCTTACAGCTGATAATGATGGTGATGAACTTTAACCTATTTCAAAGTACCCACACCTCCAGACAATCATTCAAATAATCTCAAGGGGAACTGGCAACAAAAACGCCATTTATATTCATTGCCAGCAAAGCACAGGAATCCCATGCAGATCCTATCCTGAAAGGAGGGTCGCACTTGCAGTACCCAGAGTCTTCGTAATCGCTTTTGTACCCTTCTGCCAGACCAAAGATTGACCGCCTTTCTGATCGTACTACTCTGAATTGGGCACATTAAGCGAAACATTTCGGCTCGGGTCGTCGCACTTTAAGGTGCTATACATGATGCTCAGTGGAAGTCCCTGTTTCGGAACCGAACACTCGTTTCGTGATTATTTCGTGGTGGATTCGTTGGAACCAGCCTACACGATTATCATAGGAACTGTTTGACGTGTTTTGAGCATCCTGCAACCCCTTGTGTATATTATATCAGATGTGTGCTTGTATGTAGCATCGACGCCTGCGACAGCCGTCTGACGTGACTGTTACTCTGTGCTCACAGTAAATGATGGTGTAATAGTAACTCTCTTCCCCTTTCTGTGGGGCAGGGGGTCAGTAAACCTGTTCTGGAACCAACACACGTCTCCCTCATGGTTGTGGAAAGTTTAAATGGTTGGTTGTCGAAAAAACTTTCCCTTGTGGAACAAATACTGTACTTCCAGTTTGGTGCTAAATTAAGCTGAATTGGGTACACTTCCTATACCGAATTTGTGTTTTATTGTTGTGCTCTTCACATTTTACCTTGACTACTCATAATTTAGCTTTTCAAGACCTCTACTGATTTCCGGGTGTGCTGTGGATTGCCTCCTCAATTAGCTCATTTTTGTAGGGAATTCTTCACGGGGGAGTCTTCTTAGGGTGGACTTGATCAGTGAAAATAACTAAATCGTTCAGCTGTAGTACTCTTTCGGCTCATAGTTGCGGACAACTCAAATGAAGCATGAGGGTTGTGATACTACTAGGTCGCCGCTGATTTGACAGGAGTATTCGGAAACCCAAGTTTGGGTTCGAACCGCGGACCTTGTCAGTAAATTCGCGACGTAACCGCTGAGTTACCTTGGGCTAGACTCAGTGAAATACCTTTCAGTTCTCAAGTAGACTTGATGTATTGTGATGCGTGGCCTTTTCAGAGAGGGACCACTGTCTTGGTGATAAGACTTCACTTGATTCATTGTTCAGCTGTTTTGGTCAACAAGCTGTTTACGTTCTCATGAACAACATTGCTACGGCTAATGGTGGCATACGGTCCAGCACTGTTCTTGGTAGTTCCACTGGAGATAACCTCATAACCTTCAGATTTTATTTCGTCTTTGACTTTGGTTGATACAGTCGACGGTAATCGCTTTTCACTTTTTTTCACTAACGTCTGACGGATAAGATCTGAAACTTAGACCTTAGTGTTGCTTTTTCATCTGACATAGACACGTCTGCGGAGCCCGGGCTTTTCATGATATTCTGACCATGTATTGCTTTTGTCAGCTTTTCTCGCCTTTGTCGTTTATTTCTCGCGGTTTATTGCTCCTAACGCCTAGAACTAACTCGTTCAACTGGTGCCTTACTCTTTCACAGGAACGCATCAAAGCGGATTTGGAGAAACAAAAGACGGTAGGTGATTCTGCAAGCTCATCCTCTGTGCTTGGTTTCTCACGATTTCGTCATACTTTTGCCGTCATTCACCTTGCTTTAAAGTTCTTCTGAGGCACCCACGCTTCACCGTGTGACTGCATGGAGTGGAAAACTTGGAGTACCGTCATCGGGTATATGTCTACTCTCTGGTGGGAAATAAACCTGCTTTGAGTTCAGTCGATTTCGAAATGCGGAGTCCAAATGCAAGTAATATCAACTAATAGAGCATGTCTGAGGTTGAACACGAACCGCTGACCTGTCTTATTCCTCCTCCCAATCGTGTGCTGATGATTCGCTCTACCCATGCGCACTGAATTAACATTCGGTGTGTGTAACACCATTAGTGACTGCCCTTGCGTGATTTCCACAATGGGCCAGACGTTGATACCGTCCAGCTACCCAAAGAGCGCTCATCTGGATTTATAAGAGCCAAAAGGAGCTTTTCAGATACTGGGATTCGGAGTCCCAGTACATGTAATGTGGGCGAAAAGAAGACACCTATGAGTGGACCCGGCCAATCCACTTCTTACTCGCTGGATGGGTACCCTACCAACTGAGCTGCTGAGCATGTTACCCCACCCCCATCATACGGATCCAACCGAATTTTCTGTATGGCCTTTTATGTCCAAATTTACATTACTGGATGTTAACAGACAGCATTCGTTGTCCAGCAGTTCACTCCCTCAATCGTCGTCTTGAGTGATGGGCTGAACACTTCAAAGAACAGTTCAGCTGGTCTCTTTCGACACAACTGCTGGGCCTAAATGAAACATAGATACCAGCTCGCCATTAACAACAGATATCCAGTGTGAGATATCAATCCTCAAGCACGACATGGCGCGGATGGTCTGTCCCTCGCACTCTTCAAAGAAGGTGGCGAGGTCCTGGTGAACAGTCTGATATCCATACTGTAGAAGATTTGGGACAAAGACAGGATGCCAGTCGAATAGAGCTCCTCGAACGTCATCCCAGTTTTCAGAAGGGCGCAAGAACGTCATGTGAAAACCATCGTGGTATCAGCCTGGTATCCGTCGCATCTAAGGTGCTCTCGTGCAATATTTTGCGCAGATTAATCGATTATAGGGAGAGACAGATTCGTGAGAATCAAACTGGGGTTCGAGCTGGGCGAGGATGCCTCGATCATAGCTTTATGTTGAGGCAAGTTCTTGAACAGTGTCACTCTTTCAGACGTCCCACTTTGGTCGGTTTTATTGATCTAAAAGCTGCTTTTGACTCTGTCGATCGTGAAAAACTTTGGCGGTGTCTGTTGATCAAAGGTGTCCGTTCCAAATCTACATCCCTTATGAATGCACTGTATGCGAACTCCTGTGGGCGTGTACAAGTATACGGCAAGCTTTCGCCTGAGTTCACTACGTCTAGTAGTGTAAGACGAGACTGTCCTCTCTCGCCTTTTCAACTTTGTTATTGAGGTACTGCTTAAAATTTGTCTGCCAGCCTCGGAAACCTCGGGGGTCGAAATGCTCCCGGGACGTTCGCTCACAGACATTGAGTATGCAGACGATATTGCTCTCCTGTCAGAAATGGTCCAATGACGCAGTCAGTGGCGCTCGTGCATCAGAGTTATCTCCTTTAGTGCGTAGCTACCCAGTTCCCGAACTAACTGAAAATGCCATGGCCCTTATTGCTTTCCGGCATGTCTTTCTGGTGATCAAAACTGTAGCAGATGGAACTAACGTCCCCGTGGTACACGGTTTGTAGCTGATAAATTTAATTGAATTATCCTACGCAGGTCGATCCGTCCTCGGGTAATCCAGTTCGTGAGATTCCACCTGGGTTTTGCCCTGGCCAAGGTTACGTTGATCATACCTCCACTTTGTGACATGTGCTGCATGTGGGTCACCTCTTCCGACAACTACCAACAACGGCCCTTTTTTGTCAGTCTGGGATGTGATTTTAATTCCGTCGATTATCGGGAACAGGAAGTCTCTGGCCATGAAGGGTGTCCTTTCTAAATTCTCGTCGCTCTCAAATGTTCTGTTTGCCTCATCTCGTGGTTGCTTTCCTGGGCTCATCACATCCAGCGATGCCAGGCAATTGTCACGCTCTGTCCCACTTCTTTAACTCTGTAATCGATGTGCTGTTTGTCTTCTTTACCTGCCTCTCACCCCTGGAGTATCCAAATACTACTGTGACATTTACCCACGGACATTACGTACGCCGCAAGATTGCTCTGCTTGGATCACGTCCTTTATAAATGCAAACTACCCCAAATAATTCTGCTGCATATTTTGCTATGCACTTCGCACATGTTAAGTGTAAAGTGCTACTGCATTATTGGCTTTAATCAAATCCAAACTTGATACTTATAAGTGAACTGATCGATGTGATAGATAAGTTCATCCATCTGGGTAACTGAATAAATCCCGAAGAAATCACTTTCCTAATTGGGAAATGCAGGGCAGCGTTTGCCAATCTCCAACATATGCGGAGCCCACGTGACGTTAGCTTGACTATCAAGGGCAGAGTCTGACATGCCTTACTTCCTGGATTGGAGACGTGGCCGCTGCCTGTGGAAGATCTTCGGAGACTCTCTATGTCTGACCACTGGTGCTCAAAAAACTGCACCGAACTATTGAAGCCCTGACTGCCACTTTTGGAAATTGACGAACGTGGACTGTCAATTCGGGAACAGTCGGCAACTTTCATCGGCGTTTGGAAACACTTTGTGATGCGACTGCGTCGCAGGATATGGCAATTCCGTATCTAAAAGTTGTTCTATCCGAAGGGGCCCCAGGACCCAGTTCTCACTTGTTCTCATTTTACCGTTCTTTGACCTTTCTTTTTGCCCGTGATTATCCTTCTCAGCAGGAGGCAGTTATCCACAGGCATAGTTCAGTGCTGGTTGGTAGCATGGCACCTAAGTACCAGTCCCCATGATTATCACTTCCATAACACATTTTATTCCAACTAATTCACATGAAACCTTCACCCATGAACAGTCCAGATTCGCCGGATTTTGGTCACTGACTTCCCCGATTACTTGTTTGTTTGGCTACTGAAATTCAAAAAGTAGTCTGAGCATCACATGGTTCCACTTTAGAAGCCGGAAAACTGTAGCGGTCGTATCAGTCCTGTTTATTCATTGGGGTGTATGCGCTCATATGCTGTCTTCGAAACATTGAAGAAAACTGAAAGTGTTTGGCAAGCGAACCAACTCCAAATGAAGTTTGGGTCTGGGGGTGAGGTGAGAAAGCAGGTTGATTCACTCGGGTCCGACGCATTGACATGCTGGTGCTGGCGGCACTTCATTAACCCAGTTCGCTCGGGTCGACTTATTTCTTTCACTGCAAATGGACGAAGGTGGTGGTTTCAGTCGAAGTCTACCTGATCAGCGCGTACTGGTTGTGGATTGAACCAAGTGGAGCGGTGCGCAACGATATTTTTTTAGCGGGAGGGGGGTGTCAAAATGGCGAATGTGAACCACTGAGTTTTTGTACCCGGCTAACGAAAACTTAGTTGCTTGCTGTTGAGCAGCATTCGGATCGGTTAAAAGACACTGATCTACCATGAGCGGTGATGGCATACCCGAAAAATTGTTGGTCTTGGGTATACTACCCGAACACTCGGGTGCGAATCCCAGCATATCGAGTTAACTGTGTTCGGGTTGAAGTCCCGCGTGCGATAGGATTTCCTTTTTTGTTGGCCTTCAAATTCATGATGGACTGGACGATACAGCATGCTCGAGTTGACTGCAACAGTTTAAACATCTAGGCCACTCCTATTGACTGCCTGTGGCATAATCGCTTTGAGGAGTGGCGCATCTGAATTTGAGCGCTCTTAGATTGCATCAGCCGGTGCGCTCCATTGGTTACTTCGAACGTGAATGTCTGGGAGGCAACATTTTTCAACACAATCGTAGACATACAGACGATTTCACTCTCCGTCAATGGATGGATGAAATCAGTTGTGCCGTCGCAACATTCAGCATCTTTACGAAATTGGTCATTTCCGATAACTTTACTTGTCCAGACGGACGCGTTCTAATAGTGAACAGGTCTAAATTTCAATTTCCCCATCGCCTTGTGCAAGTTGATGCTGTCGTCTGGGGGGGGAGGAGCTAGCTGAAAACATAACTGTCCACCACATAGGCCGCAAAACCGGAACTGGATGGCGCTGTAGTGATTTGCCCTTGATTGTTGTCGGTTGGTAGCACCAGTTCAAAAAATGATTGAAGCAAGAGACGACGGGTTTACGATAAGAAACTGTCGAGCTTAATGAAGTATTCCCCTGTGGCGAATGTACCGTATATAGAGCCAGCTTCCACGTATCCAGCCGAGATACACGAGAGTGCCAGCGGGATAAACCAACTTGCTGACCGTCAGAGCCTGTCACTTATGTTTTCGAGCAATTTTTATGTGACTTATCTGGATTTGAATAGGAATTAAACTGCCGCCCCCACAAGAGTGTGCTTCCTGGGTAACGCAGCTGGGCACCTAGGACGGTAATGTATTCAGGAAGGCAATCAACTGAGACATTAGCAAAGAAAGAAACAGCGTCAATTGGAAAATTACTGGTACAGTGTCCGACAAAGTTCGGAGGATTATTTCACACATTGGGGTTACAGCTTTCCAAAGGAGAGCGAGAATGTCCACGGGTCAGCGGTTTCGTTTGTAAGAGGTTGAACTTCGCACATTTGGAGTCGGTCTTAATGGCACACCTGGTTTATGGATTTTCGATGAACTCCTAAGTTATGATGTCAAGGTTCTGACTGTGACCGAAGGCAGTACTTCAGTCACGAAGAACATCCAGCACCATCAGCTGAGGTGGTGTACTTCACATGCCAAGTCATCGTCTGCGTGGACGACTTTCGCCTGTCCCCTTGAGAATGATACAAACTGAACTGGATTATTTTTTGACTTGGCAGAACAGCAGGAAGGAGATTACGAACGACTTTGCTACTCTTGACGCGATTTACTTCCAGGATGTGGTCCTCTGAGCTTTGTTAGGTGTGATGGCTAACCGATATCGGTCGGCTTCGCGTTGTCATTTTCTCAGCGTTCGGTCGTCCAGCACCAGATCCCGGTCCATTCACCTTAGACTTAACAAAAAACTGAGCTAAGTAGTACGGCAATAAACTGCCTCCCTCAACAGTCATCATGGTGATGTTGCTTCCTACTTTCTGACTTTAGGTATTGAAACTGTTTTTGAGGTTACATAAATCAAATCAGGTAGTATCGTGAACTGTTGCAGTTGAACAGCTGCGGTTCGTTTTTGCTTGACATCCGACTGGCGAGTCTAGTCCAGTAACAACGAACATTGCCATTTTGCTGCTTCTTGGTTAGAGATTGGAGAGAGAGCCAGCCGCTTTGAAAACCACAGTGCTTGCTGCGTGGTTCTGAGAGGGGATTATTTCCTTGACGTGTAGTCGACATGGGTAAAATGCTGTGCAGTATAAATTTCTTCTGGACAGGGTCGAGATTATTTTTATTCGAGAATAACTCTATGGCCTACCCATAGTACAGAAGTTGATCTCTCAATCTCCCCCTTCCGTTTGAAAAGGGCTAAGCCATGTTTCATGGGCCACGCGTCGTTGGAGATCTGTAACCGAGGACGAACTGGCCTTAAGTACTTATTTGCCTTTCGTGTTTACCCCCATCACCTTTGTGCAATGAATTTCGTCAGTTGGTTTCTCATTCCCTAGCTATTGTCAAAATGGACGTGAAACCTCTTGATGGAAGCCTCTGGTCCTCCTTCCTCTTTTTTCTCACTGTAGATGTCCCGCCCCAGATATTTTAGGTAATTTGGTTCATAATCAGCGACCTAATCCTTTGGCCTTCTCAAACTGAAGTCCTAATCTCTTTGTGTGAAAATGAGGTACCAAAGTTTGCGTTATGTCGATGCCCATTAAGATTTCGGAGTTGTGGATGCGATCAGAGTAGTTTTGGAAACATTCTTCTTGGGAACTGCGAAGTAAGCGCTAACTCACATGGCGTTGCGGCGCCTCATCATTTTGAAGCTGAACGTATACTTTTGACGACCTTTATCAGTTACTCGAGATTCTATATCCGTTTGTGGTAGACTCGGTAACTAACCTATCCCTTCAAGCTTCAACTATCCCTGTTCCACCGAATCCATATAAACATCCGTTTCTCGCTCCTCCTGTGCAGGTCGAATCTGTTAAACGAAAACATCTTGCTCCAATTGTGGAACAGGTATGTTGATCACTTTGCCCTAGTTCACGTCAGTGTTGATTAGCAGTTCTGTTTGACTATATCTGCTTTTGCTGTTGGCTTTTCCTCATTAGCCATCCGTAACCCATTGTAGGAAAATGCTGCCCTACCGTCCCAACCTGTTCGACCAGTCAAAATCATTCCCAACACAGCTGAACACACCCCAGCGGCTCCCAACGTGCTCAAAGCAATCCAGCTACAAAAAACAGGCCCTAATTCAGCTCTTCAAACGACCACTGCTGTAAAGCGAGCTCATCCGACACCCATCCAGCCAGCTCCCGTGGCAAAAGCACCATTACCGAACACTGCTTCGAAGGCGCAACCAACCCGTGCTGCTGTGGTTTCAGTACCCAAATTGCCCCCAACACAGCCGACGGCGGCAGCAACCGTAAAACCGACTGCTCTGGAGTCAGGCCGGTTACCGAATTCTCCGCTAAAGTAAGCACTGGCTTGTTAGTCATCCTCATCATCAACAACAATACACCGGTAGTAGCTGCCGTACAACCTTGAGGAAGAACACCTTAATGAATCGTGAAACGTAAGGTGAGGGGCAGGGACTTGGAACAAACAACCTTTTATCCCTATAGCAAACGATCAGGAACAAGGTGCTTACACCATTGAACAGTAGCGAGATAAAAGCATCTTGGCATCGTATCGTATGAAGACGCTATCGGTTGGGCTGACCCATAGTCCTTTGCGAATCTCACTCGATAAGACAAGCCATTTTACAACAAGCCTTAGCTAGGTGGTTCGGTTTATCATGTGGTTTTATGGGTTGTAGTTTTTTTGGTTACTGTTGTCAATTTCATGCATTACTCTTTTTCGATTGCTGTTGGGTGTACTGCGTACACTTTCACTATGCATTGGTGAAATGAGAAAGTGATCGCCTTGTTAGTTGTGTGTGATTTTCCTGCATAGCTAAAATACATTATTGGCTGCTGTTTTTTGGTGACCATAGTTCTTATTTCTGGCTATGATTTGGCAGAAATCCCTCGCTATCTATACTTTTTAAGTTTGAAATTCCTCATTATTTTCCACAAAATGCCTCGATGAAATCATGAAAATAATTTTATGGTTATCTTATACTTATACTGTCGCGATGGAACTCCAAGGATTTCAGAGTGGCGGAAACAGGGAGGTGGCAAACCCTTGAACTGGAAGAGGGGTATGAAAGATATTACGAAACGTTTGGGTGCTGTCGGTGCTACTCGCCTCCCAGGATGGGGACGGCGTGATCCCTACTGCGCTTGGTTGGAGACGCTGCAAGATATGGCCGCTAATCGATGTCAATAGCGTTCTTGTTGTCAGTTTCCACCCATATTGCCTGAATGAGTGTGCGGAGATATAGGCACCTCGGAATGATTGTAGTAAGCTAGCACTAAGTCCCTTCCTTGTCCACCTTTATTCTTTTCTTCAGAATAAGGCCTTCAAATAACTCATGATTGTACGGCAGCAAAGCATCGGTGTTGAACGCTGATGTTATGTTGTCGGTGGTGATGATGATGATGTTGATCACTCTATGGATGACTCATTGTCATGGCAACGCATTTAAAGGGACTGTCTGACATTCAGCCTGAACTGGTAGTGACAAGCTTTCAGTTGTGGTACCCTTTCAGTGCGCAGCCGCCGAGCAAATCAAAGGGAACACGAAGACGGGTACTGCCAGAAGCGATCCAAAAGCCAGGCTTGGGTTCGAACCACAGACCTTCCAATCATTAGGTCCGCGCGTTAACCTCTTAGCTGTCTCGACCTCGGTCAGTGGAGAGGGTAATACTTCATCGACGTCTAATCATATTTTTCGCTGAATCATAGCTTCCGATTGCAAAACCTTAGCAGTATAAAAAAATAAACTCGAAACAACCCATTAAAAGCTCTACAGATTGGGTCCAAATATTTTTAGCTTGGAGCCATATCTAAGGAAATCGGTACTAAGGTTATTGATCAACACTACAACCCCAGTTAATTATCAGGATTTTCATCAGAAAGGGGGAATATCTGCAAAGCGCCAAAATCATTTAAGCTTGCGAAACTGCCTACGCAGATTTGTAGTAAATAACCCAACTAAACTATTTCAACACAAAGAAGTCGTGGTAACACTTTGGCTTTGTGACCACCTTGCCCCATTCGTAAATGTCAATTCACTAACATGTAACTTATCAGGATCTCGCTGCTTAAGTATGTTGTGAACATAACGTCATAAGGAAGGAACGGACTAAAGTCTTCATAACCGTGTGCGAGATGGCTCAGTGGTTAGAGCGCGAAAGGTCCGTAATTCGAACCCGAACTCTGCCCCTGGACTTCCCCTGTCTAGGCTTGGGCAACCTGGCAGTATCTCAGCCCTCGCACTTCCTTCTGGTGGCATGGCAGTTAGGCATCGAAAGAGTGCTACAGCTGAACGATTTTTTTAACGTCGCAGTAAAATTTTGCCGACACGGAACTTTTAGGCGTCCTAACTACACAATGGTTCACAAAATCACGCATGTCATGCGTCGGATGGAGCGTTGCTTGGATTTTTTCAATCAGTTGTCACCTTTTTACGTGCATTTTATGGTTAGTGATAGAGGATTTAAGAAAAAGATATGTGGGCAACCAGAAGCAGTTCCAACAGTCCGTTGGAAAATGAGTTGAGTTGGTGGACTGTATTTTCAAGCCACAAGCTCTGAGCCTGAAGAGCTCAGCAACGCCACCAACGGCCAAGTATTGCCACAGGCTCAACTAGCAGTTTGAGGCAGCAGTGAAGGGTCGATAAGTTGAAAGGTTGAACGAAAAGACAATGGCCTCTGATGTCTTGGCAACTTCATCTATGTATGTTTGATCAGAGGTCTCTGGTGAAATCCAGCCTGTCTACGGAGGCCGTGTCTTCAGTAGAAGTGGACGAGTTTAAAGTTAAAAAACATTCAAGTGCTTGAAATCCATATTTCCAGAAGAAAATGACCGACGTCTTAGTTTTAGCTGGGCATCAAGCCATCTTAGGATTTCTGTCTGGACCGTAAGCTTCCTGTCAGGAGTTATATAGGGATATCCTGAAAAAAATCCCCGGATGTCCTAATATGAAAAATGTACGCAAAGAGAAAAAACAAGGCGAGGGTGCGTTGGCGGTCATTGAACCTCATGCTGATCCCTTTCCTTTTCTCCCTCTTCTGGTTTTTCACTTGGAACAGTGCTACTTTCAATATGTCACTGTTGAATTCGGATTCGGAGGATGAGGACAAACCGTATATCAAGGCCCCAAGTTGGTCGCGTAAAGGTGAGTTTGTCCCTTTTGTCTGTAAGTCTTCTCCGTGGAGACCCCTTCTTTTTCACAGTCTCCTTCCGAACTCAGCATATCGAGCTGAAAACAGCTTTTCGACAGACTTAGGGATTGGAGCACTACATTATGTTTTCTGCCGTTCTGTCTGAAGTTGTCCCTGGTGTTCATTCGTCAGTGTTTCCGACGCATTTAACTAATGCGATGGATTGATTCAGTGGTGAATTTTCACGTGTTGTGCATACCGAGTCGTCGTCTATCTTATAAAAATGTCGTTTTCCGCTCCTAAATCAGAGTGCTATTCAACCTGATGCAAGGCTATGGAAAGCGATTAGTAAAAGTTTGGTTACTTTAGATGTGACTCGCTTTCCAGGATGGGGTCGGCGTAGCTTCGGCTGGAAGCGTTTCAGGAGTAACTGCTAATCTATGCCAGTGGTGCTCTTGTCACCTATGGCGATTACCTGAATGAGCGTTTGGAGGTGTACACACCTCGGCGTAGGCTTCCAAATAAATTATGGTTGTATGACAGTGAAGCATCGATGTGCAATACTACTGTGCTGTCGACAATGCTGGTGTTTATCCTCGTCTTCAGGGCCTCCTGTCAAACTGAGATCTGAATTGTGGATGGAGGAATCCTTAATTTTGGACCTCGATACTACCTCCGTGAATTGTCAGAAAGTATTATTAGCGTTCGGACATCGTCCGTATAGCCATTTGGTTATCTTTCCCATCTTCGGCACCTAGAGCCGGATCTACCATGCTACCGATAGCTGATATAAAGCGTTAAATAGCAAACGAACTCGCATATTGCTTATTAAACTTTCTGAACCGAATACTGTTAACCTTTGGGCTCCCGTCACTGCTACACAATAAACGCCCTTCATTTCTACCAGTTCATAGGACAACCTGAACAGTCCATGGACCCTAAAGCTCAACTAAATCCCAGCAAACTAGCTCAATTCCGCGGCGATTACCTGGAAGAGGCACTCTGCCCGTTCCATCTTTCGTCTTTTATGTGTTCCGTAGGTGGGACCATTGAACGGTCCTTGCTTGTGCTCTATTCAACCAGTAATTGCTTTTTCTCAATGTCGCCCATTCAGGAAGATCCATTACACCTATAAGCTTGTGATGTTGGCATATCTGTCGTTATCTGTCTCCTGCGCAGTGCCACCTTCGTTTTTCACCATACGCTGCCGCAGTTTTCTCGGATGATTCCAAATGCTGGTGGAATCGACCCATAGTAACTGTTTGTCTTCCCTACACTTCTGGTTTACTTCATGATAGCTCAGGTGTCCTACCTGAATGGTCCGTCGCTCGAATCCATCCTTTCTCTTGACCCTTAGGACTATTTCGGCTCTCGTATATCTTCCTTGTTCTATGTTAGTGCTGCGTTGAAATTCTTTATTTGACCGCCCTCTCGATCTATCATAAACCCTTTTCGCCGCCACGTGATAGGATAGCGGTTTCACGCATCTGGTCCACAGCGTGAACGAGCTTCAGTGTTAGGGCTATTAGACTCAATTGCTACGCAACCTTTCTCCACTTCCTTCAATTACAGATAACTTGAAGCAGCTGCCTTCGTTCAACGCGGTTGTGGCGGGTGAATTGAGATTCCCCAGCAAGTTTATCCCTGCTGCACAGATTCAGTTCGATTTAGATTCCATGTTTGCCGGCTACGACTATCGTCGGCGGCACCGTACGAGCAGTCGGTTTTGGAACACACCGGTGGCTCTGTGAACAGAAGCAACAGGAGGCTTGCCAGTATTCTTATCTGGTTTACTGTACTCTGTAATTGTTACACGTATTAGTCTTTCTCATCGTACGCTGCCATATGTTACACGTGGTTCATACCACGATTTCCGCCAAGTATAGTATGTGTGCGTGTCCCCAATTCACCTTTATTTTTCCCTGAACTTAATCACGTTCTGTGGAGGTAGTTTTCAGCTCGCAAACCGTGCACCAAAGTCCAGTAGTTGTGGATGTTACATCTTCGTTCACTGAGCATAGGAAGAATAAGGGAAAGAGATCTACGCGTCAGAGCTGATGGCCCAATCCGTACATTGATGACAGATGGATGTCAAATAGTGAGAGCTACGCATTGAAGTCGATTGCTTGACACAAGAGCGCCGTTGGATGCATGACACATCCATATCTGTCAAGTTCACTAACCATTGGTTTGTCTCGTCCTGCGGTCCCCGTTCGCGGAGACGGCAGCCAGCAACCCGACTGAGTTGACAGTTAAGGGCTTTCATGCTTCGTTACCAAGTCATGGACTAACTGCCTCTCTGCCGTCTCCATCCGATACAAGACTGGGCGAAGAGGGCTGTACGACGCAAACGGCCCTGTGGCATACGAAGTCTATGGTCTAAAAAGCGTAGCCTGTACCGTGGGACCAACTGTTCTATCGGGGGATCAAACTTTCCCGTATTTCAGCAATACTGATCTGATGTTCCCACCAGACCCGTACACTACTTTAAAGACTAAGAGTCTCCGATGATTTTTCGCTGTAGAGGCTTACAGCTGAGCGATTTTGGAGCTCGAGATGGCTCAGGGGTTAAGGCGTGAACTTACTGACCGGAAGGTTCGTGTTTCGAGCCCCACTTCTGCACCTCGACTGCTCCTATTTAGGCTAGGCGATCTGGCAGTATCTCAGCCCTCGTGCTTTTTTCGGGTGGCATGGCAGCTAGACACCGAAAGGATGTTAGAGCTGAGTGTCGAGGAGAACGCTTTGTGATCTCACGGTGACTCTATGAATGGATAACTCCACACACCACTAATTTTAGGGTTGAAGCACAAAATAAGATCGATGGAAATTCTGAAACCATGCCAACGTGGTGTGCTGCCACAATCAGTTACTACTTTAGTGGTCTATCGAAGAGTTTTTACGAATCTTACAAGTGATGTGTCAGTGATTAGCCTAATTTCATTCTCGTTGCGGAATAAGCCTATCTTAGCGGAGGCGCATTTCGCTTATTTACGCGAATTTTACGTGCTTACCTCTGGAAGTCACCTGGCGAATACAGTTTTTTTTAGTTGGCTTGCTTAGGGCTATTGAATTGGCATGGTCCTAATATTCTGGACAGTTTTTCGTCTCCCCACAGCGAATTGTGTAGCTTCAAATGAATATGTTCGCTAGATCTATAATTCTTCAAAGTAATGTCTCCAAATCATGAAAAAATGTCTCGATAGAAAACGAAAGGTGCATCGATGTGACTGGAAGCGATTCGGAATCAACCAACCCGGGGGCTCACACCCGCAGTGCGTGAAAACCCCTCAAGTTTTCTGTGCGTATTTTCCGGATCTCAGTTTGTTCGAATGACCGGTTATCTGTACATCCAGTGGACGCACGTGAGATTCGCACATACCACACACGGTAGGAGACAGCTGTGGTTGGTCTGCCAATCTCTGGGCGCCATTCGACATTTGTATTTTGTCAGTTTAAGATCTCCCGAAGTTTCCTCACCGTCCTAGAATTACTTAAAGGTCTCTCCTGGAGGATATTTCAGCGTACCGAAACCATTTTCGACATGTCCAGACGGTTTGTCGTCTCTCAGTGTGAAATTGTGGGGGGAAGCATCTCGCGTGCGCACAACACCATGCGCTTTTTTGGAATCCGAGCCCCTTGCACAGCTACCGAGACAACCAGTTGATCTGTTGCATAGACGTGCACCTGAAGGACGGTACGATGAAGGCCGCATTCAGGTTAGCTGGCGTGTGTCGTGGATTGGCCGAAAGGATAAACTCATTGCAGTCTTCACCCGAGTGTGATCGGATAACTGACGCAAACATGGTAGAAAAGTGAGAAACACGTTTCCTTTCAATAATAATAAAATAGTCGTTCAGCTGTAACACCCTTTCGGTAAGTGAATCCCCTACAACGGGATGTAGATGTGAACGATCGATTCAGTGTTAGGTCCGCCAACTGGGCTGATCTACAACTGAGACGAATATCGGTAGTTGCGCTTCAGTATCCTCAAGCAATCTGGACCTTGTAGTCTCCATATTTTCCGTACATTTTTGATCGAGTACCATAATTCAGCTCGTTCGGCAGTATAGGTGCACATCCTGCTGCTGGTGAATGTTCTCGCTCATAAATGTCCTTCAATCAGTATTTCTAAGGTGGAAAAGTCCTATTGCATTACTCCACTGAAATTGAGGTACTCGTGATTTATCTATGATTGTTCCGAGCACGACATATTCCAGGTCGGAGCGAAGTGAGCTTATTTTTCAATTCTCAGAAAGCAATTCCCTCTCAGAGGGACGGAAAAAAAACTTATTTCCCGATGGTCCTCACAATCAGGGAACGAAGATCTCGAGATGATTTGGCACAGACTACACTATACTATAAGGAACATGCTGCGTTGAATTTATTTCCATAGGGTTCGGTTGCCACCTAGGGCGGGATTAATGTCACACTATCAAACAAATTTGCCCGTTGTATAGAGTAGCTTTGATGGCCGTAGACTCACAGTCCCTGCTCAGTCATTTATTTGGTTCACGTGCTTTTCTCGTATGTCTGCATCGTCGGTCAAGTGGTCCTTGATCTCACTCGTGTTTGAAGTTGCGTTTTGATGATTATTGGCATAATGAAGAAAGCGAGGAAAAAGTCATCCCGTTTCCGAATCGAGCGGCTTGGCAGTAATTGAGTTGCACTCGACAATCAACTCTTTACCCAACTGTTATAAACTCAGGGGCTACTCACTTCAGAGGACTCATTATTGTTCACCCTCCACACATACTTTTGTTGGTCCTTGTGAAACTAGTCTAGATTCTGTCGGTATCGTTCAAGTTAGTATTGGCAGAGAATTTGAGACCAGGAATTATTAGACTGTAGAAGTGATCTGCTAGAGTGAAAGTATGAAATTATGGTGGCCTGTTCTCTAGTAAAGTTCATTCAGGTGCCGTACTGTGAGACAGTTCCTCGGACTCCGCAGACAGTCCACTGCCTGTATCGCCATGTTTGGGGCTCATCAGGTGGAAGTTGCCGCCGGATCCTAAAGCACTTAATCCCTGAATTGAATAGCTATTTGGCCAAATGTCTTGGTTTGTTATGAACTGGAGACTCGGTGAAGTCCGTAGCCAACAGCATAATGTTATCCTTCTGTATAATATTCTGTCTCGAAGTTCTCGGTGAAAATACACGGTATGTTATTTTTCGTTTGATATAAGTAGTATGGGATAATAGCTCAAAATCCAAGGAAAGCCCACTACCAGTTCAGACGTGGTGGTCTGGCTGGAGTTTTATAATGATCTCGCATACCAAACTGCCTGGAAATTCGTTCCCTAAGGTCCAGTCATACCTGAAAGATCAAAGGGAACAACTAAATAGGGAGCAGCAAGCTGCCTTATTAGGAGTAATCGTAACACGAGGCGATTTTGGGGTGAAGCCCTACTGAAGAAGGTCCGCCCTCAAACTGAGCTATCAGTGACGGGAACAGTTGTGTAAAGCGAAACAAAACGAATCGAAACTAACAAGACTGTCATCATCCTGAAGAGCTAATCGGTTTACTTTTTGAAAAAAAATGCGACCTGGTAACCTGACTTGCCACATCACGTTTCTCTGGCTTCTGCATTGCCGCAATATGTTTGGATAATTTATTCGTGGGATACTCACAGTCGGACCTAGTGGAACGCCGCCCTGTTTGTGTATTTTCGGTGGTGCAGCCGGGTTGTTAGATTCGGGTGCCAGACAAATCCATACAATGGTCTTAGTTTAAGTTTGGCGCCACGAAGGCATTTTGATAATGATAGATCTATTTCTCTTAATTTCGTCTTGACCTTCTTGGGGCCAGTGGTGTTTATGTGTATGTATATGTGTGGTCCTGTGAACAGATGGCCCTCTTTAAGGTTCATGGCGACTGTGATATTTCTTTCATCAGCCCTTATGATGTGATTTGTCTTGTCGTGTTTTAAACGTATGAGGATATCCAATCCGTTCTTCTTTGGATTAGGGTTTGTCGGTCTAAGTCACTTCAAGATAATATGCTTGCATATACCTCAGCGAAATTTCGACGCATATGTACAGAAGCGCTGTGCTGAATCAGTGGCTATTCACAGGACGCCTTCGTACGTTAACAGGTCCGATAGAGTTGGCTTATTGACCATCCCATCACACAAAGCTGATTCGAACATGACATTCTGCACATGATCCGATAACTCGGTCCCAAGGTCAAGCGTGACACATGCACAAAGAGGGGCAAGGCATGTTTTCACTGCATTAGTGATAGTTTGTTGCCCAGACGCGTCGAAAGTTTTAATGTCAACCACCGGCGGTCGAAACGGCAAACAGTTTCGCTTGATATGTCCGCTGTGTAGTCGTCTGAATTTTCGTAACAGAAGTCTACTAACGGTGGATTACTGGTGCTGCGCATACTCAGCTGGTTGCCAGAGATGCTTATGTTCTGGGAAGGAGCTTTCCCTTTGATACTCCGTTAGTTGCCGTTTCAACAAACGTGTGAGCCGTTGCTCCAAACCGACTTGCAATCCACATCCATCTGGTCAAGTCGAGTGTGTAAAAACGGTTGTTTGTTTGGCTGGTTTTCTTTTATTCGAACCATTTTGACTATCACTTGACCTTACCTCGCATACGAAATCCGGTGTAACTGAGTGTAGATACGTCTGAGTGCCTCAGAAGATTCATGCCGGATTCTCTCACCCGGGTTGAACTCGACGCACCTGAGATGGACCAGTTGTGTTCTAATAGAGATTTCGTCATTTAAACAATGGAAATCTATGCCAAAAGGCCGAGAAACACTGGACAATCGTTTCATCCCCATCAGCAGTGTGCATCTCACGAATCGGCAGGGAGATTCGGATTTGCAGCCTCCAGACTGGTGGTTGAACACCAAATCGGCCACGAGCAGCAGATCTGCGCTGTGATCAACTTGCACCCAAGCAGGTTATGGCCTCATTAATCATTCAATAACGGAATTCACATCACGTGCTGACTGGCTACTCGAGTGACGACTTCCCAGACGAAAAGTTCATTCGTCATGTGAATTATTCTTCTTTGTGAGTTGTGTTCACCTATTCGCGTCCCATAGAATAAAGACAGGTAGATATGAATAAGTTGATCTGGGTGGTGTACGAAACACGCTTCTTCAATGGCCCCATCCAATGTGCTCATTGTATGTTTCGATGACAGAGTACAGCGCTCGGTTTCCGCAGTGGATACACACACTGCGCAGCCTAGAGTTGCACGCACTCATTATCTTATGGTGAAAACGGTATTTATCTTCTTTGGCCTTAGATCGAACGGGTCGAAAACATAAAACGGGTTCCGTCGTCGTCTGTGTACCAACGCAATGACAATCCAGTAGATTCTGATAGAATGCAATTAGCGCTTAGAAATAACCCGAATAACCACATCTAGCCAGTTCAGTTTTTGTTAAACGGATCAGGGGGAGGGCTAGACCATAGATGTACCTATTACGAGTATATCATGTAGCCTGCCCATTATAGATGCGTGCTATTCTTCCAGGTGACACAGTTCTCAGACTACGGGTGAGGGTTAAGAACAGCCGGTAGGTGGTGAACTGCAAATTTGGGTACATGAAATTATCTTCTTACCTTCCCTTCCCCTCTGTGCTCTCCTACAGTTTGTCAGTTCTCTCTGAGAGGCAGCTGGGACACTGACTAACGTTCGTCTGTCGATGGGCATCAGCATTAGGACAGCCACTGACAAGCACTACTCCGAATTTGATCACATAACAAATGGCGCCAGTAGTCGAATGTGAATGTGAGCTATTTCAGACACGACACTGAGTGTAATGATTAATTTGCATGCTTTTCTTCCAAAGCATGCACTTCGAAACTTGTATGATGCCAAAATAAAAACCTACCAATCTTCATTTTTGGAACACTTGCGGTGCTCAGCCTACAGACATGAATTTGATAGGGTGAGAAATTCAATAGAAAAAGACGGGAAATGAACTGTACGAAAATACAAGGCAAACAGTGAGTTTCGAGCCAACTGAAGGGGGTTGTCCGCTATTTAGCCTCCAGGATAGAAATGTGAGCTCTGTGCAAGATACATAAGGCTGATAATGATGCGCAGATGAGAAACTGTTCTTTTGGGTCAGATTCTGACGACAAAAGGAAGTGGGTCAATTTGAAAGTTACTAACGACAAAACCATACTCATGGTATCACGAGTACTAGGAAATAACAATGTCGTTCGGAGCTTGACCGTACCTTCACAGAGGGACCAGACGCGATGACGAAGCTTTAGTAGCCTTTGACTCTCCATAGGTTGATTCTCATTTGTTAGTAAGAGCAACATGCTCAACAGCTTTTGCCTAGTGAATATCGGAAACAACTGACTCACCATCATGGGGTCTCCGGGAAGAAACTGCCTGTCGAATTCTCTGGATGAAGCTTGGTCAGGACGTGATAGTCGTAGTGCCAAAGGAGTTCGGATTGTCCATTCTACGACATCATGCTGGGTCCGTACGTCGTGATCCTCAGTTTTCTTGGTCACACTCATTTACATACAAATTTGGTTTTCATGGGGGACTCAACTGAATCTCGTTTATGATATTCTTCTTCAACTGGATGTGCTGCCCCAGGCCGCCTGATGTTTCAGTTGATACGATAGGCCAGTATCACAATAAATTGCATAGACGTGACGTACTACTCATAAAGTTGCTGAAAAACCTGCGATAGCCCATTTCGTCCTTCCATTTCCGGCTCATCAGGTAGACACAGTCGCCGAGTTTCCTTCAACCTCATGTTCTACTTGAAACGAAATTACATGAGATTAGTGAAATACACTCATTTGTATATCAGTTTGGTTTTCATGGGAGAATCTCTGAATCTATCGTTTATGTTCTTTTTCATTTTAATGCGTTTTATGGTCTAGTTGAGCGTCGAATCCGTGAGTCTGTAAGATAGAGTTAGTCCCTAGAATCCACTAGACTGATCACAAGAAAATATGTGGGAACTTCGAATTTAATCCCTAATTTGAACTATTGCTCTGTGATACATATGGTACAACGATCTACCTGAGGAGGAGAAACCAAGGCAAAGTCCATCCCCAAAAAATAACTTGGTGTGCCTATCATGCTCTTCAGTATTGCTGGAGGTGGTGTGACAATAAACAAAAACAGCTGTACGCCAAATGAGAACAAATCAACCGTAACCCGATTTTGGATCCTGCTTTCGAGTTGAAAGGATATCCCTATATTCGACTGGATTTTTCCTGCAACTTCCATGTGAAGATGCATAAATTGGCCCTGTACAAAATGTTCTTCATGGAAAATTTTTTGAACTGTTTCACAGTAAAAACAATCAGTTTAGTGGTAAACTTCGTTGGTTACAATCGATGCATGTCACATTAAACGAATTATCAAAGTAACGTGACGTCCTAATTTATCCAGATGACAAGCAGCCTCCGGTCTCCAAATTAAAGTTTTCACATTAGCTCAACAGTGTTACTATTCAAGAAAGACTTGTTACATCAAAAACGGAGAACTAAATTTGCATCCAATCGTCAATTCTGTTGATTTGAAGTAGTAGTCTATTGTGAGTATCCTTGGTTTCTAGCATAGCACGTCTTCTTGTTAGATGAATCTAGAGACGTATACACGCTGGGATTTCAGAAAAACTTGACTGAAAACCCGAGTTTCATCTGTCCCCCTAGCAACCGACTACCACGTATGTGTGTAATAGTCCATACATGTGTAATGCCATTCCAGTGTCAACCAAACATAACTGAGCGCACTTCACTGGTCCTGGTCGAACTAGAAGGGCCTTGTCCATTTTTTGTTTCAACCACAGGAATTTATGACGGCCGTTTCGAGTGAAGACTGGCTTAATGGGTGTGGCACAGTCGAGAGTATGATTGTACGGTTAGTCGTAATGGCGTATTACCTATCTGCACTAAGTGTCTGATGACGTTCTCATTAGCGCCCATCAATCTCTTGAAGCGGATGGCATGTTTGCAATGTTTGAACATTTATAAGGTTTATCCACTAAAATACACATACCACTAAGCATGATCGGCATTGTGAGTTGGAACGCACACGGGATGCCTTGAGCTACAAAAGTTATGGATACACTCGAAGATAGGGTATGAACAAATAATATTGGTACAGTCACATAAACGAAGGTTCAACTCCAGTGTGTAGTTGAACTGAAGAGTGAGAAATAATTTTTGACTTGAAGTTCGAACTGAAAACGTATTCCCTAAACTAACTGTGTGCTACTGGCTTCGCCCTTCTTGGGGCTCATCAGGTAGGCGCAGTCCCCGAGTTTCCGTCAACTTTATGTTCTACTTGAAACCAAATTGCACGGAATTAGCATTACGAATATACATGTATCGCGATATCTCGAATATCGTAGCAACTGAAACATGAGGCGGCCTGGTGCAGCACATTCAGTTGCCTGGAAACATCACAAACGAGAGATTCAGCTGGGTTTCAGGTGAGTCTCTCGCAAAACCAAATTTGTTTGCAAATGAGTGTGTTTCGCTAACTGTGTGCTACTTTTGTGTGGTGTCGGTCATGCCGCCACATTCAACTTTCATTCCAGGGGTTGAATGCGGCGGTTAGTCAATAAACGGCAGTCTGGAAATAATTGTAACACGCAGTGGATTCTCATTTAAAGACCACCTGTAGTCTAGATATGATAACCAACCGATAAGATATTTATTCAGAATGTGACCCAGTTGTCAGACATGGAACAAACAACTAGTTGCAACGTTCCTCGTGTTTGGTTCCGAGTTCATTCGGTGCATAGATGTCAATAAGAACTAGTCTTGTTGAAAATTAATACGGAGGGATAAAAGAGGATGCACGTTCGGTAGTCGGCAGCTGGCAGTTCCGGAACGGGTGATGTTTGGAGAGGAAAGGAGGGGTTGGCGGGTCTAGTCAGTTGGTCAAGCCCACAGAAAGACAGAAGGTAATATATGTCCTGGTGGGTGTTACACGTCAGAAAGACCAGTTCAAAAATAATATTTAAAAATATCCTGAGGTATTCACGTGAGATTTTCATTTGAAAATAGTGGAGGAATGAAGACGCGCATTATATAGGCACATATATATCTACTCTTAGATGATATACTTAAAGAATACAGGACCGGATCTCCTAGTGGGTCGAGTTTAAGCTTGATACATGGTGGACTAACACATGGGAAAAATATGCTGTGTAGCTCTCTGCAGACCTTCAGGAGCCAATAGAACATGCATTTAAAGACGCATTGCATTATATTATCATATATAATACCATATTTTATCATATTACGTTATACTGTATTATATTATATTGTATCATACTATATATTATATTGTATTTTACATTCGTATATTATATTGTATTACGTCAGTATAGTATATTGTATTATATTATAAGTATGGCATAACATTACAACATATCAGCAAAATGGTCATTCTCCAGTCTGCCAGCCGTTATACATCGCGTCTTTCGGCCAGAAGCGTGACTAGCATTTCCTCAACCCTCCTATCCTCGGTCTAGGAAACTGTTGCAGCAGGAACTCCTGTACACTGGTACACCTCTCTTAGATGGATAAAGAACCGACTGACGTTTCTTATATTACGCAAAAGTAGAGTTGGTACGTAGTTGAAAATACGTGAGAAAGCATAGTGTAGTAGTAGTGTAACGGTGTATACTACTGATGAAGCGTGCGAGTAGTCTATGGTTCTATGTCCAAGCTCCGCCCCCCGCATCTGATGGAAGCTGAAGTTTATCAAGAAAATTGTGGAACTACTTTGCAGTGTTCGTTTACTATTGTGTAATAGTCACCGAATATCCAGGAAAGTTTTATAGAACGTGTGAGAATGTCCAGTTTTTAAAGACTCTGTGCATATGAAACGTTTACTTTGGTGTCTACTAGCTTGTGACGGCTTAGTTCGTGTTTGCTAACAGACAATTTCGCAGCGAAGGGCATTCCCCTTTTCAGTAGTAGTACGGTATATTGGGCCTGAACCGGACGAGGAATTGTTTCATCTGTTTTCTGCGTTAGTTTAAGCTAGGACGCGTGAAACTTTTCCTCGGAAAGTAGACGAGCTTTATCGTAGACAACTCAAGCTCCACATTACCAGTGACCCACTCTGATTGTGAGCGGCGATCTGCACGGAGAAGAACACTGTTCACTAGCCATCTACCGTGCCTGCTTAAGCTGCGAATTTATAAAACTATAAAGTTAGTTTCAGTGCAAAGGACAAATATGCTGACCACGCTAGAGCTCGTGCGACTGCCGATAGCCTTGAGCATCTTAATTAGGCCTCTCTGTTCATCTCTCCTAACAGGTGAAAACAGGTTCACGTATTGTGACCTAGCTTGATCCAATCCACCAAGAATTCATCCTTTCCAATGTTACGTGATTTCAATCGCCATCAGGGCCTATTTGGTGGCAAAAGACTAAAGTGCTGATGCTCTAAAAGTACAAATCCTTGTCGTAAGATAAGATAAGAATGGCCGCAGTTAGTCACTCGGACCTTCCTGTCTCCCTTTTTGGCCAGGTACTGGGCTTGGTGACGGTGCAAAAGAAAGCACTGAGGCTAAGACAGAATATTTGCATTTTTCTTCCTTCAGCGAATCACATTAGATTAACCTTCTCAAGATTCATTCAAGGAAACAAAAAAAATTGGTCAGATTTCATTCTCCAAATTTGTGTTTTGGCTAGTCGCACTAGCGACCGTTAGGTTGTCTTCGAAGTTGAGAAACTTCATTTGAACTTCTCTGTGGCAGCTTAAAATGGTATGTCTAAAATTATCACTGGAGTGTGCTGTGGTCCAGCCAGTAATTCTCACTGGAACTGACAAGGGTGTATGTCTCCTTCTACTTGTAATTACCGGTGATTTTAGAGGGGACTTTCTGTTCTGTCCGTGTCACAAGGAAAGCTGGTAGCTTCCTGTCTCGTCCTGCCTGAATATGAATGCCCCCGATTGTTATATAGTGTCCATCGACGGCGGAGGGCAAGTGAATTCATTTTGCATTTGTGCGTTGAGTCAGAATGATGCAAAATGAACAGATGTCGTGAAAAAAAACTGAAAAACAAAACTTCGTCACATTCATTTGATTGGTTCACCCTTTCTTTGGATATCCAGAACGAAAGTAAAGCCTCGAAAGAAGCTGAGATAGCATTCAACCCTATCAACAGGACCAGACAAAACGATGGGCTTAAAGAATGTATTCACATGCTTTGGAAATCCACAGTGGCATATACGTTTGAAAGGTCCATGAACTACACTGGACTCGAGAATGTTGGACCCATGCCTGGTCGCTGCTGTTTCTCCATCTTTGCTTCAGTCTCATCGCCCATCTGCCATTAGGACCTGACCGCCTCCAACTACAGTCGTATTTCGTCCAGTCCCAGGTAACCACTTCAATCCAATCTGTCATGGAGCCTGGCCCCGACAGCCATTACTAGAGCGCACAAGACTACGTAGCTCTGATCGTCCTTCATATGGTTCGAGGCCCACGTGTATGTTCGCTTCCAATGGCCCGGTTCAGCTGCACGCATGGACAGGCGCGGCACTCGGTGGACCTGTTGACGAACCAAACGTGTTCACAATAGAATGACGGTTTAGTGAGACCTTTTTCCAAGCCTGCTCGCATGGGCCTGAGAAATCAGGGCTTTTCCCAACCGAAGGAATTAAACCGACCACTTAGCATGTATTTCCATCCCTCCTTAGTTGGATCACATTCACCTAAAGATGTGAACAGAGCAGCTCTGACATATGGGCTGTGTGAGGCGAGTAGGGGTGGGGCTAGCGGTTTCCAATGTCAAATACCGGTGCAAGACAGTGATCGAGACCACGTTGAAATCGTTCACACCCCCCCCCCTACGGATGTCCGAAATTTGGGTCAATGGGCCAGACACACGCAAACATGACCAGCAGCCAGGATAGCTTACTCACACATACAGGCACAGACTGCGCGAGAAAATTCTTGGGCCAATCAGGAGTTCTTGCCTAGGTAGGCGCCCTCCCAAGCTAACATTGAGGCCGTCCGCCTGATGGTACGGTCTAAGCCGTTCGGGTCACATCTTGGCGACAGATTTGTCGCGATCTATATCATCTAGCTTCAGCATGAGCTCGCTGAAGTGTGATTTATGCGATTCCCCCTTAATTGTCGACCGAACAGATAGTGGAATTTGTAATGCTCGTTGGTAAGGCACAGTTCTGGAGGCATCCAGTCTCTTCACCCATAACCTCCCTTCTCTACGTGCTCATTAGAAACGAGGGCCACCCCGTCGATTTGCGCCAAAATCAACTTTTGCAGGATGATATCATTAAACCATTGCATGTATGTATAGGAAATATATTGACTTTCCATCTATGTTTGTTTTGCATTTTTCAAAAGAATCTTAGATGTATAAACCCCAGTATCCTGGTAGTGATTTGCCAAAAATACATCCTTTCAAGACCAGCTGCGGTCAAATTTGACTCAAGTAATTATCGACTGGTTCCTTCCGAATCGATACAGCTCATGTCCTCGAAGCGGGAATATACCTCGGTGGACCAAATGGTTAATGCTAGGTCTGTTCTACTGTTGCTGTACCGGAATGACAAACCTTGGATTCCGAGGGTCAACCAAGCCCTAATTCATGCACTACATCTATGCGTCCTCATATGGGCTTGCAAAAGTACCTGTCGGTGATGAACCGTCGGCTGTCGTTTCGTTTGGAGGTTTCGTTTTGATTCCCCGTTCTAGACAGAATTGCAGAGGAATACCTTGTCACTCTTGTAAAAACGAAAAATTAGAAAGCCGATACTGTTTCTTCCTTTGTAGGGAGGTTGTGAGGATTTTTATTGCCATAATGAAATTTCCAAAGGTGATTCTTTTGCCACTGTGTGATACAGATTTGAAACCGTTCTAAAATGAGATTGGATACAACGGTTTGTTTGCAAATCCAAAGGTTGTCAGAAATGAACTGTCACTAAATGTGAACACCCGTGAACATTCAAACTGTGGCTAAAATTATCCTAATTTCATATCCAAATTGTACCATTTCCATCCCCGGTGAGGTATGCCCGCCAAACATACCTTACCACTGATTGCTGAAAGCACATATAATGTCTGCTGTTGGTCAGTTCAAATACGCAGTAAAAGTTTTGCACGTGCAGCAAATGGAAACAACTTACGGTAATTTTCAACTTTTTCTCAGTTTCGGTTATCCTCACATTATCTCTGTGTGGTATAGTTGTACAAATCGTAAAAAGTCGCAGCAAAATCCACACAGTGTCCGATTTATGAATTGGTCCTTAAAGCCAGTCAAAAAAGGTCGTTCAGCTGCAACACCCTTTTGGTGTCTAGCTGCCACGAAACCAGAAGGAAGCACGAGAGACGAAGTACTGTCAGGTTGCCCAATCATAGACAGGGGCAGTCGAGATGCAGAGGTTGGATTCAGTGAGCTCACGCCTTAACCACTAAACTATCTCGAACTCGTAAAGCTAGTGCCACAAAACGGATCCCTTCATGATCGAACAGAGGGAGAGAAAAGAGTAGAGAAATAAACAAGCGACGAAATAAACTCAGTTGCAAATTACTTTGTTGTTAACGAGAGGCTCAAATGGCTCTATCGTTCTGGATATTCTTTGAAGCGTTTCCCAGTCAGAAGAACGAAGCCATCTCTGTTAACTTAAATGCGCTTTTCGAACGCATTACCCAAACAAACAGGAATATTTCCATCACATAAGTTTGTTTGAAACTTTGAAAAATTGACAGACTGAGTGTTCAAAAGATTCAGGTTACACGAGGTTTTCTCTAGCTCCTTTGTCATTTGACTAGTGGTTAAGCTTAAAATCAGAGAGCTAGCATTCTGTTGCCAGTTCTACAGTTTTGTAAGATTCTACCAGCTCTGTCGGTATAGCTCAGGCAGAATTTTTTGGGGAAAGTTTGGACAAAAGTGTCGAGGACATTTTTATCCACTGGCATGGATGTTGAGTCTATGCGAGAGCCTACTCGAGTTGTCATTTACACACAACTGAGATATCTGTTATCTTACCACGGTCGCCCAAATCTTTGTTTGAACGGATTCGTGTGTGGTAGTCTTAGGGTGTGTGCAAGCAAACCAGGACGGTCTAACTCCCTTCAGTGCTACCGGCCTTATGTTCTTATCAAGTTACATTACATTACATTACGTTACATTTATCAGCAAGTTTTTTTTGTTTATACAGGCAGACTTGTGTGGTTTTTATTAGTAGATGTGATTAAAAAGCTTGCTTGTCCAGGATCAGCATCATTCGAACTTCTATGAATTTAATGTCCCGTTATAGTGGGAACCGATCAACATTTTTTCAGAGTTCATGACGGGTTGACAGCTCTCGGAGAGAGGGAAATATCTGGATAAAAGTGCTTGCTCCAAACTTCTGGATACATAAGGTCTGATTCTGACCACTGATAGTGTAAGGAGGAAAGCCCTTTGCCGCAGAGTTGCTTATTAGAAAACGCCAACTAAACAGTTACAGACTATTGGACAGGAAAGTCAAACTCTCATATGCACCTTGTTTTTAAACAAACTGAATATCCGTCTTTTTCTTGAACACGTCTTCTTGAACCCTCCTGGATATTCATTGACTATCACGAAATTATAAACGAATGCTGCAAAGCAGTTCCACAAATTCCGTAATAAATCCCACCTTCCATTAGATCAAGGCGGAGTTACGAGAAAACCACATACTACTCGCATGTCTCATCAGTAGCATCCACCGTTACAGTAGTTGGTGGCTAGGTGATTAGTTGGACTCCATGGTTGCGCAGTAGTGGGGGGGGAACTTTGGGCAGCATAAAGACACCCACCTCGTCTAAATCTGGTACTAGTGAGATAGGAATGATGGTCAACTGCATTTACCAATATCATCGTGCTTTGCTGGCTCCACTTGCACAAAAAAATTCGCAATTACCACGACCACATTTGAACTCTTCGTGACAAGCAGGAGGGTGGTTGATCCTCGACGAAACGTGTCATTCGCCGAATCATAACTACATTTGGTCGGTGCATAAGCGTACGCTATAAGTAAGAGGCGTTTAATATTTTTAGTAGCGCAGGCTAGTATTGAGGTGGGGTAAGTAAGTAATTCGCAGCTCGAGGAACGAGGGTCACACTATCAACAACAGTTTAGTTCTTTTTTTTACGGCCCCTGTGAGATAAGCCAATTGGATGCTATCTTCATTTGAGAAACGCCGTGAACTGGATTGTTTCGCGCAGGCGGCGATTGACACTGGCATCAACTGTGTCGAATGCCCCTTAGTGCCTGCGTTACTGTGCCCCACGAATTAGGCCCAAAAGCACACGTGGCATGCCGGTGAATGGGCGGTATAATCACAGCAGCTAACATCAGGGAGACATCTAAATGGCCATTGTATACACCTCCTCCCCCGCGCTGTCTGCTCAGTCGGAAAAAACTGGACTCTACCTGTGAGCATACCGTCGAATCCAAATAGGGAGAGGGTGGATCAGTGAGCTGGTTCGCTTGGTTGGGTTTTTCATCTTTGGCCGATCACATCACAGAAATGCTGCAGCTGTTTGGTTGTGGTGTTGTCGGTAGAGCTAAATCACGTGCTGGGCATGCTTGGGTTGGCCGCGGTCCCGACTGCAGGCGAACAAAAAGGTGGCAAACGTGCGCATCAGACTGGTAGTCGAGATTAACATCGATCGATACTCGTGCTTTGGTTGAGGTGTGCCCGAGCAAGGTTGTGCGCCCTGGATGCAGATGCAAACTGATTAGATTCTCTATTGTTCTCTGCGACGGACGAATTAATGGAGCTCTAATTGACCGCTCAATTGCTCTACGGTTTGTGAAGATGCTGCCTCCCAGGTCCAAGGAACCGTCAACATAATCTATGGTGACAACCCCGCCCAAAGTTGTTTGGGTTAAATTTGAAGTAAATTTACGCGTGCATGCCCATAGGCTTACTGCTTCAGTCCATACAGTAGCAAAACACCCACGTGCATCTACGACTACTGTGTGGATAGAAACATGAGATCGTTATCTTGACGTTAATTGCACGTATTGGAATTTCCCACTTCATGTCACTCACGGTTCGCTCAACCCTTGCGAAAATTTCTGCCGAACAGCGAATGTCGGCTGTGTGTTTGAGACAGTGCGCTAGATTGGACATGGAAGATGAGGTGTAGTTTTCCCCCTCTGGGGAGACTGCGCCCATAGATACCAGTCCCCAAAATTAACAACTTTTGGTGGATTCCTTGAGGTTTCTGTTGGTTTTTAGAATCCCGAGAAGGCCATCTCTTAGCTTCGTCCCTGGATCAAATTTTGAAAAGAATTTCGGTCCTTCTCAGAATAAAATTATCAGCTTAAATGAGTGACGAACAAATAATTTAGAGTAACTAGGCTAATGATGAGTAACCAAGTTGGTTCACCATCTCGTCATCGTTATCCAAAGTGGATCTGATAAGCACCAATCAGGGGGCTTTGGGGTCTATCGGACTTAGACCGAGTAAACAGCGTTTATCTGGATGAGCTAAAGCAGAAAATATTAAGTCAGAATTATTTTTGAGAAGTTTTGTGACATGTATGTCTTCTCGTAGTTGTTTGAATATTCCCATAGTGTCACTAAGAGGGCAAATGGACGATGGACTAATATGGCAAATGGAACTCGTCCTCAGGTGTCTACTGTTTACACGGTAGTAGGCTGTCGAAGAGTTTTCAACAAACTTATGAGCAGTGTTCTGCCAAGAAAATATACGACGATATATTGAATATGTTACCAACTGAAACATACGGTGGCCTTGTGCAGCACGTTCATTTGAAGAGAAACATCAGAAGAACATCCCGTTAAAACCAAATTAATGTGCAAATTAGTGTGTTTTGTCAGTGGCGTCCAATTTCGGTTCAAGTAAAGCAAAACGTTGACGAAAACTCAGCCGGAAGAAGGTCGAAACCGCTTGCGGGCTGTCAAAGAGGTTTTAGCAACTTTACGACTGCTGTGTTCCGTCTGGAAAAGTACAGAACCTTGTTTTTGACGTGGACAAGCATCTTATCTATTAACTTCATATAGAGCGCCTTGTAAGTAGCGAAACAGAATAGGAGATTTTCTACTATCAACTTACGCTACAAAGACCTGCAAAGGCGATTTCAGTTCAAGTCTGTGCTGAAGTGTAGACTCATTGAAGTGGACTTCTATTCCAACCCAACGAACTGTTTTTCAATTATTTTAGCGCTGAACTGTTGCAATAGTTTCGACTCGACAGCACGTGGATAGGAAATTCATCTGGTTCCGATTTGTGAGATTATACACCAAATGTGGCTTTTGCATGTGGGGCGAAGAACGGGATCTCTAAACCGGTTTGCTTGTTTGTTTATTTTTGTATTCTTAAATACATTTTCATCCATATCCGTCGGCGTTTCTAGATGAAAACGTGCATGGAAAGGAAGCGCTAGTATGATCAACAGCAGTCAACCCTCATCACGCTTGAGCAAGAGCATCTATCAGTCAAGTTTTTTGCGTGGAAACGTTCGCAATTTCTCCACCCTGTGTTTCTAATTGGAATCAACTCTTGCATTTCGTTAGTCAGCCAAGCACACACACACCAAATTACATGTGAAGATTACGTGTGTAAACCATAAAATAGCTACGATATCAGTTGTGTTTGTCATGCAAGGGTACGGCGTAGACAGGATTGCGGTTACGTGCATCATCGTCGTCCACCGGTTGAGTTAGCCACGTCAATTTAGTCAGCCACATCAAGTGCCCCAAAGAACTGTGCTCTTAGGTTTCCTTCAGAACTACCAGACTCTGGAACACTTTTTACTCTATGTTTTTCAAACGAACACATTGATTACTGCCAGCTGGTGCTCCATCATGATGGAAACATATTTTTTTTATGTAGGGGTATAACAGGTTGATGACTTCTCAGTATAGTTATCGGTTGAATAACTCGATACATCTTGATTCCCCAGCATAGTGAGCCAAAAGACTGAGTTGATCGCCGACGTAGCTTGATCAGAAACAAAAAGAATTAGCCCAGTCTCTTGTTTGTCGGGACACACCAAATCAAGTGGGACTTCATTTGTTATGGGGTAGCAGTCGTGTAAAACAAAAAGCAATGAATGTGAGTAGAAGGGGTTTCGGGTTTTTTTTTGAGGCGAATAGGATCGCCAATGCATGAAATAGACATGAGTATTGTTTGTAGTGTGAGCAGATCGCTGCATTCTAACGGAGATTTCGTCCTTCAAGTGAAGATGAGCTATGATGAAAAGCCAAGAAACAGCTGTTTGATCCTTAATGGGAATCACTAGCAGTGCACATCTCACGAAACTTCAGGAAGTCTCGAGCCCACGTCCTCCCGGCTAGTATCTTGAAAACCCATCAATTAAAGGCTTTTGTACTTTCCGTTTAATTGATATTTTGCTGCGGTAAACACCCGAAGATACGCAGCGAATTAAAGCAGAACCTCACCTCTCCCTGCTCTCTTCAGTTTTGTATCGAAAAGGTCGCGTTTCAAGAACTTATGGCATTTCTAGTAGTTGTGGGTTTCCGTATTTAGAGTCATGTGTTCACTTTTGCGTGTTGCAACCACATTCGTATCTTGCCGACCGGGGGCTGAATCCTGCCAAACAGCTCATTATCAGTCAGATATACAACTTATCTTCTGTTGCCCTGCCAACTACCCCAACGACGGATAATTTGTTTTTATTGGAGCAGCCTGTCAAGCAAGAACAAGCAACAACAATTCCCGGGTTGTATTTAACGTAATCCTCCGCGTACATGTTGTATGACGGAACATGGAACGGTGTCGATTAATCCTGCCTGGTGGTTTGTTTGTCAGTTGGCCTCATCACACTGTAGACGTCCTGATGAACAAGCTTTCATAAATAAGTAGGACACTCTTGGGAAGTCATCAGGTCAGTCCTCTCTCCCAAAAAGTTAAGTTAAAGACAGACGTCAGAAACAAAGACCATTCAGGTCTGCAGACACGTGCATGCATGCACACACGTATGTTATTTCAGCTCGGCTGCTTATCGGTCATGGCAACCAGCTTTGAGACAGAGTTGACAGGATTTAGGCTTGATCAGTGTTTACCAGGTTGTCCTTCTTCCGGCTGTCTTCTAAGTGCAACGCTGCTACAATGAGTCATCAAACAAAATTCGTCACCCAGCGATGCCGTGACCCTTTGAGAGAGGTTTCCAGTCTCGTCCCGTGTCACTGACACCTCAGTGCTCTGATGACGTCGTCTCGATTTCCAGTAAGCTGTTTAAATTTCAGGTGTTAAGCTTGGCACACAAACCAAAAGACAGGCTCTTCCTCCGCAGCACTCACACGCAACAAAACCATCACTGTGTGCTCTGGTTTGAGAAAAACGTATGCTCCGTCAGACGAGTCTGAGCTGGATTCTTGGTACCCGTTCGTGAATAACGACACATGGAAGGTTATCTTTGAAGATAGCGGAGAATGCCGCACGCACAATGGAGCAAAGAAAGTGAGAGTAACTCCTCTGTATAGCATCTGCCCTTTTTGAATCAGTCTGAATGCTAGTTATTTTTGCTGGCCCTTCACTGTTCAAACTACCGACCAATCAACACAAATTTTGTGCATGTGTACGCTCAGTACTTAAGTACATTGGTCGTTCTCAGTGTGCTCCACAAAAGCGTCTGCTTTGCCCTTGTCCTGGAAAGATAAGAAAAATACCCTCAGCTCCCAACAGGACCAGACAGTTCTGGCAATTTGGGCCCTGGTACTCCTCAACAGAAGCCATCTGTTATTGGGAATCAAGAAATGCGGACACTTTTTTCTTAGCTTTGATGAGCGAGAGTGCTCCAAAGGTTATATTCAGTTCTATTGGTTACTTCAGACGTACCTTACTGATCGCACCCGATGACCTTGACAATCGTACACCTTAGGCAAACGGGTGGTCCTATGGATTATATGTCATACGCCAAAATGCTCAAATTTGGCTGGTAAGATATCACGTCATCATTAATTAAGGAGCTCCTCTCTCTTAAGAATGAAGTATAGGTTGTCTAATTCAGCTGAAAAGAAGTCATGGGGGGATTGCTGAGTTAAGGCAAAGCTGCTGAAGATGATCAGCCTAAAGGTCACATTGGGGCAGAAATTAAATGGAACCGCAGAACTTTTTATTTACCACTTCCTGAAGTTAAGCAAGATGCGTATCAGTACGTTCGCCCTTAAATTGCATCAGTAAATATGCAGTGGATTCCAATTGAATAGAATATTGATAGCTCAGGTTGTAATGATGACCACTGATTTGTTCGGTGAGCAGTGCAATTTGGTCGCAAAATTTCTGTCAGCTGTTGAGACGACAACATTGGTGATTTAAGCGTGTAGATGTCCAGTGGAAGTAGGTGCGCTTTGGGGTGTGCGTGCCGTTGTGCTTGTGTGGGCTGATATGGGGTCTGCTCGCCCAGACCGACCTTGACTGATCATTGGTCGTTTGGGTGGGTGTTCCTACTGGTACACACTGCTGGTGTTTTCTCGGCTGACGAGACGTTTGTAGGCCAGCTGTCAAGGTCGAAGAACAGCCGCCCTATCAACTGTCGGTAAACACATTGGGGCCACCAATGTTCCGGTACATTTTCACGCCAACTATGCTTGATCATACTAGCTAACGTTCCTTACGTGATGATAAATTTAAGGGTGATTTATCAAACAACTCAAAGGAATGACGAGTAACGGTAAACTGGTTCTAGAACCACAAGAACAGTCGTGTAGTACTTGCTTCAGTGGTTGAGATCCAACTTATAAATTGGACCATCTCTTTTGTATTGCCCATTGTGCGAGAACTGTAGTTCAAACACCCTCAAATAGGGTGGCGTTATTTCATAAACTATAAACGAGAAAACAGATTTGTGAAAAAATTGTGTACCTGACTTAAGTTTCATTCGGTTTTCACCTAAATCAATGGCTTTGGTCGATTCTCCTGACAAGATACCTCTCTCTCTCTCTCTCGAAAGAACCACTCTGGTGAGGTTCCATGAGTGGTCCCTGTTGTGGGGGTCGCTGTATCCACACACACCGAGTTCCCACATTGGCTGTCACCAAAGCATACCACCGTATGGAACCCAAGTCGTTTACTGGAAAACGAGCATCTCCAAGGCCTAGTTTATTTGCTTTATCATTTTGTTTTGTGGTAAGTCTTCTTCACTCCGCCAGATGATCAGCTACAGTGTCCACGTTCACCGGTCATAAATGAGAATGCATATTTTACAATTGGTTGATCCTTTTATGGCTGCGTGATGCGAATGTCCTTGCGGTTTTCTTCAGACTACTTCACAGTCATCACCCGGGTAATCGATTTCTTCTCTCACAATTCCAGCAGTTTTAACCAACTCTATGGGACGTGTGGATTGAACGAACACAGAAGCAATGGATATGTAGCCGTGTCTAGTGGTTTAGGCCGAAATGAAGATGAGGGGTCTGATAATCGTCACGACACTCTTCCTGTTCTCAGATTTAGCTGATCGGGCCATGTTTACGCCAGGTGTGTCTTTGCTCTTCCCTACACACGAAACTATCGTCTACGCATACCAAAGTATTCATTTGAAAAACATTCCGTTGCTAAAATTAAGCTAATTTGTCTCTTGGTGTACAGTGAATGAGTGATTTCTGTTTAATGGTACACTATATCAGCAAACAGATCTCCTCTGGCTCCGATTCTAGCTGATATAGTTACTTGGGGAAGAAAAATCTTCCGTGGGGCTTTATCTGATAAATTTATTTGAGATGTGTTGACGTCGCGTTCGTAATACATGGTCAACTTATAGTTCTCATGACGGTACTTGATACAATTAGGAATCCTCAGTGGGCAAACAGTTCATTTCTTCACCAGATCAAGAAAAAAACTACCAATCTAGGACACCCTCATCATTTGATGAAGTGTTAGAAGGGTACGACTTTAGCGATTCGACGAACAAAGTCTCCCACTTTGGTCACCCTGAAAGTGGGATGAGACCTAGCAGTGTGCCTGTATCATACGCTGTAGAAGACGTTCTCAGCAGAGAGGAATTATTATCTGCGACAGAACCGATTTCTTGGAAGGAACATGAGACCCAGTAGTCACATAAGTAACTCCGCCGGTGAATCCCCTTTAAGTGTGACACAGCTCTTGAGCCATTGAGTCATAAACTCAGCAAGGTCTTTAAAGCACATTATTTGCTGCTCAGCTACATCTAACCTTCACCACTCTAGGTAAACAATGTAAATCTGGAGAAAAAATCCGTCAGTTGTTCTCTTTTGGTCAATCTGACCCGGCCGGCTTCACTCACTGCAAAAATTACCCGAAGAAAATAAATGCTTTTGGGAGCACGTTAACAATGCAAACCGAGTTGTACAAATATTTCGTGAAATTTCTCAAAATATCGAAAATAAAAACCTGTCTTCAAGCCCAGTCAATCAAGCAGGAAATAGGGTTTTTCTTTCGTACCATGTGGAGTTTCGAGCAGGGACCTCCTTGGCAAACTTCGTGGTGCCTCCAGTGTTACCTCAAACTGTGGGACTGTGCAAACGGACACTTCTCCGTAAGGACACAAAATGAGGACATCTCGCATTCATGGTATTTTCGAGGTCCCCATGGGGCTGCCCCCGGCTAAACCGAACAAGAGTAAATTAGGCACAGATCCATATCACTGAAAAGTTTTCTAGAAGGAGCGCTGCGCTGCCAAATGGCGTTTTTTTCAAGTGATGGTGTGTCGTGGGTGGCCGTCTATTGGTTACGCCTGAACTGAGCCCGCCAGACTACGCGATAAGGAGAAAACAGAGAACTCGAGACACGGTTGTATTGTCAGGACAAAACATACAGAGCTTCTGCGTAAATATATAGGAAGACTAAAGGGCCAAATATGGTCGTCCACTTGTTCGTTCTGTACAGCCAATGGCGACGTTCCTGGCGTGAACAAACTCACACCGACTGCGCTGGTCACATGCTGCTAAGCCGTGTTTGGTGCGCTCCGCCAACCCACCTGCTATCCGAAACGTGTGGGACCGATGGTGACCTTGGGGATGCGTCGTTCTCTGCACATGTACTTTTTCATATCTGGACGCGTCCTGACAGATGGTGACCAGTCATTCATCTGGCTTCGTGTGCTTATTGATCGATTAATCTAGTTGGCTAATACCTTGATACGTTGTGTTTCGACCACACAGTGTGAAGATAGGTCACTGGGTGAATACATGACATCAAGCCGATCCACCTTATCTCAAACCGTTGTGGTCGGTAATCATGATTGGTCGTGTGTTCCTGAACCAGCATAAGCTGAACTGAACTACGATATCTATGTTTGCGTACAGTGTTTATTTATCGGCCAGAACAAGTGTTCGAAGTTTTGTTTTCGGTTTTGTTTTGTGTGGGTCGAGACACACGTGATCGCCAATCACTAGCTAAACTTCACACCATCCTCCTGAGTTTCGCTATAGCCATCCATTGCTGAGACATACATAGAATAGGGAACAACAACCATTCGCCAAATGCTTTCGCTTGCATACGTCTTTGATTTTGAGGGGAGACTCAACTAAATCCAACTGATTTTTTCGTCTACGATGGTCGAAGTGCTTTCAGTAGCCTCGTAAGTAATGTGTTGCATCTGGAACAACAACCATATTGATAGAAGGAAATCCCACTATTTTCAGTTCGATCGGTCACCAATTTTGTAGGCGCGTGTAACAAGGCCCAAGAAGAGATCATCCCTCTGTTATGATGGCAACCTATGTGATTTGTCAGTATGAAACACTGCGAAGCAGTTGAGTCATTGGATCTTAGATTCATAATGTGCTCAGCAGGTAGAATGAAGTTACTCACCCTTAAAAAATGGAGCCTGGTAGGAAGTGGTGATACGTAAATTAAAATATGGAAACGTAGAAATGGATATCCACAAAGGGAGGGACCGTGTTCATGCTAGAAAAGGACTACGATTTCTGGCAAAATTCGGCGGAAGAAGGCTTCAGAGTTGAGATGATTTCACAGGCATCAACAACTAACAAGTCAAAACACAGCATAGTGGAATAAGGTACTGTAATCCGACTTTTCTGTTGCTGTGGGCAACTCGTAGTCAATTGATTGTAGAAATCCTTGAAAAAGGTTGCCCACGGCAACCACTACGCTGTGTTTTGACTTTAAATATTCCATATTATACACCACATGGTGCTCAATCTTTTAATACCGAATTTTTTTTGGCCGAATTTGGTCCGGAACTCCTAAATCAACAACTAACAATTACGATTCAAATCTAATCGATTTACGACCAACCGTTACCAGGTGACGAAAATGCAGTTACTGGAGAGCAAGAGTGTGACAGATTAGGCTGTCTCTTACCTGATATCCGCACAACATGAAGGAGACGAATCTAATTTCGCGAGTGTTATTCGGATCAAGTCTTGTGCTGAAGAACAAAAAATGTAAGTTAGGGAGCTCTTCGAGCATTTACTGGAGATGTCAAGTTTTCGCAAAGAATACGAATGTGTGACATATTTGTCAAGTGAACCTAATGAGAGCATAACTTCCAAGAGTCTTTAAAAAGTGGACATTTGATTGATTAGTCGTCAAACCGGAAAATACATTCTCATATCCTTTAGGATTGAGTGAAATCTATCTATTACCTTTGTTTGGTGTTAGAGGAACATCCCCAAAACCTCTGAAGAAGGGAGACTCTACGTTTGAGATCATTTCGGTTCTTCTGATAAGTATCCCATATTGTGTGGTTTTACTAGGTGTTGTCAGAACTTAACTCAAGCTCCTTTCAGTAGAACAGTGAAAACCTCTGGAATGTGCTCAGACGAAAACTGTAAAACTGTTTTGAAGCATCGAAGACAAACTTAAATGTGCTGGCGAACATCAGGTACTAAACCATACAACCACTGCTTGAGACAGCCTACCTGACTACTCCGATAAAACTAGGCATATTATCTTGAAAACTCAGAGCAATATGTGTATATACAAGCGAAGTTCCGGAACCTCCTTCGAGCAGCAGTTGCTTCACGTAGAACATTTCGAGAGCAACTACCGGTTATGCGGATGCGAAATAATCTTTCGCGTCAGTGTTGTTTAAAATCGTCTCCACAGGGTTATGCAGCTAATGGGAAATGAACTATGCTTCTTGGCCTGTTGTGTTGACCATATTGATTGAGCAAGTCTTTTCTTAATGTACAACCAATCAGGTCATTGCATCGACTATGAACATCCACACCATGCTCTATCTTGAAGGGTTGAGCACGCTGATGGGTGAGATAACTGGAACCGAATCACTTTTCCGTTTGTGTTCGAAACTATTGACCCTACTCTTGGTTTATGATTGCTTCGCTTTCCCATGCTTGAATGCTCATTTTCGCATTCCTGAGGTAAACCGAGTGGATCCATTTTCTATTAAATTCTATACAATGCGTTTCCATAAGCTTGGTCACCTGGGGCTTTGCATGAGCATATATATGCTCAACTGTCTACGTCCGTAGCGTCAACAAAGGCACAAGTCTGTCACTGACCGACACAGTGCAGTGTCAACGCCCGCAGACCAAACAACGGCGAGCGGAACGTTGGCTCAGTAATGTGGGTTGCGGTCGTCCTTTCCGACGGCAGTCTCGTGTTTCTCATTGGCGGTGCGATCACAGGGAAAAAATAGGAAAACAAGTCAAGGCAGGCTCAGCAAACTTGCGTTGGTGGAGCAGTGGTAACACACTCGCCTCGCATGTCAGATGTACGGAGTTCAAATCCCGGCACGGCTATTTGATATGCACTGCTGGTGAGCTCTAACAAGAGCGAAACTCGAATCCAGTGCTTCCGTTTGGTGTGGATTCACCAGAATAATTACGCCAGAGCAGGAGGACGATCGTTCAAACGAGAGTGGTGTGAATATGAACAAAGTACATATCCCGCAAACTCCCACAACAGAATTTCGGGACTGTCGGTTTGTCGTACTGCGAAATTAAGGGCACTTTTTCTGGGATGAATCGGTAAGAATGTCATTCTCTGTAAAACGCATTCCGTTGAACGTCAGCAATTCTACGGAACGTGGCTGACTTTTAATGGAGATTTCATCCGCCAGGTGAAGCCACTCTATACTCAAAATCCAAGAAGCATTGTACAACTGTTTCATCCCCAATGGGAATTATCGGTAGTGCACATCCCAGGAAAACCCAGAAAATTTCTAACACACCACCTCCCGGCTAGTAGTTTGAACACAACCGTGCGGCCACGAGCGGCTGATCAGCAGTGTGATAAACTCGCACTCGCGCCATAGGTTTTAATAGTGTGGCTTTTAAAAATTTCCCAGTATAATTAAAGCCACGAAGTTGTGACGGTGCTACTACACGGACTGACGAATAAGGTGGGTTCAAAGTTCCATGGCATGACTTAAACCGCATTGGATACAGCAACGTTAAACGACAGACCTAGGTCATGTGAAGCCCAACGGCCTGGAAATGTGGAACCCAAAACGAAAAGTTCACTTATGGTCCCGTTAAAGTGTGGAGAGTGGAAACGGCTTCAAATAATCATGACTTACGGTGGAGTGGCTAGACTGGTGCCAATGAACCTAATTTTACCTTCAAGCTGTCCCGCCACGTAAGGCCAAGTAGTCGTAGACAGCCGGTTACTGAGAACTCCTTTAGTCGTGACGATTAAGCGGTGCTCGAAAGACGAACAAACCTGATCGGTAGTCCACCATTTAGAGATAATATATTCCTGGCTATTAATGCTTGCCAAAGGGGACTTGATGAAACTCACCTTTCACTCGTCTTTCAAGTCATGTGAAGATCGGGATCCACATCACGCGGTGCTTCGTGAGATGCGCACTGCTGATGATTCCCAATAAGGATGAAACAGCTGTACGGTGCTTCCCGGCTTTTCCACATAGATTGGCTTCACTTACAGGACGAAATCTCCACAAAAAAACCAAATCTCCTCACATTACCAACAACCCATAAGTAGCTCAGTGGAAGAATAAACTTCACCGTTTGAGTGAAACTTCCATCTGAGAAGTCATTGCTCGAGGAGCCAGTCAACACGTGTGACCGCGTGATGTGGATCCCGTGATTGAAGGATCAGCGGCGCTATATCCTAAGTGTGAGTTAATCACACTGCTGACCAGCCGCTCGTGGCTGAACGGTTAAGTGTTCAAACTACTAGCCAGGAGGTCGCGGGTTCGAGACTTTCCGGAGTTTCGTGAGATGCGCACTGCTGATGATTCCCAATAAGGATGAAGCAGCTGTACGGTGCTTCCCGGCTTTTCCACATAGATTGGCTTCACTTTCAGGACAAAATCTCCACAGAATTCTTGAGTTTTACACAGTGCCCTGTTCGTCATTTTAGGCCTCACTTAGGCTATCTTCATGTGCATTAAATATGTCGTAACTCACGTGACTCTACGCCAGACTAGAATCTATGTGGTTTTTGGGTCGTTCAGACTTCAATTTCGCATAGTAAGAAAACTATACTGTGTACAGTGAAGTCATTATACGGAGACAGTTTCCGCATTTTCCATGCCTTTCAAAAGCATGTTGGACTTGAGGACAATATTTTGACCTAAGCGGAGAACAAAAGGTTTGCTACTCATGAATGGAAACGAGGAACGAATCAACATACCAAATATGAGTATGAAGACATAGGATAGTTAGTTGATCTCTTGTAAATCATCAACCTCTGTGCGAGAAGGTGACCGGGATGACTCTGATATACCGTCTCGCCTTGAATTAAAATAGATCCGTTGTTGGATGCGAGCAATCAAGGTTCATAGTTTAGGTCACGTTTATGAAGCCTATTTTGCTGACTGTCAGTCAAATTAAGTTGGAGTTTGCGGATGCAGCACAGTTTTGTTGACTGTCATCGGCAGTGCCTCGCACCTTACGCGTTGATTTTCTTCACCCGCACGCTGCTTTTAACTTTCTAATGGCTTTAGCTATTCTACCCTTTCTCCGGTCCCATGGCATACTGCGAAATCTTGGTTTTACAGAACTATCCGAAGAATGTGCATCTATAAGCCATGGAATCTGAGTAACTTGAAGAAATATTCCAGAGTATGATGCAGACATTCTACATTGGTTTCAGCCTAGCTACGTCTATATTCATAGACCGCTTAGTCGAAGCCACGCACATTTCCACAGAGTACATTGTCCGCATCAGTAGTTTGTAGGAACTGAAGTGCTAGGAATTCAGAAAAGTATCATCTTCACAACTGACGTGACCACGTACCTGACAAGGGTAAATCACGGGACATGTTTATCTAGTACAAACATGGAATCCGTCAAAACAGTGAAAAAATTCTAAAATGACCACTAATGATTCACCGGTGCTCGGACGTCTAACGCGTGAGCTAACCTTACGCATTGCGCATGCGTGTGGACAACAGTCGACTGGAACAGTTCCCGAAGTCAGGACACCACGGGGTAAGGTATCACCTGGTCTATCAAAGACAGTGTCCTACCTCTAGAATCTTGTCCGTAAAAAAGTGCTGAAGTGCTGCGGTTGAGTAGGAACCAGAAGTTGCCACAACATGCAACCAATCCTGCATGTCGAAACGCATTGTGGACTCCTTTTTACATGACTGCCTCCGAAATGCCTATACAGATTATCCCAGTATTTACCGTGTTCGACAATTAATAATTCATATCAATAATACATATAAGGTTCCCGAAAATATAGTCTATTACCTCTTCTTGGTTATTCTCGTTGAGACTGGTGCAACTTTTTTGTTGCGGAAGATTTTCTAATCGCATGGCAGTCCTATGCATTCCGCTTGCGAGGAAAACGAATTGTTGCATTGGTCATTCTTGATAAATTGGCCCAAAACAAGTGTCAAAAACAGTCCATCCGTCACTTGAATTTTTGACAAACTGAAAAAACGACAGACCACTTATTCGGATTTCGCCAGACCGAGGTACTCTTACACAGCTAACCGACAGACGCAGTGAGAACACGTGGAAAAGATGAAGACGGAAAGAAATTATTGTCCTAATCTTTGGCATGATTGGATACTTCATCTGTCAAACTGCTTAAGAAAAGCAGACAAACGATGCATAGGCAGGAATGAGAGAGTCAGTACAGTGCTCCATGGAGGGACTGAAATTTCGCCCAATAAGGACGGATGAAAAAAGGGCCGTGCTAGGTAGTGTTTACATGCAGTCTAACCACATTACTGATCAGACACACGTGGCCGACTAGTCCACCTACGCTGAAAAGATGACAGTCACTTTGAAGCTGTTGTATTCTTATTGGGAATCAATATATGGGTGTACATCTAAAGATCCCCCAGGTCATTTGAGCTCGAAAAACTTCGAATGGGAGCTTCAAAATTGGTGGTGCCTGATCAACAGCAGGACCGACTTGCGCCTAGATATGATATAGCCCCGTTTGTCCTTGAATCGTACGATCCGCGCCAGGTGATCTGGCTTTGAGCGACTCCCTAAGTGACCAATTCTCAGAGAAATGCCCATATTATTTATGGAATTGTATCCTTTTTGAATAGAGTACTTTCGATGGGAAGGTAGCTGGAAGAGTTTGATGTTTCAGACTTGGATTTAATCCTGTAGTTGAAATCAACCCATACACAAAAGCTGGAATACACAGTGGGTTCGCTGATCAGAATAACCACAGCTTTGATATCTACCTGGTGCTATGAATAAACAGAAGAGTACTTTGGTAGCAATAAGAAACTGACACACAAAATGACAAGCCTTCTTCAGGTCTCCTACTGAGGATTTCACTGACATTCATGCCGTTGCGCATCGCAACATGTCTCAGTCCCACGCACTGCAACTCCTCTTAACATTGAAAGTGGAATGCTTAGAAGCCCCAAAAGTGTGTGGAACAGCATGGAAGACCATCAGCTCACATGGGGTCATGATTCCTTCGGACGTTTTAAGATGATCCTGATCCACAGCTTCTGTTCCAGCCATCCTTCTTAACTCGTTTGATCCATTTAACTTCGGCGGTTCCCATTGCCTTCCGAGATTTAGTTGTGCATTTTTCAACTTCTTAGCCTTCTGCACACTAACAGCGAGTTGACGTGTATCTCGTTATGACTTGTCTCGGGGACTTACCTGGGGGTCTTCAAGTCGTCACTTTACAGATCCTGGTCGTTGGTCTGTTCGCCTAACTTGACATCTGAACTACGAAGTTTGGCGAACAGACCAACAAACAAGCAGCGCATCCGAGCCACCTATAAGCCGCAACATTGACATTGCAGATTCTATGGACAACTGTAAGGTCTACCCTCTGACCAGGGAGATAGCCTGTCGGTAAGCCACCACGTCACTGTGTAATTTCTCAGACAGCTTTGTTACGGATGAATAAGAAAATAAAAGCAATTAATTTTATACGTGGCTGAGTATGGACATAATTCGTCACACATGGCTCAATGTGCGTGTATTTAACTTCAGGACTGTGAGCCTTATTCGTATCTAACGACCTAACTTATCAAATAGAATATTACGTGTAAGACATTCGGGAGAAATTGCATTGTTTTATTAGGTTTATTTGACCACCGGGCTTACCGCAAGAGTCAAGCTCTCACAACAGAATCCAGTAAGTTTTCGTTATTCACCACACGATAACACAGATGAAACAAAAATCTGAGCATTAATTTTACTAACTTACATCTTAACTTAACATACATCTCCGAACTCATGTAGCCAATCATCTAATTAATTAATTAATTAATTAGTTAACTAACTAACTAACTAACTAACTAA